>CM060366.1:72856723-73456723 GCA_030545235.1 Helianthus tuberosus
ACGTTCACTAACATCTTGACTCATCACGGATCAACGACCTCTACCCGGTCACATCCGAGTCACCCGATTTGAACTCCAACGCCATAATGTCACCACCGGGTTCTTCCTTTTTTTTTCAACAACCTTTTTCCGATCACCCTTGTTCAAGAGGCTCTCCACCGACCAAGAAAACAAAGCCACCCGCTTCTAACGTTTTCTCACCTTGCCGAACAAAGCGAATCCAAACCCACCTACTTTGACGGATCCTTTCTGCCCGCTTTTTACGCACATCCGCCGGTCTCCTCTTATCACGAACCAAGCCGATCAAGGCACTTCAAATCCTACTGTTGTCACCGGACTCAAATCCGCAACTAATAACCGAACAGCCCCGTTCTTCCTCCTTTCATCACAACTAACAGCCACGGAACACAAGTGTTTATCACTGGTCACCCCCGTCGTCTTAACCGGTACGTCTACCACAACAACGGCATACTGAAAACACCATAACGCTTCCGTCTAACGCTGCAACACAGTCCCGAACAACCCGTTTTCCTGCTGCGTTTGCCCCGCAGCGACGGGCTAAACCGTTTTCACGAGAACGACTCTCCTAACGGCTACACCGTCTTCTTCACGAGCACTAGGCTCTGATACCAAATGTTGGTTCAGGCCCCTCTCACACTCTCAATCACACACTTAACTCACTTATGTATGTGAAATATATGAAAGGAAGAAACACAATATTTGCAAAGAAAAGCTCTGTGTATTCGCTAAAAATAAAAGAGGGTTATTTATTCAATAAACATGGGGCTTTAAATAGCCTTACAAAAACACATGAAAATGCAGAATATACTCAATAAAATACTAATTCCTCCAGAGGATCCGGTACACGGCATGACCACTTCTTCACTCAACTTGCACCACTCCTAAACGTACACTTCCATCAATTTCGGTCAAACCCTTTTACCAAGCTAATTAAATAAAACAAAATATAAAACTTCAAACACTTAGTTTAAGGTTTCATGCAAGATCTGATTCACGTGACACTTTTATTCCCATGCACTCATTTTGTCTTGAACATGAACCGAAGCCCGCGACCCAAGTAACCCGTGAACTGAACCAATTAACTATTTTAACCGTGACCCGATAACGTGCCTACCCATGTGACCCGTAAAACAAACCCGAATAATCCAACAATCACCCCCTTAATCGGTGTTTGTTTACGCCTTCACCGCAGCACCGAATCACCTTGATTTCGAACCACTATAACATCTAACAGACACTTGATCTTCACCTCGATTACGTCCAATGTCTCGGTTCAGCCCGAAAAAAACACCACACCCGTAACATGCAACATGGCATCACGCTGGAAACGTTCACTAACATCTTGACTCATCACGGATCAACGACCTCTACCCGGTCACATCCGAGTCACCCGATTTGAACTCCAACGCCATAATGTCACCACCGGGTTCTTCCTTTTTTTTTCAACAACCTTTTTCCGATCACCCTTGTTCAAGAGGCTCTCCACCGACCAAGAAAACAAAGCCACCCGCTTCTAACCTTTTCTCACCTTGCCGAACAAAGCGAATCCAAAGCCACCTACTTTGACGGATCCTTTCTGCCCGCTTTTTACGCACATCCGCCGGTCTCCTCTTATCACGAACCAAGCCGATCAAGGCACTTCAAATCCTACTGTTGTCACCGGATATATGCCAGTTGCTCAAATCCGCAACTAATAACCAAACAGCCCCGTTCTTCCTCCTTTCATCACCACTAACAGCCACGGAACACAAGTGTTTATCACCGGTCACCCCCGTCGTCTTAACCGGTACGTCTACCACAACAACGGCATACCGAAAACACCATAACGCTTCCGTCTAACGCTGCAACACAGTCCCGAACAACCCGTTTTCCTGCTACGTTTGCCCCGCAGCGACGGGCTAAACCGTTTTCACGAGAACGACTCTCAAAACGGCTACACCGTCTTCTTCACGAGCACTAGGCTCTGATACCAAATGTTGGTTCACACTACTAGAAAACTGGGTTTCTGCGACAACATTTACGGTCGCAAAACAGTCGCAATTGCCCTACTGCGACTGGCTTGCGACCATAAATGTGGTTGGTAAAACACACGTCGCAATTGCCCTATTGCGACCTCCTTGCAACCGCAAGTATATTTTTGCGACTGAGGTTTGTGACCTTAACATCAGTCGCAAATATTGCAACCGTTTCTGGTTTGTGCGACTTTCTTTACAACTTGCGACTGTTTTGCGATCGCTTGCCTTGCGACCGCTTTGCGATTGCTTGCTTTTGCAACCGTTTTTGCGGTCGCAAAACTGATTTTTTTTAATTTATTTTTTTAGCTTCTTAAGTCATTTTCTATTGTACCTTCTTATAATGTCATATTTTCTAAAATTTAAGAATTTATGAAATTTACTAATTTATGTAAAACATCCAACTTAAAACCTCAAATACACGAGTTATCCCAACAAATACATACTCAAATATAAAATGTTTATAAGCTAACTCGACGATCAGATATTTTGGAACCTAACTTTTAGCATCGCTTCAATGTTGTTATCCTTTCGTTCATAGCCTCTTTCTCCGCCTTATCTTTTTCTTCTTCCATCACCATCCTCGATCACAATAATTCCGTTCAACCTTTCCCCTTCTTCTTTTTCTCACTATCTCTTATAGATGATCACGTTCAACATTTCAATCTAATAAAACAAATGCAAAGTGTTAAGATTCAAATTTATTAAAGTCGAATCGACCCATTTTTAGCTTGACTACTCAAAATTACCTCCTAAACTTTAAAACCATTATGAACAGGTCTGAAACAGCTAAAACTTGAATTACATGTCAAATATGTCTTTACATTGTCAGGTTTCAACTTGAATCAGTGTAAAGACTATGTGGTTTTGGTTACTAATCCCTCGTCTTAAACAAGATAACAAGGAGGCCAAAAACAGCTTATGAGATAAAGGCTTAGGTTTGGTTCCAATATCAAGTCCTTAGATTGAAATAGGGAGAAAAAACATGAAAGCATGCATACCTATGCTGTGTGTAGTCATGCTTTGTCTATTAGATCCGGTGCCCTCACTTTTGGCCCTAGCCGACCACAGCTATCATGTCCAACTTTGTACCTGTCATGTTCTAGTGATGTATTGACCCATTACTATCTGCAAAATTGATCTAAGCATACCTGCAGGAAGAAAAAAAACTATTCTGAGCTTGCTTCTTCACTGCCTTTTCTGTTCACAAAAAGATAAACAAGTGAAAAGGCCCTTAAACCATATACAAGAAACTGAAAGTGTTAATATACAAACCCAAAGTGTGTGTGCACATGACAACATGGACAAACCAGTCTAATTGCAGCAATTGAGGCAGGTTTTTTACCCGAAGCCATTTTGACTTGAAATTTTCAACCATAATCACTTGATCATCAAGATAATACAGCTTAGCCATTAATGTTGATCAGAACAGTAGAGAACAGTAAGAGCTAAAGAATAAAAAAGTAAAAAGTCAAACCTTCTTTGACTCAACATTTGGACCACACAAACATGTATATAGTCATCTGCGTCTTGTTGCATTACATTAGCGTAAGACTCTGCGCTATCGATCTACATGAAATTCCACATATATTAGAAATGAAAACAATTATTTTTGAATTAGTTAAAGTTAATATATCACACATCAAATATGCTTTTACTGTCATCCACATGATGTTATAAAGGTAGACATTTTTTTAGATGGTATATGTATGCATTCATATATATGTATATACATACATACCTTAGTTGGAGTTCCTAGATTATCAAAAGCTTTTGAAGCTGGAGGTTCTCGAACCTCAACTTGGTTAGCGGATTGCATAGAGCATAGATTCTCAACACTAATCTGCAAACCAATGCAGTTGAAATCATATAACAATATATTATAAAAATAGAATCATAAGAACATCATTGTTAACTAATCATAAAAGGAAGAGGAAACCGTACTACTAATCTCCTCGGTGTGCCAAATATATGAACTTCACCATGCGTCAGTCTTTGTTTTCCAAGTAATTGCACAAGTAGATCTTTCAACTGAAATAAATACATTATTGTCAGTAATACATTGTAAAATACGAGAACGAGAAATGAGCTAATTAGACTATAATGTACATACTTGCTGGCCCTCACTAGCAACATCATTTGGTGGTAATTCTTCTGTCCCAATTTCAAGAACAAACAGTCTCGGTTCAGCCACAGCCCCTTGCAGCCAAAAAAGCACCCGTTTCTTTCTATTTCTTGACCCTGATAATCATCTATACACTAATATTGCTGCACAAAATCCCCAAATTTATAACGATGTATCACCTCCAATCAAGTCAATTAATATAGACTGAAAGATCCAAAATCAAATGGTTATGTGTGTGTACATTCGTCTCCGATTAGCCGGCCAAGGTACCCAAAAATTCATAAACAACATAAAAACCCTAGAAATAAATTGTTACAGATGAGAAAAAAAATCATAACTAACAAATAAATTGTTACAGATGAGAAAAAAAATCACGCGTGTTGACCCAACCTAACCAGTTTCGACCCGTTACCCAACCCACTTGACCTACCTCAGCAGCCTGCATGTCAACTTTTCTTTCATCCACTTGTGTTACTCAACCCAAACGAACACCTTGTAATCGCATGTAATTTTTGTATACCCTAAAAAGAACACTTCACGTTACCAAACAACTACTCAAAAAGGTCAAAAAGTCTTACAGTCTCAGAATCAAGCTTAACTGATGTGACCTTCATCGGACAAAAGCTGTTGTGGCCTCGACGGCAAGCTCGATCTTAGGGCACCAGCCATGTGATTTCACAACCTCTTCGTTCTTCTACTTCTATACACCCCTATATACTCTAAAAAAACGAAACCAAATCATCAATTACTGATAACAAAATAACACAAATCGAAGATAATCGATTGAATCGTACAGAAGATGCAACGCTTCAACTTCATTACCCGAAACTAAAACATCCGAAACAGATCACAAAATTTAAAACCTAATAAATCAACTCTGAAACAAAAAACACACAAAACTCACATGGCGACTTATGAGTGAGACGGCTGACGTCATCAAACGTATAAACAGGCTTCACCGAACGTTTTATCATGATCATCAAAACATGACGAAAAGCTATGAATCAAAATCTCACAGAAAACTGCAAACGGACTCAACGTCACACATAGATTTTCGATCTCTATTTATCCTAATTCAGATCTATAGTTTCAGTTGAAGAAATACGCTATAATTATACTGTTTTGTTACAAATTAAATGAGTAGAAAGTGAGTACCGAGTTTTAGGGTTTCGTAGAGGATTTTATAAGAAAATGTGGAGGAAAAAAGCCCTAGAAATTGTTACGACTGAAAGAAGTGATCCTACACTTGTTAGCAAATATATAATAAATATTTTTTTAATTTGTTTTAGGCTTTTAATAATTTACTAGTGCACCTGCGAACTTCATGGGGTTGACAAAAACTACCAAAACGATTTGAAAAAAATAGAGAGATGATAATAGAAATATTGGAATAACAGTACTTTAAGTTTTGTACATTTGAATATTCTAGTATTAACTTTTGCTTTTTCATATATTTCTTATATTTGCGACCGCACTAACGGTCGCAACTTTTGCTTTTTTTTTCTTGTATTTGCGACCGTTTTAAACGGTTGCAACTTTTGCGTTTTTATTTTTTTCATATTTGCGACCGCTTTAAAAGGTCGCAACTTATTTTTCTCATATCTGCGACTGCTTTAAATGGTCGCAACTTTTGTTTTTCTATTTGTCTCATATTTGCTACCGTTATAAACGGTCGCAACTTTTGTTTTTTTAGTTTTTTCGTATTTGCGATTGTTTTCCGACCACTATTTGCGCTGAAAAAAGCGGTCACAAAAACTGCAACCGTTTTGCGACTGAAACTGGGTTGGTCTTTAATTTTGCGACTTTTTTGTTTTGGTCGCAAACCGGTCGCTAATTTAGCGACCGTCTTATGTTGGTCACAAATTTTGGTCACAATTGCCTAGTTTTCTAGTAGTGTCAGGCCCCTCTCACACTCTCAATCACACACTTAACTCACTTATGTATGTGAAATATATGGATGGAAGAAACACAATATTTGCAAAGAAAAGCTCTGTGTATTCGCTAAAAATAAAAGAGGGTTATTTATTCAATAAACATGGGGCTTTAAATAGCCTTACAAAAACACATGAAAATGCATAATATACTCAATAAAATACTAATTCCTCCAAAGGATCCGGTACACGGCATGACCACTTCTTCACTCAACTTGCACCACTCCTAAACGTACACTTCCATCAATTTCGGTCAAACCCTTTTACCAAGCTAATTAAATAAAATAAAATAAAATATAAAACTTCAAACACTTAGTTTAAGGTTTCATGCAAGATCTGATACACGTGACACTTTTATTCCCATGCACTCATTTTGTCTTGAACATGCCTACCGATAACGTGCCTACCCATGTGACCCGTAAAACAAACCCGAATAATCCAACAGTTGTTTGTTCGGTAATTCATGTTGATTATCTCATTATAAACTGTTTGTACACGGTGATTTTATGTTGATTATATCGTTCTAAGCTGTTTGTTCTGTGATATATTTTGTTTTTCTCGTTCTAAGCTTTATTCCATGATTCGTCTTGATTATCTCGTTCTAAGCTGTTCATTCCATGATTTTATGCTAATTCTCTGGTTCTAAGCTGTTTGTTCCGGGATTTATTCTTATAATTTCGTTGTAAGATGTTTGTTCGGTGATTTATTCTTAGTATCTCTTGTAAGCTGTTTGTTCCTTGATTGATGCTGATTATCTCGTTCTAAGCTGTTTGTTCTGTGATTTATGTTGATCATCTCGTTCTAAGCTGTTTGTTCCTTGATTCATGTTCATGTTGATTATCTCGTTCCTAGCTGTTTGTTCGGTGATTCATGTTAATTATCTCGTTCTAATCTGTTTGTTCCGTGATTCATTTTGATTACTTGTTTGCGTTATCTTTTGTCAGGCGTGAATCTGCGATAACTAGGTTTTGATTAATGTTTCGTTTATGATTTTTCGGTTGAAGTTATTTGTTTACATTTTCACAAGAAAATCTGTTTACTATCATACCTATGAGCTGAAGATATGTTTCGTGCTTTTGATGCTTGTATTAAATATGTATTGTATTGTATGGTATAAGTAACATAAACATACAATATACAGCATGGTTGACGAGGGTACAACACTTCTAAGCTTGCTAGAGATTATGGCAAACCTCTTAAGAAAGTATATACCTTGAACTTTGATATTGAAATAGATTAATGCTACAGGTCACATCTGGTGCAATTTATTTTGAAATAGACCAAAAACCTCGGCTCAAGCTTGCTTCAACATTGCATAAACGAGCCAAAGCTCGGCTCGCCAATGTTATCAGCTGCAGGTTCAGTCCCTAACGTTGTCAATTTGATTTTATGCAGTTAATCTCGGCGATATCTCTATCTCAAATATCGGCGGTCAACGCCGAAATATCACGCGGACCCCTGGGGTTTCGGAGCTGCATTCGTGTCCGCAGGATGCGCGGGCACGTACGAGTTCAACCAAATTCCAGCTCAGAAACCCATTTTTTGCACCCCCCCCCCCCCTGCGCGCGGATAGGACTTGTGGTAAAACATGTCATAAAGCTACAATGGAGTAGTAAATGCTTTACCTTATAAACACCCACTCATTTTGTTCCCACACCAATGTGGGACAAAGTACTTACCACCTTTTGAGACTTTCATTCCCACACCTAGACTTTCTACCACCTCTTATATATATATATAAATATATATATATTTATGCATGATATTAGACTTCTAGTATATATATAGGCTCTAGATATGAATATAAATATAAATATAAATATATATATTTATGCATGATATTAGAAATTACCGATATCTCACCGATATCTCACCACGATAAACGATATCTCATATATTGGTCCTTGACCGATAACCGATATTTTTCCGCATTAACTGCATAGATTTGATTCAATTAAACCCTTGCACCAAACTTCTCTTAGTCAATAGTTTGGATTATGGTTAAAAGACCATACTACCCTTAAGGGTCTGAAACTGCGATACGAATAAGTCAAATACCCTTTTAGTCCCTTCTCCACACAACCACCACCAGCCGCCGCCCCTCACCGCCGTAAAAATAAACTTGTTGCCGGAAAAATCAACCTGTTGTAGAGTACCTGGTTATAAAAAGACGCTGAACACTACACCAACCTTGTATCACGTATTCAAATAGTGGTCAACTGATGATAACACCTTAATTACTATTAGGACTTTTGGATTTACAGCAACAGAGTGGATCTTATCATCTTATGAAATCAAAATTGTATTTCAACCTCACTAAAAATCCACCAAAAACAAATTAATTGAATCCCTTTTCACCTTTATTATCAGAATGCAGAATTAATGGAATAAAATACAGAACCCCAAAGACAACATAAAGCGGTTGAGGTGGTTGCTGCTATAAAGTGGTTACTTTTTTCATCACAATGCTTCTATCCATTCCAACAATGTCGGAAAAGTGATGATCAAGTCATACCTCTCTTATACTTATTAAAGTTAAAAAAAAAACTGTCACCATCAGAATCAGTTCATAAGATATCCCACCACTATTCGATTTGATTATAATGTGTTTGGTGGTTCTGAATCACTCCTAAAAGCCATTAGTTCATTGTTGTGGTGGATAGAAGTAAAAGTTAGAACGAAGTTGGATTCGAGAATCCGGCTAGATTATGCTCTGTTTCAGCTCACCCCTACCAGAACAAGGTACACTAGTTTTAGTTTTAAAGTTTGATTATGTTATGTTTTTCTTATGTTTTGACATTACCGGCTATAACCATACAAATTATATGGCGCCCATAATGCATCTAACGGGCACGGTTGTCTCAAATCAAGCCGCAACCACGGCTTACCAGTTACCACTACCACTCCAATCTAAGGCTGAGAACTGGTAACGATTCGAGTTTTCTAAGAGTGTTAGCCGAAAAAAACAACTGGTTGCCGGAAATGGAGAAGTGGGGAGGACTGAATTGTTTAATTTGGGGCTTTAAAGGGATGGTATGTGCTATATTGGGTTAGAAAATACGAAATGACGATATTGCCCTTCATTTTCTAATTAAAAAGACAACAATAATACCTTCGTCAACTAACGGTTGGCTGACGGCTGTTTGGTGCAAGGGTTTAATTGAATTAAATTGACAACGTCAGGGACTGAAGTGTTGATTTTTTTGAAATAGGGACTGAACCTGCGAGTGGGTGTTAACCTCGGGACTGAAACTGTACTTTACTCTATTATATATAAAAGAGTAAATTGCCATTTTAGTCCCTGAGTTTTGTCCAAATTTGTCATTTTAATCCAAATAGTTTTTTTTTTCGCCTCTGGGTCCCTGACTTTTCCCTTTTGTTGCCATTTTGATCACATACACTAACTCCATCCAAAAACTCCATCTTTAACCGGGGGTATTTTGGGGATTTTCATTTTAAATGTTTTCAATTGCCATTTTGATCCAATTCCAAAAAATCAAAAAAATTCCAAAAAATCAAAAAAATTCCAAAAAATTCTAAAAAACAATAAAAATTCTAAAAAATCATAAAAATTCTAAATAATCCAAAAAATTCATAAAATCCGTTTCGGCGCGAACCGTTTCGAACCCGAACCGTTTTGAGCTGAACCGTTTCGACGCGAACCGTTTCGACCCGTACCGTTTCGACCCGAACCGTTTTGAACTGAACCGTTTCGACGCGAACCGTTTCGACCAGTACCGTTTCGAAGTCGAACCGTTTCAAGCCGAACCGTTTCGAGCCGAACCGTTTCGACCCGTACCGTTTCGAACCGAACCGTGCCGTATCGAACCGAACCGTTTCGACCCGTACCGTTTCGAACCCGAACCGTTTCGAGCTGAACCGTATCGAACCGAACCGTTTCGACCCGTACCGTTCGGGTCGAAACGGTTCGGGTCGAAACGGTACGGGTCGAACCGGTTCGGGTCGAAAAGGTACGGTTCGAAACGGTTCAGTTTCGAAATGGTACGGGTCGAAACGGTTCGCGTCGAAACGGTTCGGCTCGAAACGGTTCGGGTCGAAACGGTACGGGTCGAAACGGTTCGCGTAGAAACGGTTCAGCTCGAAACGGTTCGGCTTCGAAACAGTTCGCGCCGAAACAGATTTTTTGGATTTTTTAGAATTTTTATGATTTTTTAGAATTTTTATTATTTTTTAGAATTTTTTGGAATTTTTTTGATTTTTTGGAATTTTTTATTTTTTGGAATTGGATCAAAATGGCAATTGAAAACATTTAAAATGAAAATCCCCAAAATACCCCTGGTTAAAGATGGAGTTTTTGGATGGAGTTAGTGTATGTGATCAAAATGGCAACAAAAGGGAAAAGTCAGGGACCCAGAGGCGAAAAAAAAACTATTTGGACTAAAATGACAAATTTGGACAAAACTCAGGGACTAAAATGGCAATTTACTCTTATTTTTTAGAATTTTTTGGAATATTTTTTATTTTTTGGAATTTTTTTGATTTTTTGGAATTGGATCAAAATGGCAATTGAAAACATTTAAAATGAAAATCCCCAAAATACCCTTGGTTAAAGATGGAGTTTTTGGATGGAGTTAGTGTATGTGATCAAAATGGCAACAAAAGGGAAAAATCAGGGACCTAGAGGCGAAAAAAAACTATTTGGACTAAAATGGCAAATTTGGACAAAACTCAGGGACTAAAATGGCAATTTACTCTTTCATTAATCATCAAAATTCATATAATCACGTAATGTTCAAACATTCTACACTTAGCATAACAATAGGTTCTGAAATACGAGTTGTCACAAAACGTAAACCCCTGCCCTGATTCATCATTTGGTGTTTTTGTTTATGGGTTTTGGTTTTGGTTCTGATTTTGAAGAGATACAATAAATGGTTTGGAAGAATAGGGACGGGCTTGCAGAGAGGGTACTTTTCGGGCCTATTGGTTGAGTAGAAATGAGAAGATCTTGTACTTGTTGCGAGAACGTTCCTCGATTACATGTTTGCAGGTTTTCTTCTGAGATATAGAGGAGTGGGGGTAGAAGAAAAGTGGGTGTGTGGTGGGACCTACAAAAGATTATTGTTTTAATAAAAACTTTAAATAAAAGAGTAAATTACGGATTCCTATGTCCTTTGCCGCTTTGCCATCTCCACCTCGTTCGGAACCTACGCCCATTTTTGGTCCGTTCGCATAACTTCCCACGCCCGAACGTGTGCGAACGTGGAGCCATGGTTCGTCTTGTAAACATCCAACGCCTTTTTGAACACATCCCCGTCGCTCATCCCGCTACGACGCCCACTTGAATATATTTTATTATATTCTTCCAAAAATTTGTTGACGAACCCGCTCATTTTTCGCCACTTAGAAGACACCGAGTCGACATCTCGATACGGCCCTTGTTCCATTAGCTCAAGAAACTTCACCAAAACCGATTTCCAAAACCCCTCACTCGTTTGATTGTTACCTATATTGGACAAAAATATATGTTACAAAAAATTAAAAAAATAATACTACAAAGTATATATACTTAAAAAAATACAAGTAATTTTTACGTACCTTTAATGGGGTGTGTGTACGTGCCTATATAAGCCTTCGCTAAGGCTTCTTCCTCGAGTTACGTCCACGGTTTCGGCTTCGGTTTGGACGGTTGGCTTTGCTCACCCGCAACTTGCTTGCCTTTTCTTTGTTTGCGTTTTTGCGGTTGGGTCTCGGGAACAACTTAGACAACATCCTCGTCGGGTTCGGTTCGAATGGGTTGCGTCGGGTTCGGTTCGGGTTGAACGGGTTGCACAGGTTGGATATTAAAAGGATTCCGCATCATCAATTGTTGTATGGATTGACTTTGTTGCGTGTGCGCAAAAACATTCGGTGAGTTTTGGAAAGCAGCAAAAGCGTTTGAAGAAAATTGACCGAATTGATTCGGTTCCATCGTCGGATAGTATCCCGGCACCGAAAATACATTCGGGTTGTTCGGTGGGTTCGGGTTGTTGGGGTTGTTGAGGACGTTCGGGTTGTTCTGGTTGAAAGGATCCATGGTAGAATAGTATTTTATAAAAATGGAAGAATGTTTATAAAAAATGAGTGAGAGAGATGAGTTGTAATCGATGAAAAGTGTGAAAAATGGAGAATATATATAATTTTGGGTTGGATTTTGGTAAAATTTTAAAAAATAGCCGTTTGGTAAATTCAAAATGGAAATTATTTTTTTTTATTAACGGTCATTTGCATGAGAAAAGGAAACAATTTTGTCTTTTTGTGGCACGGCTCCAACGTCTCCTACTCGACGGAGACGACGAGGACTGGGGGCGGCACGGTGTGCAGATCGGCACAAGGTGGAACGGTTCTAGGGACGGACCCCATACCAAGTAGCCTAACTAACTTTGGTTGGTTTGCTGGTTTGTGACATGACATGATGTTTGCTTTTCTAACCTTAAAGTATCACGTGTCTTTTTCCTTTTTTATGGACAAAAAGGAGTTTTTGTTGAATTATAAAATAATTTTTCAATGATATCAAAATTTTTAGATGCTTACCTCATCTGCCACCATTTAAAACACCATCCATACTAACAACGAACCTTAAGGGTGGAGACAGGGTATGGTTAATCACTTTAGAGTGATTGAGTGAAATTCTACCCAATAATATTATGCCATGTCAACTCCCCATTTTACACTCAGTCAGGGGGGGTATGGTTAATCACTCTAGGGTGTTTGAGTTATATATTTTTTATTTTCTAGAAATTATTCATAAATAAACAAAACATATTTTAATGTAAATAAAGGTACTTTTAATTAAAAAAACACATTATATAAAATTAAAATAAATAACATGACATTAAAATATAAAAATAAATTTAAAAAAAAAACCTAATTTAACTATTCGTCGTCAGAATCCGCCAAAAGGTGGGGTAAATCTTGTTCTCCAAGATGCTCCACAAGATCATATTTTAGTCTATAATGCGTATCTTCCTCAATGAGCTCGTTATAAGCAGTGTCTTCGAAAACGGGCTCGACTGGAGGATCCCGAATATGTACTGGTGCAATCGCGTTTCCGTCGTCTTTTAGAATCATATTATGCATAATAATGCACGCATATAAGACCATCCTAATTTTTTAACACTCGTAGCACGCATCAGGCGATTAAGTATATGCCATTTTGCCTTTAAAACACCAAAAGTCTGCTCCACGTCTTTTCTTGCCGCCTCGTGTTGCCTCTTGAACTTCTTTTCTTTCACAATGTAAGGATACGGAAACGATTTCACAAACTCGTACCAAGTAGGGTAGATTCCATCGGTAAGATAGTATCCACGCTTGTTCAAGTGGTTGTTCACGTAAAATGGGCATTTTGGTGCAGTTCCATTTCGCCCAGTAAGAAATAACGGAGATTGTTGGAGCACGTTGATGTCATTTTGTGAACCTGCTGGACCACAAAAAGCATGCCAAATCCATAAATCCTGAGAGGCCACCGACTCGAGCATAACTGTCGGGTGACTGTGATCCCCCCTCATATATTGACCCCGCAACTCCGTTGGACACATTCTCCAAACAAAATGTGTACAATCAAGACTACCCAACATCCCAGGAAGGTGACGTTTCTCCTCATGAGCTTGGTATAAGAGTGCAACGTCGTGGCTAGTAGGTCTACGTAAAAACTCAGAAGCGTATAAATTACATACCGTTTCGCAAAAATTTTCTAGACTTTCTCGGGAAGTCCTTGTGGACATATTTAAATACTCGCCGAACTCGTCTGGAGTGTTACCGGTTGCTAGTTGCTTAATCACCGAAGTAACTTTTTGCATCCATGTAAAACTCTTCCTACCACTCGCATCCACAGCGTCTTGAAACCACGAGTTATTCGCTTGCACGTCACTAAAAATTTTTAAAAACAACCTTTTGGACATACGAAACCTTTGACGAAAAACCTCTACCTTGAATACAGGCTTCTTGACAAAATAATCTCTCATAAGGTTTTCGTGACATTTCACTCGATCTCGACGGACATATTTCCTTTTTCTAGAAGTGCCCGTGTCTTCTAGTTGAGCGGCTTCGTTAATAAGATTTAGGAAAAAAAAATTAAACTACTATCCCTTGAGGAAGAATCATCGTCTTCACTAATATCAATTGGAAGGAATAGCGGTGGTATATCATCCATTGAAAAAATAGAAGAAGAGAATTTTTTTTTTAAAATAGAGTTGGATGGAGAAGAAAATGGTGAAAAATGATGTTGAATGGTATTGTTTTTATATAAGGAAAAGTTATATTTTTTTATATAAAACGGCTACTAACGGCTATAAAGCGGTCAAATTTGTTCACCCAATGCACTCAATCAAATCGGTGAACATATCCCGAATTCCCTCACCGATTACCCACTCCCCAATGAAGTCAATCAAGTGGGTATGGTCACCGATCGGTGACTCCCACTTCCCGCATAACTCACCGAACATTATACCCCCTACCCTAACAACCGCTACAAGGGGTTGAAATAGTCCAAAAACACCATTTAAGCTCTTGAAATTACCACAATGTAACTTTTAAAGATTTGTTCGGTTTTCGTGTTGATCAGTTCTGTTTTAAACATAATGGAAAACATATAAACATACCTGTTATAGCAGACAGTGCAGTGGAGATTCCAGTTAGAGAATAAGCCATTGAATTCGACATCTTTGTCAAGGTGATCTGGTTCCTCCTTAGGGTGAAAACTGATGGTGGTAATGATTAAACCGAAAAGGGAGTTCGATTATGGAGAAGAGAGGTCGATATTGATATTATGATTATTAGGTAATTTGTCTAACCTTAGAACCTCTACATAAGTCTCCTTATATAAGCACCCAAGAGGAAACTTAATTAGTTAATAAGGGTAATATGGTCCATCAACAATTACCAACTAATTATTTAATAGGTTGTTATATATTTTGATCTATATTATGTAAATGATTATAATGGCTACTAGATTAAATATTAAAACATAATATATTTAATCTTACATTCTCCCACTTAGCCGAGTAATCATTTACTATGAGTATTAGATAAGTCTGATCAGGAGTTAACACTCATTTTAACCTTAAACAAGAAACTATAGCAGAGAAATACAACCGTTGAATCATTATGCGACTCAGGACCCCCATTAGTCATACTATAGCCTTAATTTAAAACCTAATCGTCATGATCAAAATATGCATAAGCCCTTTAATTGATTTGTAACTTTATTTGTCTATATGTCATTATACCGGTTGAACATATTCTAAGAGACATACAAAATCAAACTGAGGAAATTTCATTAACATAAAACATAAGCAAGTACAATATGCTTAAATAAGGTCTTTACGAAATCCCATATTCCGAACATGTTCTTCGTAAACCTTAGGAGGGAGACCTTTAGTCATCGGATCCGCAAGCATATCTTTAGTACTAATATACTCGATACAAATATTATTTTCCTCAACTCATTCACGTACGAACAGATATTTTGTATCGAGATATAAATCAGCTCCACTCGAACTGTTACTGTTCGAGAAACTAACGACATCTGAATTATCACAGTAAAGCTTCAATGGCCTAGAAATGGAATTAATGATTTTGAGTCCAGTTATCAGATTTCTAAGCAACATTCCATGACAGGTTGCGTTATAAATAGCAATGTACTCTGCCATCATTGTGGAAGTTGTGGTCAACTGTTGTTTATGACTCTTCCATTAGATAGGTCCGTCTGCTAACATAAAGATGTAGCCCGAAGTGGATTTCTTGTCATCTTTGCATTTGACAAAGTCAGAATCAGAATAGCGTACCACTTCTAAATGATCACTTCTTCTATAGGTCAGTTTATAGTCTTTCGTCCCTTGCAGATATCGAAGTACCTTCTTAGTTGCTTTCCAGTGATCTAGGCCAGGATTAGTCTGATAACGGCCTAGCATTCCAGCAATATAAGCGATATCTGGGCGAGTACAGACTTGAGCATACATCAGGCTCCCGACTACTGACGCATAAGGTATCTGGCTCATTTGCTCCTTCTCAACCTCTGTTGTCGGACACTGGAATGAACCGAAAACATCTCCCTTAACTACTGGAGTGACAGAGGGTTTGCACTGTTGCATGTTGTAATGTGTAAGGACATGATCTATGTAATCCTTTTGAGACAATCCTAAGATCCCTTTGTGTCTATCTCAGTGAATTTCAATGCCAATGACGTAAGAAGCATCTCCAATATCCTTCATGTCGAAGTTATGCGAGAGTAACCGCTTCGACTCATGCAACATGTATAAACTATTACTTGCCAATAGAATATCATCTACGTAAAGGACAAGTATAGTAAAGTTGCTCCCACTCATCTTTAGGTAGGTGCATTGATCCACTTGATTCTTCATAAAACCTTGTTTCTTCATGACTTCATCAAACTTGAGGTACCATTGACGTGATGCTTGTTTTAACCCAAAAATGGATCACTACGTCATAACTAGGCTTTAGCCACACTTTTTCCAAAACAGGCTTGCAACAGTTTTGATTAAATGTGTGGCTAAAGGTCATTTATAATATCTTAATACACTTTTAGCCACACATTTAATTATTAATGTGACCATTGTATAACAACTCAAAACTTTTAGCCACACATTTTATTATTAATGTGGCTATTGTATAACATATCAAAACATTTAGCCACATTTCTAGAAAAAAACTGTGACATTTACTAGCCACAACTAGAAGTGTGTGGCCAAATGTAACCTATTGACACTTTGTTTGTTTGATTTCTTGATTCATGTGACAAAAACACATCTCTTTAAAACCTTTAGTCACATGTTTAATATAAAAATGTGACAATCACTTGCCACAGTAGAAAAGTATGGCCGTATGTAATTATCAAGAAAGATATATAGCCACTTACAAATTTGTGTGACAAAATACAAGCAACTATCATGATATTTCACAATAAAGTGTGTTTGTGCGGCTAAAGTTACTAGATGGACACAGTAAAATTTGTGTCACCAATCATTTCCTTCTTCCTCAAAACCCCCAAATTCCCCACCTCCACAAAACCTAAATTAACCCCCACCAAGCTAAGGAGATCTCCACTGTATCTCCACCGTGTCTCCACCATGACCACCGCCAATTCCAACGTCCACGAAACCCTAACCAGATTTAGTTACCACTTACCATCAATGCTCTCCTCTCATGTACTCTCCTCCGCTACCTAAATTAAGCGTATGATTCAGTTTAAAGCAAGCTAGAATGAGATTACTCATATCGATTTTCACTTTCCTCCTCCTGCAGATGCAGGCGATGTAATTCGGAAACATCTTCAGTGGAGACTTAGAGAGATCTAAAGTCAAATGGTAACTTTTTTACTCAGGCGTATTGTAGTTTTAGTTTACAGCTTGATGTAAATTAGGTTAAACATGTGTGGTTTTGTTATGATTAAAGCCCTAATATGTCAATTGGACTTGATGTTTGTGATTTTTGCTGGTCATATTTTCTTTTTTGTTGAATGGTGAAATCTTATTAAAACACTAACAAGGTACTAAAGAAAGCAAGGATGTATTTATTAGCTTGTTTTTATCTTTTCTTTTGTTTTGTTTTTTGTTGTTGAACGGCCAAAGTTTATAAAAACACTAGCAATGTGCTAGAGAAAGAAAGGAGAAATTTGTTAGCTTGTGCTTTCCATATTCCTGAAGAATGTTATTTGGATCTGTCAAACATGCTATAAGTTTGGCAATTATGTCATTTGTCGTTGACTTAAATTTGTTGGTTTGTTGTTCATAGTGTGTTGAATAATTATAAAGGTTTTTATGGTGTGGATTTTGTAATCAGACTTTTGATTTGTTAGCCTTGTGACAGTTCCGGTATGGCTACTTACGAACCAAAGACCATCCTTATCACTGGAGCTACAGGCTTCATTGTCTTTCATGTTGTTAACCGGCTGATCACAAACTACCCTGATTACAAGATCGTTGTGCTTGACAAAGATCGTCCCCCAACTTGAAGTTTGTGAAGGGGGATATCGGCAGTGCCGACCTCGTCAACTACCTTCTGATCACCGAGTCGATCGATACCATCATGCACTTTGCTGCACAGACTCACGTCAATAAGTCGTTTGGCAACAGTTTTGAGTTCACAAAGAATAACATCTACGGAACGCATGTGCTTCTAGAAGCCTGCAAAGTCACCGGCCCGATTAGAAGATTTATTCACGTGAGTACGGATGAGGTGTATGGAGAAACGGAGGAGGATGCCGTTGTTGGTAACCATGAAGCTTCGTAACTTCTTCCTACGAACCCGTATTAAGCCATAAAAGCTGGTGCGGAAATGCCATAGCTTACGGTAGGTCATATGGGTTGCCCGTGATCACCACTAGAGGAAACAATGTTTATGGCCCAAACCAGTTCCCAGAAAAACTAATCCCGAAGTTCATTCTCATGGCGATGAGAGGACAACCGCTTCCGATTCACGGTGACGGTTCTAACGTAAGGAGTTACCTATATGGCGAAGACGTTGCTGAGGCTTTTGAAGTAATTCTTCACAGGGGGGAAGTTGGTCATGTTTACAACATCGGGACCGAAAAGGAAAGGAGAGTGATTGATGTTGCAAAAGATATGTGTAAGCTTTTCAATATGGATCCAGATTCAAGCATTAAGTTCGTGGAGAACAGACCATTTAACGATCAACGGTATTTCATAGACGACGAGAAGTTGAAGAGCTTGGGTTGGTCCGAAAGGACCGTATGGGAAGAGGGTCTGAAAAATACCATCGAGTGGTACACGAGTAACCTGAACTGGGGGGAGATGTCTCTGGAGCATTTCTGCCTCATCCAAGAATGTTAATGATGCCAAATGGCATTGACAGACTCGTTGACGGGCCGAAAAATGTTGATTTTGATTCGGCTGATGTGGCAATCAATACTTCTCAGATCGGAGTCCAAATTGTGAGTTTGAATTGGAGGTTAGTGAGCCCTTGGTGGTGGTTATTTACACCAGTTTTGGTTGTTGGAGGTTAATTAGGTTAAATATGAGTTATTTTGTTAAGATTATAACTCTAAGATGCTAATTGAACGTTCAGCTGATCCTACCCCCACATATGTGACAACCCGAACTCTCTAGGTAATCATCATTTGATTTCCCGATCACTAACTTGTATTATTGTGTTTTATCTGTCATCATACATCGTAGCTATGTGCACGCCTTGACGAGTAAACCTGTTTAGTCATTTTTACTACCCTATTTTTATAGAATACATGTGAGTCATTAGGGTAACATGTAATCTAAATTTATAAACCAAGCCATGTGGACTAAACACCCTTTACGAGTAACCTGGGTCAAATCCTTTCTTGTGTTGATTGAATCATATTCGGCCCACACACCATAAGCCCAAGTGAAGCCCAACTCTTGTGATTAAAGGCATGGACGCATGCACCATATACGTGGTTCTTATTGTTGGGTAACACAAAAACATAACAAACCCTAATATACTGTGAGCGGCAACAAGGAGTACGTCGCAATCCCCTTTCTTGCGTGTTAGATAGTTAGATCGTCTCGTTCGTTCGTTGGGTTAGTATTTTATCCCCGTTTCACTTATATGTATATATATGCTATGTGATGTTGTTATGAATATGTAACTGAAGTATAATTCATTGGTTCGATGGGTGCCTTTCTTGCGGCTAGTTGTGTTGATTGTTTCGAACTAAGTATTATTAATTGATGAATGATTGTGTGAACCGGCCCGACGAATGATGATCTAAAAGTAATTTGTGATGGTAACCAAAGATCTTGGCCTGTGTAACGATGACTGTATATAAGACTCGACATAGTTTAGTGTGGTTGAACATTGATAGTGATGATATAATCATTAAGTAATAATTAAGGTGTGAAACCATGATTTAGTAAGGAATGATATGCAATAATATGTTAACCCTTGAACTGTTTGATATCAAATTGTTAATTGGTAACTATCTTGAGCATGTGTCCTGTGATCATCAACTGTTATTGTTAATTGGTAAGATGATTATTCAAAGTTTAAGGTTCATACATTTTTTTCTATATATATATATATACATGATAAAATATGATGAATTTGATGGAACGATGAACAGGTAAACCAAGTTGAGTGGTAGATTCGAATAATTCATGTGAAACCTCTGGAAGTTGTTTTAAATTATGGAATTAGAATGCAAACTGTTGTCATGCATGTGACTGAATTAATCAAATTAATGGGCCATCACATCGTTCTTTGGACTTGCATAACTGGGCCACCTACATACATGAATGCACCTTGGGTTTGGGCCTAGTCGCATAATGATAGAGAGTGTGAAACCCGTGCCTTAAAGTGTATTTTATTATGTGTTTTAATGCGTTTTACGTTATTATACGCCTCGAATGTGTTAACTACGAAGATTTGTGGTTTTACATGTAAAACGCATAATACGGCGAAGTTAGAGGACACATGGTGATGATGCGGAATGTTCGAGGATGATAAACGAGACACACTACATTGTTCGCGAGCCGTTACGAGTCAAAAGGTAGCTTGAATGTGAAAGAAATGCAACATACCGAAGTCTAGGGGTTTGTTGGTCAATTATTTATAGTTGAAACGCATGCAAAGCCAAAGAAACAGAATGTTGGGATCGTAACTTACGATCATCATACGTAGTCTACGGTTGGGACATATCAAACACAACATCAACAGCAGGTAGTGAACGTAACTTACGGAAGTTACCCGTAGGTTATGGTACAAGTAAAAAGCATCGCACATGTGTAAGTTTAAGTTTTGAGGGAATTAAATATTTGGTTGAAACCCTAATGCACGTGATACTTGGAAGAAATAAAAGGCAACATCATTAATAGAGGAGCATGTACACGTGAAAGTGGGGGGCGGCACATGTGAAGAAGCAAACAACATAACATCAAGCATCATCATCTTTCAACGACATCATCATTTAATCATCACGGCAAAAGAAGGAAGTGGCGGCAGACAAGAAGTGGGCCAATCAACGTTTTGGACTTTTGGATTTGTTGAGTGGGCCGCCATCTTGACTTGGGGGAGATGCACATGTGGGCTGGCAAACTTTGTAATAATAAAACAATAATTGGGCCGCAGATTTGGAGACATCATATGGATTTTGATGAATTGAAGTGGGCCGACATGACATCTTATAGGCAAAGGGGCTTGTTTCTAAAAGATCATCAACATCATACATCAGAAGGATCGTTCACTTTGACGGCAGAGGGGGGCACGATGATGGAAGCCTGCGAAGATCAATCTTGCGACATGAGCGGCTAGTCTCCGGGTGGTTTCCTCCGGATGGAGGGTTTTTGTAAGTTTATTGATACTATGTGTTTGATACAATCGTTTTAACTTGGTGATCTAAGCATTCGATGCTTTTCACCTTGATTTGATTTATTGGTTGTAAACAGTTACATTTATTTAAACCTTAATTTCTAAGCATTCAGTTCCCGAGAGTTCTAGTAATTGGGATATATTTGACATGGGGTTAGGGTTTGTAAATTGTAATTGATAATCATTCGATAACCTCCCGTTGTGTATTGACCGGAGTACTTAGTCGTTGGTTATCACAATTAGTTAATCAAAATTAACACCTATGTCTATGTAGGTCGCGATTAAACACATAGTTGAAGTTAACTGTAAAACCTGAAATCTGGAGGAACCATCTTCTCTCCTATTGATTTTAAACCTTAGTTTTTGTTCGTTAACTTAGATAATTCTCTTAATCAATCAAATACACAATTGAGTTTTATTTTTTCTATAGTAGTTAATTAATACTTTTCATTACAACACTTTCCACAATCCTCCTCTGGTTCGATATCCGACTTACTCTAGCTACTAGTTTATTTCGGTTTTTGCATGTCACTAACGACAGACATCACATAACAGGACCATTTATGAAAATCGTACACTTGTAATAGGAGTTGTGAGATGTGCTAAACTGGAACATGAATACATGATGAGATACCATATGTAGCCTGAATAAAATTGTATGTTGTGTTATGATGTATGATATGATGTTAGATTTCATGAACAATTGTTCAAGCATGCGGGATGTAATGTGTATATTACTTAAGTTACATGGATAGGAAATGTGTGATTTGGTGTTAATGAAACTGATTGGTTTTGGTAACCACACTAGGGACTAATTGACCAACTTGGAACACGTGCCTTAAATTACCGAGCAAAACTAAGGTGAGTTCATTACTTTTGAGCATGCGTCCCAGTGGTTGGGACAGTCAGCGGGTATCCCGGGGAGGGATAGGTCTTTTGGGTAAAAACTGGGATGTTGGATAATATTCTCACCCTATCACTCTTAAGTCCCATCTTTTGTTACCGGGGAGGTAACGGGGTATTAGTTGGTAGCGCTACTTAGGTTTGGCACCCTCACACCGTACCGGGGAGGACGGTTGTGAACTAATGACCCAGTCATGCCCAGTGTTTTGATAGGAGCACTGGGGAACGGGCAAAACATACATCAGGAGCCGTCTTGTTCATAAACGAGATATTATCAACATTACTTTCGGGTTTAAATTCAATGGATTAACTAAACACTTGGTAACTAACGTTTTCGTAAAACTATGAACTCACCAGCGTTGTCTGATAGACTTGTTGCATGCTCGCAGGTCGTTAGATTACTTGGATTTGGAACTTGCTGTCTGAAGTAGCTGTAGTGGTCATGGGTCGAACTGGAGGGATACATGTGTTGGAATTATTGATATGACACGTTGGTTATGAAACAGTTAAACTATGATTTCTTTTGTTGCTTCCGCTGAATGTGTTGGTTTTCGTTTAAACTTATTGATGGTACTTTTCATTAATGATTGGCAATTTCATTTCTAAACTTGTTATGAGTTCAACATGATTAGTGGCTCGTTATTGGTTTGTCACACGCCTAGTGGGGTTCCCATGGGTGGTATTTTGGTGGTGTGACAACATAAGACTTTTAACTTCTTTCTTTCTTTCAGGAACTTCAATGCGGCGACTGGTCTCTACGTCCTCTTACACAAGACCAAGCTACTTACGCTGCCTTAAACGCTCTTTGTTTGATTCACATTTTTTGAGTTTTTCAGCAAAGACTTCTCAAACAAGGTTTTTCATTCTCTTCCTATATTCCAATTGTTTGCTAGTTGGCCTAAATGAACATATATACATTACCGTGCTGTTAATGGTTTCTGGTGCATTCCTATCCAAAGCCAAAAATATCAGATAATTTGTTTTTTTTTTTTTTTTTGCTTTTGTATGATTTGAGTTAGTTTTGCAGTAAACAAGATACATGCTTGCTGCTTATTAGTATTGAGTTTAATCTGTTAGCTTACACTTTATTGGTTGAACGCTGATTGGATGAGTAGGGTGACCTGGAATCATGTTTGTTTGTAATATGTAGGCTATTAGTGTTGTATATTAGGCAACAGTGCTATCATTTTGTTACCTAGGATTCACATGATTATAAAGTTGTTTGTTTTAGAGATGTGGCGGAGGTTCTGTTTTTGTAATGCTACACCATGCAAGTATTTCATGGTGCTGACGTCTTAATGATGATGATTCTTGGAGCTAAGACTGATATGTTTCAATATACCGTGTCAATAGCAAAAATCTTATTCTTTTGATACTTGTAGTGAGTTATGAGTGTGTACTTATGTGATCGCAAGATTAGTGTTTTTGGTATTTTAGTTGGTTGCACTGGGTGTGAGTTAGTTAGATGGTTGTTGCCTCGTTTTTTTTTTTTTTTTTTTTTTTTTTTTTTGCTTTGGTCACCAAAGGCCTATTACATTGCAGCAACTCATGTGAGTGTCGATGTCAATAGATATAATGTAGCAAACACATATATGTATTTTGTTGGTGCACTTGTGTCTGTACTTTGTCTGAAAAACGTTGTCTTTGTTAGTCCTGTAAGTTTGACCAAGTCAACCATCCTCCGGTTTGACTTGGCCAAACAGTTAGAAAATGTTTGTAAGATGTCTGAGTCGAAGGATGTGTCATCGAAGGATTGTTTATATCCTTCGATGATCTCGAAAGATAAGCCTTCGATGGATGAACCTCGAAGGATATCATCCTTCGAGGTATATGTGAATCCTTCGATGTGTTTCAGGTCGATAGATGATCTTTCGATCAGTCTATCTGATCCTTCGACCAGACGTGCTGTGATGGATATAAATATCCATGTAATGTGTTCACTTTAAAGCAGAAAAACATAACAGAAAAGAAAAAAAATAGAGAGCATTCTGTTGAGAGAACACACACACGAGAGAGAGAGTTTACAGAATACATTTGTAAACCTTGTGCTGTAACCGAACCTTTCATACGCATTAATACAAGTGGTGTTAATCGGTGAAGATTGTGTGTTGTGTTTGTGCTTGTTCTATCTCGGTTTGCATGCTAGCTTGGATTCCGCACTCGCTAGTGTGTTAGACATAACAAGGAATAGGTTATACCTCAACCTCCGAGGGACCTACAAGTGGTATCAGAGCCGTGGCTCTTTTCCTTGTTAAAAACCGGGTTTTTACAAGACTTTGGAGTGTTTTGGACAAAAACTCACTTGGTTTTGCAGCCGTTTTTACTGTTTTTCTCGCTTTTCTTGTCGTAAAAGCGTGTTCTAAACTTATCGGGTGTGTTAAAGGAAGGTCTGGGTAACTTAAAAACTTGTTTTTAAGAAGTTTGGTGATTTCCGGCCAAAATTCCGGCTTACTCCGGTACCGGTTTCTGGATAAGAACTTTCGTTTTCGTAATATTTTATTATTCAAATCTGCTTTGCATGCAGAAGATATGGTCTGACCATACTTTCTGCCTTCTGCCGAAAGTTTCTACCAACCCATCAACTTTACACCAACCTGTCACTTCGTTTGTCAACTGTGTCAGTGGAGATCGAAGGATATCCTTCGAAGTCGAAAGATCATCTTTCGATCAAAGGAAGTTCGACAGATTATCATCTTTCGAGCATCTTTCGAAGTCTGTGACTTATCCTTCGATTCAAGGAATCTTTTCGAAACATACATCTTTCGGTCTACAGTTCTTTTTCGAAAGATAAGGATCCTTCGTTTGGAGAATCTTTCGAAATCATTGTTCGGAATTCAACAGTGATCTTTCGAACACTGTTGATCCTTCGAACAAATCTTGATCTTTCGATCTCAATCTGTTTATGCTTAACAAGTTTGTGATTTTCAGGTATTTTTTTTCTTGATCAAAAATGAATTCGATGTGGGGTATTCCCTTACCTGCATCTCCTGCATGGGCCGAATCTCCCGTACCTGTATCTTCGCAAGCTAATGCTATATCTACCGGTCAATGGGCATTCGTATCAAATCAAACTCCAAGTGTTCAAAGCATTTTGTTAAGCGAGAGTGAAACGGGAAGTTTGAATAGGCCTCCAAAGTTGATGCACTTAAGTGAATATCCGGGATGGTTTGATAGATTTCATACATACGTCCTTGGTCAAAATACAGAATTGTGGTTGCGTTTCATCACAGATTTTGATCAAACAATAGAGCTTGCCGCATCATCTGCTGCTACGTTTGCAGATCTTACGGAAGATCAGAAGAAGGTCTATGATTTGGAAAAGAAGGCATATGCCATTCTTACTCAGGCGTTAAGTAAAGATATTTATCATCAATTTGTCAGTTACAAGACAACGAAGACGTTGTGGGACGCATTGAAGATAAGGGGCGTAGGAAATGAAGCGACACGTCAATTGAGAAAAGACCTGCTGAAGAAAGAGTTTGATGGTTTTACTTGTATGGAGAATGAATCTTTAGGAGATTTGACAAGTCGATTCAATCATTTGCTGACTGAATTGGGAAATATTGGGGTTGTAACAACTTCAGCAGAGATAGTGAAAAAGTTTGCAGATGCACTGCCACCTCAATGGAATACCTTCTTGGAAATCCTGAAGTACAATGGCACTTTAGCTACAACAAACTTCAATAACTTTGCTCAACTCCTGGAAAACAAGAATCAGGAAGAAACTCTCAAGGCGAAAAGAGTTCCAGTGCCACAAAATCCTGAAATGTATTATGGAACTTCTGGCACTTCTACAAAACCTTCTTCACACGCTCCAATTCAAACAGCGTTTGTGTCTAGCACTAGCTTGTATGGCATTCCTCCTCCAACAACAGACATGTATGGAAATCCGCTTGAACCAGTCCCTCAACCACTTCCTCCTCAACAGCAAGCATGTTATGGAAGCACATCATCTGCTAGTCAGCAATCAAAGCCAAATACAGTACGGCTCGACACCTCAAGTTTCTCTAAAGTCAGTGTTGAAGTAGCAAAAGAACATATGGAGCTTCTAAACACTTTGGTGAGCGCATACTGTGGATTAGTGGAAGGTCAGATTGGCAACATTAATCTGACTCAAGAAGACTATCAGCAGATCGATAAAGAGGAGATGGAGATGATGGACATCAAGTGGGCCTTTGCCAGTGCTGTTAGGCGAGCAAAGGATTTCATGGAAAGAACTGGCAGAACCAGCTTGGAAAGCAAGAAAGACACCAAGTATGGGTTTGATAAGCAGGCTGTTAAGTGTTTCAATTGTGGTGAACGTGGTCATTTCAAACGTGAATGTACGAGGCCATCTCAACATGGAAACTAAAATCCTTTCAGAGGTCAAGGCAACAGGGCAAATCAGAACCAAGTAAGGAACAATGAGCGCACATTGGTGCCTGTCAACAACCAGAGTCAAGCAGGACCATCAAATGCCAACCAGGCACTTGTGGTTCAAGTAGATGAAGGTTGTGATTGGTCAATCCAGTTGGGAAATGATGCTCCAGATGGAACAGCTTATTTTGCTGAGGTCGTGAAGGATTTAAATCACGCCAGTGGTGGAGAATCTTCCATCAATGGTGGTGACTCTACTGAGGATGAACACTCTTCTGGTTACAGTGGAAGTTCAGATGAAGAATCCTCGAGTTCAGGCAATGATCAGGTGGATGACACATCAAGTACGTCAGTTGATGCAGATGTTGATGGGCTATTGGGAGAAGCTGCAGCAGAAACTCAAAGAAGATCTATTTTGGTGGATCAAGCTGCTTATTCTTCGTCTTCTCTCCATTCAGCCTTTATGGCTAATGTCGACAGTTCATCAAGTCAGGTATGTGTCGATGAACCCACTGCTGCTATTTGTGATAATTGTGATAGATTGCATGTTAGATGTGCTGATTTGGATGCAAACATGTCTGAGTTGCAAGGCAAACATGATGCTTTACAAGCTAGTTTGTTTGACTTGCAAGACAAACATGTTTCGTTGAATGATAAGTGGTGTGAATTGCAAAGCAAACACGAGGCTTTGCAAGAGAAATATGATGTGACATTCATTCACAACCAGAAGTTGACCGTTGATCTTTCCAAGTGCACAGAAGCCAACATGTTTTATGAAAACCATGAAAAGGAATTTAAATCGATGATTGAGAAATTAAAGAAAGATAAAACCGAGCTAACAAAAATGGTTTCTAGAAAACAAACTGACATTAATTTGTATATAACTCGCCTTGAGGTAATGCAAAAGGAAATGGCTTGTGTTAAAACCGAAAGTGAGGCGATCCGACTCAAGTTAGACAGCTATTTAATCTCTAGCTATGTGTTGGATCACATCATTGATGTTCAGAAAGAGAAAAAGGATGTCACATGCATTGGATATAAGCAATGTCCACCACCTGTTAGACACAATTATGATGCACTGCCTGATGAGGAATATAGAACTCACTTTGAACCATCTGTTCCTCTATATGTTAATGAATTTGCAACAGGACTAGGATACAAGAAGGAAGTATCATCAGATTCGGATGTGTCAGCAGATACATTTATAACTGCTGAACCGAATCAGGATCCTCCAGTTGTGATTGAGGATACTGATTCTTCCGATGATGAATCCGATGATACTGACTCAGCAAAGTCTGATGCGGGAATCAAAGAAGAGGACATACCTCTTGAGAATCATATTCTGTGTGATCCTCCTGCAAAACCCGCTAAGACTGTTGCAATTGAGTCCTCGTCTGCAAAAGAGTCGGAGAGTGTGGATTTGCTGTACACTCTTGTTGGTGATGATAAAATTTATTCAGACAAAGATTTTCCTATTAAGAATGTTAATCAATCATTAATCAGTAAAGTCTTTGAAAATTCAACAAGTAAGTTTTTGGGAAAGACAGGATCACATGTTACAGTTACACAGTGCCCTCCTATCCCAAAGGCCGAAGTTCGAAAACAATTTGGCAATCAAAAATTACCAACAGTGCAAAAACAGCAAAATCGTGCCAAACCAAAAGGTAAAACACCGACTCAAAGTCAAAGGAAGCCGAATCAAAAGAAGAACAAGAATGTGAACTTTGTGAAATCTAAGGGAACGGACAAAATTGAAACATTTCAAAATCAATCTAACTTAGATTTTGTCAAGAAAGCAACAGTGATGAAAAGGAATGAACCAAGTTGTTCGAAACCTAGTACCTCGAGATCACAAAGTTCATCTTCATCATCGGCAAGACGATCACATGATACTTCGGGGTTTGTTGAACGAAGATCATGTTTTGAATGTGGTACAATTGGGCATATCATTCGAAATTGCCCGTATCTTCATAAGTTGAAAGCCAAAGAAGATGATCCCCGTGAACACAATCACCAAAAGCGATCTGTTTCTGTAAAACAAGATCCCCGACTTGTAAGAGAAAGGGAAAAGAAACAGAAACGCCAACAAGTCAAGGTGATTGAAAAGGCACTTAAAACTGATGTGGCTCAAAAACAATCTGTTTCAGTTAAGCCAGAAAATTCAAAATTTTCAAAAACTTCAAACAATCACGAAGTTAAATTGTCAAACAATCAAACTGGTAAAACTCAACAGACATGGAAACCTAAAGTGACCACAAGTTCAGGGGGACCATCACAATTTTCAAATCATCAAAGAATAGAAGTTATTGTTGTTGATGAAAATGGAAGACCCAAGACCACAATGGCTTGGGTCCCCATCTCCAACTAATTATGTGAGTTCATGTGCAGGGTGTTCCAGGAGGAACTATCAGTAGTCATTGGATTGTTGATAGTGGGGCATCCAGGCACATGACAGGCGACATGAAGCTTCTCTACGACGTCAAATCTATTAGAGGAGGTTATGTTGCTTTTGCTGGAGATAAGGGCGGATATATTACGGGTGAAGGAATGATTTCCAACGGGGTTGTTAGTTTTGACAAGATCAACTTCGTACAACAACTTGATCACAATCTTCTTAGTGTTTCTCAAATTTGTGATAAGCAGTTCTCAGTACACTTTGATGCAAATGGATGTTATGTGCTGAAACCCGGCTTCAAAATTCCGAAAGAATGGATTCTCTTATCGGCTCCAAGGATAAATGATCTGTATGTCCTTGATATGAGCCAAGCTATTACGACGTCTGCACAAGCAACTTGTTTCGTTTCCAAAGCCACAGAAAAAGACTCAATCTCTTGGCACAGACGAATGGGTCACATTCACTTACGCAAAATGAATCATTTGGTGTCAAATGAATTGGTGAATGGTGTTCCTCTTAAAAACTTCCATCTTCAAGACGTCTGTGTCTCGTGCCAAAAAGGAAAACAAACGAAGAAGCGACACCCTACAAAGAAAATCAACACGGTGGCTGTTCCTCTTGAACGTTTGCACATGGATTTGTTCGGTCCTGTCAAGCACAAAAGTATTAGGAATGATCAATACTGCCTCGTGATAACTGATGATTATTCAAGATTTTCTTGGGTGGCGTTCATGGCACACAAGAGCGAAACCTTCGGTATTATCAAAAACTTGATCATTCAGATTGAGAATCTATACAAGTTGAAGGTTAGGCGGATACGTAGCGACAATGGTACTGAATTCAAAAATCATGCTATGGCGGAGTTTTGCACTTCAAAAGGTATTCTTCACGAATTTAGTGCAGCTTATACTCCTCAACAAAATGGCGTCGCTGAACGTAAGAACCGCACATTGATCGAGACTGCTAGGACTATGTTGGTAGAGTCACAGTTGCCGATTCCCTTCTGGACTGAAGCTGTGGCCTCTGCATGTTATACGTTGAATCGAGTCCTTACAGTCAAAAGGCACAACAAGACCTGCTTTGAGCTTATTAACAAACGGAAACCAGATTTGTCATATCTTGAACCGTTTGGAGCTCCTTGTACAATAATCGATCCTAATGGAAAGTTTGGGGCAAAAGCAATTGAAGGATACTTTCTTGGGTATTCCACCCCGAACTTAAGAGTCTGGAATCTAGAGACTAAAAGGGTCGAGGAATGGTCTGAAGTCAGAGTACAAAGGCACACTTTACCAGTCAGAAATCCAGGTCAACCATGGATGTTTGAGTACGATGACTTTTTCAATTCGATCAATGTTGAAGCAGTTGAAGAAAATGCTGCTGCAAGGATGTTTTTCGAGAGTGACAATGCAACAGATTCACCGTTGGTTCGTCCCATTATTGTCAATCAAGAACCATCTTCAGTGAACAATAATGCTCTCGATAATGAGGATTTTCACGATGCTACCGATTTGAACGAATCTTCAGAGGATGATGAATTTCTCGATGCAGATCAAGAAGCTCCAACAACAGCAGTACATGGTACTTCAGAGGGTACTCCTCCAGTGGATGCCCCTAGAACAGCTGAAGCTACTGCATCATCCTCTTCGTCAATTCCGGGCATTGAATTGATTGTTGATCTCAATCTCAACAATCTGGGTACTAACATTCCAGTTCAAGATAATCCAGAAACAAGGATTCACAATACCCATCCTCAACAAAACATCATCGGAAATGTACAAAGTGGCGTTCAAACAAGAAACATGTTGCGGAACAACAACAATGCAGGCTTGTATGCAACTATCCGAGAATCTGGTCAACAAAATGATTGGTCTTTCGCGTGTTATGTCTCACAGGAAGAGCCAAGAACTTGGAAAGAAGCTTTGAAAGATAACTCATGGGTTGAAGCGATGCAGGAAGAACTGCAACAATTCCAGAAGCTTGGTGTCTGGAAACTCGTAGAGAAACCTGCTGGTTACAAGAAGATTGGTACCCGTTGGGTGTTTAAATGCAAAAAGGATGACCGTGGAGTTGTTATTCGAAACAAAGCACGGCTAGTCGTTCAAGGTTTTCGTCAGATTGAAGGGATCGACTACAACGAAGTCTATGCACCTGTTGCACGTCTAGAAGCAATTCGGATTTTTCTGGCTTATGCCTCATTCAAAGGTTTCAAGGTATACCAGATGGACGTGAAAAGTGCATTTTTACATGGTGTGGTGGAAGAAGAGGTGTACGTCGAACAGCCTCCAGGTTTTGAAGATCCTATCCATCCCGATCGGGTTTGGTTGCTCAACAAAGCTCTCTATGGTCTTCATCAAGCACCGCGAGCTTGGTACGCAACCTTATCTAATTATCTGCTGGAGAATGGATTTCGCAGAGGTCTTATCGATTGTACTCTTTTCATCAAAGAACAAGATGGAGATCTTCTACTGGTTCAGGTATACGTTGATGATATTATATTTGGTTCTACTAATGATGTTTTGTGTAGGAATTTCGAGCGCATTATGCAGGATAAATTCGAGATGAGTGCTATGGGGGAAATGACTTTCTTTTTGGGCCTACAAGTACAACAAACTGAGTCTGGGACATTCATCCATCAGACTAAATATGTTGGTGACATCTTGAGCCGGTTCCAGATGTCTGATGCAACGCCCATCGGTACCCCATTGCAGCAAAATCACGGAATTACTCCAGACTTGAAGGGTGAAGCTGTTAGCCCCTCATACTACCGCACGATGATCGGATCTCTTATGTACCTCACAGCATCAAGACCAGATATAATGTACCCAACGTGCCTGCTTGCCAGATATCAAGTGAACCCGAAGGCCTCACATCTTGCAGCTGTAAAAAGGATTTTTCGTTATTTGAAGGGTTACCCTGACACCGGTCTATGGTACCCTAGGGATAATAACTTTGACTTAATCGCATTCAGTGATTCTGATTTTGGCGGATGCAAATTCGACGGCAAATCCACAACGGCTGGATGTCAGTTTTTGGGAAATCGCCTAGTCACATGGCAGTGCAAGAAGCAGACATGCGTCGCTACATCAACATGCGAAGCTGAATACATTGCTGCCTCAAGTTGTTGCTCCCAAGTCCTATGGATCCAACAACAAATGCGCGACTACGGTTTTGAATTCCTAACTACTCCTATTTACGTTGATAATTCTGCTGCCTTACAGATCACTAAAAATCCTGTGCAGCATTCAAAGACTAAGCACATCGACATTAAGTATCACTTCATACGTGATTGCTTTGAGAAAAGGCTAATCGATGTTGCTTACGTCCACACCGATGACCAACGTGCCGACCTTTTTACCAAAGCTTTTAATAAATCAAGATTTGACTATTTATTATTGGTAAACGGCATTAAGGTCAAGCAAGAGTAAACCAACATCGGAAAATCATTTTTTTTTAAATACCTTTGTGTTTTAAATTTGTCTTAGTTTATTGATTTTAGGGGGAGTAAATCCAAAATTTGAAAATCCAAAAACATCGAAAAAAAAATTTCTAAAGCACAAAAACAATAGAAAAACAAAAATGAGTTTCCTGGCGAGCAAAAGAGAAAATGATAGTACATCGGTGGTCTGTCTAAACCTCTTTAAACCTTACATGAAAAACGATAAGCAGCTCTATATAAGATGTATCGGTAGGCTCACAATCATTTTAAAGTGTGCAGGGTGATATAAACTTAAATCGACTGAAGACCAGGTGGGAACCATTCATTGGCATATGGTCTTAGTACCGAAATTTCGTTTGAGAGATTGCCGAGGTTCTGAGATATTCGGTCTTTATGCTGCTTATCATCTGGGTATCATGGTTGTATCTTTTACCGAAAAATAACGGGGACGCAAGTCTAGATCTTCCATGATACCATACATACGTGTACATATTGCATTCGACCTCAATAAGTGATCAACAATCACATGTCCAAACAAATAAGTGATAAAATATCACATTTATCCGGGAGTCAAGTTCGTCTCTCTGCTGTACGAAAGTACTGACCTGTTCACGGACTTGCTCCTGTGCCCTCATGCATATGAAAATCAAGTTCCTCATCAATAAGTGATTTTATCACATAGGGCTTGTTTTCAAATCAAATAAGTGAGAATCTCACATCATATACGGTCAAACAGATGATAATCGGTATACTCACCGGTAAGATGAACCCTCGTGCATACCTTGATACGGGAATGTGTCGTGATGTGGATGAACACCGGTCGGTAAGTATAAATCATACCTTAACGTATCCCCTCGCCATGATTACAAATGATAAGTTGAGCTTAAGTGGACAACAATACCGATAATTGTTATAGGATGCTTATCTTAATGTTATCTAATTGAACAACTAGAGCGTTTTGACATGACCGTACACTGATATGATTCTCTTACCCTCGAAACTCGCAAAAAGAATGTCTGTAAATATTTATTTAATGCTTTCAGTTTCTGCATCTTTGTATATATTTATTTACTGCTTTCAGTCTTTAAATTTAAAGTATTCAAAAATTCCAAAAAGATTTTAGGTGTGTTTTAATATAAACTTTATAAAAGCCAAAAAGATTTTATTTCTATTTTATTTTCGATCGTACGATGTTGGATCTCGAGTCTTCGATACCTGAAACCTGAACGAAAACCGAAACGACTAAATCTTCATAAACGGTCGAAATTTGCAAGTTTTGAAAGTTAAAAACTGAAATTGATAAATTTTATTGAACTTTCAAACTGTCGGACGGTGTTTGATTATGACATGGTCATACGTGTGTCATTTGTGTACGTTAACTATATTCCAAGCAGTTGTTCTCATTACGCGTTTAGATTTCTTGCATGTGCAGATTCTAAAGGCAAGGAAAACATGGTCGATGACAAGCTTCGGAATGAAGACACGACGTGAAGGCACTCAAGAGATGAAGATGATCGAGTTGTCGCTGACCATCATCAACACCACAAGGATCTCAATTCATAAAGAACAAGTATTTCACGAGCATAACTCAAGGGGGAGCTTATGTTAAGGGGGAGTTTGTCAACACACTTCCTACATGAAACGGGGAGTTTGTTGGTACACTTTCTGCTTTCAAGACGTGAAGACTTTAAAGATCCTCCGACATTGAAGACTTGAAAGGACGTCAAAGACTTGAAGACACAAAGATCGAGACAAAGATCAAGTTATAAAGATCGAGACAAAGCTACAGCCAAGGGGGAGTTTGTTGGTGCACTTGTGTCTGTACTTTGTCTGAAAAACGTTGTCTTTGTTAGTCCTGTAAGTTTGACCAAGTCAACCATCCTCCGGTTTGACTTGGCCAAACAGTTAGAAAATGTTTGTAAGATGTCTGAGTCGAAGGATGTGTCATCGAAGGATTGTTTATATCCTTCGATGATCTCGAAAGATAAGCCTTCGATGGATGAACCTCGAAGGATATCATCCTTCGAGGTATATGTGAATCCTTCGATGTGTTTCAGGTCGATAGATGATCTTTCGATCAGTCTATCTGATCCTTCGACCAGACGTGCTGTGATGGATATAAATATCCATGTAATGTGTTCACTTTAAAGCAGAAAAACATAACAGAAAAGAAAAAAAATAGAGAGCATTCTGTTGAGAGAACACACACACGAGAGAGAGAGTTTACAGAATACATTTGTAAACCTTGTGCTGTAACCGAACGTTTCATACGCATTAATACAAGTGGTGTTAATCGGTGAAGATTGTGTGTTGTGTTTGTGCTTGTTCTATCTCGGTTTGCATGCTAGCTTAGATTCCGCACTCGCTAGTGTGTTAGACATAACAAGGAATAGGTTATACCTCAACCTCCGAGGGACCTACATATTTACATTTCCTGGTCCACATTGGGTACATTATTTCACTGAAATAACCATGTAAACATAATCAATATTATCCTCTACTAACAATAAAAAGAATATGAACAGTATTTAGGGGTCTTTTGGTAATTTGTTGTAATTAATATAAATTAACTAACAAATAGAAAACAAGCCGAGCTCGAGCTTGAAAAAATACCTACGAGCCGAGCTCGAGTTTTAAAAACAAAGCTCCAATGAAGCCGAGCTCGAGCTCTCATAAGTTAAACGAGCTCGAGCTTAAGCTTAGTCGAGCTCGAGCTCGGGCTCGGCTCGGCACGTTTGCACCCTGGCCGGAAGGAAGGTATATAAAGCAGTATTTCAGTACGCGTATTTTTATAAGTTTGTACTCTTATGATTTAATGTATTTTCAACCAGGATTCAAACGTGTCGCCTAAGGAAGACGTCTTCTTGAGAAGAGCTATGCTCATCCAAATTACAAAAAAAAGGTTGGTCGAAATGAGCAAAACAGAGTATACAAACATTTATGATTGTGCGGAGCACCTCAACCAACGTGTTCTGAAAAGGCCTTTCTTCTTGGAATGGATAAATCTAGAAAATCATGAAAACGGGCTAATCAAACTATTATTGGCCGTTCAAGGGTACATGGAATGGTAAGTATATCTTTCGCTTATGCAGGCGAAGGGGTGGGGTAGTCAAAGTCAATATACCGGTTTTGAATTATGATGATCTTAAATATGCTATCTTATAACAAAATTCAGTGGGAGTTATATTCAAAAGTCAAATGTTGGATAAAGTCAATAAAATAAAGTCAAATGCACTTGCTATTTAGAGTCAACATCTTGGAGCAGATCAATATGGGAATATACTTGGCATTGATATCTGAAAACAGTTGTAATATTTTTTTAAAGTCAAATTGAATGTTTCTAGTAGGAAAGTTATTAGCAGAAGCATAGTCAAATGATGCCAAAAGTCTTTGGTGGAAGTGTGGACTTGTATTTTTTATATGTATCCATGCCCTGTATTTTTTTCTTACAATACTTGTATAGATAGGTGCTCCAATGATAGAGTGGGACTTGTATTTAAGTTCTTTAAAATTTGTTCTCAGGTTGGTGGAGGCAAAGATATATACATGGATGCGGATATTGACGGAATACATGAAGAATGGTCGAGTTTTGGGGAAAATTTTATTTTTAGGTGACAGAGTATTTTAGATGTCAAAGTATGCATCTATAGACGATATTTTTGTTAACTTTAAAATATTTGTAGTATATATGATATACTATTGTAAAATGGATTGTTTTGATATATGAGTATTTTGTTATGAAATGGATCATAATCATAATGAACAATAATAGATCATACATATTTTAATGGACCGTATTGGGCCTTAATGGATCACAATGAACAATAGTAGATAATATATGTCATAATGGACCATATTGGACCTTTATGGATCACGATAGACAATTGTGGATCATATATGTCTTAATGTGATATTTTGGACCTTAATGGATCACAATGGATAATGATAGATCATATGTGTCTTAATGGACCGTATTAGGACTTAGTGGATCACAATGGGGAATAGTAGGTCATATATGGCTTAATGGATCACGATGTACAATATTCGATCATACATATCTTATTGAACCATGTTGGGTCTTCGTGGATCGCAGTGAACAATAATATATCACATTTGTCTTAATGGACCATATTGGGCCTTAATGGACCATGTTGGGCTCTAGTGAATCTCAATTGACAATAGTAGATCATACATGTCTTAATGGACAATAGTAGCACATACATGTCTTAGTGGATCACAATGGACAATAGTATATCTTATATGTCTTAATGGACCATGTTGGGCCTTAATGGATAATGATGGACAAATAGTTGATCATATACATCTTAATGGACCATATTGGGCCTTGTGGATCATGATGAACAATAGTAGATTATAAATGTATTAATGGACCATATTGTGTCTTAATCGATGAAGATGGACAACAGTAGATCATATATGTCTTAATGGACCATATTGGCTTTAATGGCTCACAATGGACAATAGTAAATCATATGTGTCTTAATATATCATACTGGTCCTTAATGGACCATGGTGGAGAACTATAGATCATATTGGATCTTAATGGATCACAATGGACAATTGTACATCATATTGGACCTTAATGGATCACAATTGATAATAGTATATCATATATGTATTAATGGAGCATACCGGGCCTTTATGGACCACGATGGACAATTGTAGATCATATTGGGCCTTAATAAATCACAATGGACGAGAGTAGACCATACTTGTCGTTTAATGGACCATGTTGGGTCGTAATAGATCACAATGGACAAAAGTAGATCATATATGTTTTATTAGACAATATCGATAGGACAAAAAACATATGACTGCTAGTAGGGACACAAACAAGCCGAGCCGAGCTCGACTAGGCTCGAGTTCAAGCTTGTTTAACTTATGAAGGCTTGATCTGAGCTTTGTTTTTAAAGCTTGAGATCCACTCGTGGACTGTTTTTCAAGCTGGATCTCAAGCTTGTTTAATATTTATTAATTAATTATAATTAATATTTTAAGTTAACTTCCATTTTGCTCCATATGATTAGGTCATTTTAACGGTTTTGCCCCAATAGTTTAAAAATAGACATTTTCCTCCCTGATTTTTCTAACTTATCGTCATTTTGCTCCCCGCCTCTGACTCCATCCAAAAAGTCCATTAATTAGAAGGGTATTTTGTTAATTTTATAGATAAAAGCAAGTGCATGTAAGTCTTTTCACCTAAATAAATATATAACTTGTTTATTTACACATACACACACACACACACACATATATATATATATATATAAGTAATTCTTTTCTGATCCCCCATCTTTCCAACTACTCTTTCTACCGGCCACCACCATCCACCACCACCTGCAACTACCACCTGCCGACCACGACTACCGTTGCTTTTAACTAAACGTTTTAATTGAGTTAGAGCCGAGGAGTAAACTACCGAAATACCCATACTTCTAATTGAACATTTTAACTGAGTTAGGGGCTGTTTGGTAGCCTCTGAATGGTCATTAAGAGGCTACCTCTTAATGGAACCATTAAGAATTTTACCAATGAGAAGGTAGAAGAATGTGACATGTGATGATTTACCATTCAGAGGTTACCTCTTAACCATTCAGAGTTGAGGTTACCTCTTATTCATTCAGAGGTTTTAAACCATTAAGAGGTAGCATCTGAATGGTCATTAAGAGGCTACCAAACAGCCCCTTAGAGCCAGGGAGCAAACTGGCGACAACTCGAAAGATCAGGGAGGAAAATGACTATTTTTAAACTATTGGAGTAAAACCGTTAAAATGACCAAACCACAAGGAGCAAAACGAAAGTTAACTCGAATATTTTTTATATAATTTAGTTATTTTTTCATAATATATTAAATGTTGTTTATTATTTAAATATATATTTAATATATTAGTTGAAATTTATATAAATACTGAGCTTATACACATTTCCTAACGTACTTATTTTTAGGCTCGAGCTCGTTATACTCGACTAGTTTCGAGTTTTTTCCAAACAAGCTCAAATAGCTTGCGAGTAGCTCGGCTTATTTTCACCTTTCGAAAAATAAGTATTTGTTGTCTATCCTCACATCCCATTTATTTACCTAAAAAATCATTTCCCTCTTAATCCAAATTTTGATTTCTCTCCTCCTAACAAAATTCATTTCCCCAAAATTTTCATCGTTTTCTTAGTTCCCTCCAATCTTAAATAGAAGACTAATCGTAATCCAAATTTTGATTTCCCTCCTACTAGTAAAATTCATTTCCCCTAAATTTTCATTATTTCCTTAGTCCCCTCCAATCTTAAATCAAACACTAATCAATTCAAATGAGAAACCCTAGCTTCCTTTTACATATTCAGCCGCTAACAATACTCCCACTCTATTTTCTTTAAACCAGAACCCCAATACCTAACAAATGAGTAAAGACAGTGGTTATGACAATGAAAGTCGAATGTGATGGTGTCGTGGAGGTGGGCGTGCAGGGGAGATGGGTGTTGATGGTGGGCAAGAGCTGCGGGAAGATGGAGGAAGCATCAGAGAGTTGAGGAGGTGATTCCGATTCCAGACATTCCGTGTGATGTTGTGCATATGAAACTGTGGTCGACAAGGCCAGGTGGTGGCCAACGAGGCATCAATTAATACTCCATCTCAGTCTTAAATCGCAAAGTATGTTTATCGAGATTGTTATAAGCACTATTATGAAATTTATATATGTTTAGTTTACTATAAAGTTGTATAGTGATGTAGGGAGTAGGTTCTCACAAAAATGTTTAAGTTTCTGTATGATTTTTCATTAGATCTTTAACTTGAGGTAGAAATATTATGAATTTGTGATATTACTGGTTTAGTTTTATGTGTGTTGTTTGTCGTTTGCAAGCAATATTTTTGTGAATTTGTGCACATGTGCAATTTTTACTAATAAGGCTCTAACATAGCTCGGTTTTGTAACCACGAGCAAGGCAGTGTTTTACTAGATTGTTTTAGATGATAATGATTCAGGATAAAAGTATTTATGTGTTTTGTGTAACTATAATTTATTTTGAGAACAATCTCAAATGAGCGAAAAGCTCGGCTCGAGCTTGCTTCAATATCACTTAAACGAGCCAAAACTCGTCTCGTGCTTGGCTTGCCAATGTTATCATCATCATTATTATATTATATATAAAAAACTAAAATTTTGTTTGCACTCGTTTAGGTTCGTGAGGCTAAACGAACTTTGTGTTTCAGGCTCGAGCTGGGGCTCAGGCTTGATAACTAAAAAAGCTCTATTTCAGGCTCGGCTCATTTGAGCTTTTAACTGAGCAGATCACGAGTAGCTCTCGAGCCTCTGGGCTTGTTTATAGCCCTAATGTTGAACCATTTGACATCATTGTGCAACTGTTTGATAATTTTACCAATTGTTTAGTAAAGCATAGATTGGTACAACAACAAAATATTAGAGATGAGAGAGTTAACTGATTGGCATATACCATTTGTATGACGCCAGAGCTTTACTTTTTTATAAGTGTACTTTGGTGGAAATTTCAATCCATTTGTATCGAAATTGGAAACGAGTCACGTTTGGTCGTATTTGATTGATAACGGGTCAAATGAGATAAAATGCAAAAGATTAACTAAAGAAAATGGGTTAAAAGTCAAAACATGTATTCCAATGTTAATGGCATCCTATGTCGTTTTATCTAGAAGGAACAATAATATTATTTTGATCATATGGTCTTGTAATCACTTTTAATATATTAGTTATTTAGAAATTAAAAAAAGGCCAAAAAGCACTTTTCGATGAGCCCAACCAACCAACTGATCGACTTATCTTGATCCATTTCTTATTTCCCAACTTACCTGTTGCCACCTTTAGTCTACTAGATCTTTTTTTTTCTTTTTAGATTACCAGTTAGGAGATGTTAGCATGTGATTTAATTGTTGTATTATTTAGTCTTCAGCTATCTTATTTGGTAATAATATAGTATCAATATGTATGTTTTTCTCCTGCTATTGAGTAGGCGACAACATCTTAACAGCAAGGTCGTGCGTTGGAGCTAGCAATAGAAGTAGCAACACTTGAAATTATTAACCTTAAAAGATAGTTTAAGTGAGTGGGACAACAAAGTGGGTGATGGTGACTATGGATCAACAATAAGTCCTACGGAAAAAGTAGTAAACCTTAAAACATGAACTTGTATTTATTTGAAATAAGTTGTTATATCTGGCCACAAATGCCTCTTTGGGTGGAACTTTGATGGTCAATTTTTTGACATTTTTTACCATTCAGGTCGCGCCTTGTTGCTGTCGCTGCTCGAGTAGGAGCTGCCAATCCACCCCGTGTGGATTTGGACCTACCTGTTGATCCTAACTTAACATTCTGGTCGCGCCTTGTTGCTGTTGATGATGTTGTATGCTTTGATGTGGATAGCATCGTGTGTGTGGATGAAGGCATTGCTGGAAAAGTTGTTGCTGAGTGGACGGCAAGGTGTGATCAGTATTAAGATGGTTTTCTGTTTTTAGTTTATTTTTATATGAAACTAATTGTGCGCGTGCATAGAAATGGGTGGTTTAGTCCCTTTTGAGGAAGCTTTAGCTGCCAGACTTGATCTTTTCAAGCCTTCGTCATCAACAGTCCAATACTTTCTTAAGAAGCGACCCTCAAGGTATGCTGCTATTTCTAACACCTTTGTAACTGTTGACTTTTCCTTCTTTGTTTATTTATTATTATTATTTGTTTTTTTTTTTTTCATTTTGAATTGGTAGGCTTTCTTCTAGCATAAAGGAATTGGTGGTTATTTGATATCTGGAGGTTTTATCAAATGATCAATGTAAGTTTGTAGAGAGTCAGTAATTGATTAGTATCCTTTTAAGTATGAATAAAACTATATTTCCAATTACAGGCGGTAAGTGCTGCTGGAGCTTTTTTACATGGGTTGGAGGATGAATACTATAAGGTACTACTGATGCACTGCACTTCTTATATTAATCTAAAATTGGAAAATTTAGGAATGGGTCTATTCGGGTTATGTTTAATCTAAAATGGGAAAATTTAACCAAATTATTCAAAAATGAATCAACCCAAACTGGCTAAACATCTAGATATTAATTTTCTTTTCATTTAGTGATATTTAAGTGATGTGAGTCTTCTGTAATTAACTTACATGAATAATATTGTAATGTTGCCATACATTTTTGTTTTGTTGAGGCGTTGTTTATATGATAATGATGATGAGGTCAGTGGTAGACTTGGTTTTTTTATTTATCCCCATCATCCTCTATCTCTCAAAATGAAGGAAGTAATTGACCCGACACAAAGTGTTGAACCCAACCCAAGCCGCACTAGAAACTGACCAGTTGACATTATGTGTAGTTTTGTGAGATGGCTACAATATATGTAAATACAACTTGAGGTGATGGTTTCATTGATGGGCTAAGAAACATCAGAATTGGCCACCTGTTAAAGTTTACTCACTACCACAACAGCAGCAAGGTAGTCACCAGCCCATGGATACAAATTTGCAGCACTTTCAAGTCCAAAAGTAGTGAGTATATAGGGAATTGAAGAAAACAACCTAGAAATAGCTCTTAGTTTTTGTGTATATTTGTTTCCCATTGCAACATTTGTAGATAAGTTTAGATTAGAAATTTATGTCTTCCATTTGTATTTAAATTGAAAACTTATGTATGGATTTTTGCTTATTATTGATAATATCATTTGTTTTATAAATTATCTCATGCTCGTTGCAGTTTTTATTGTCCAAAAAATTGAAAATAAATTTGGTAATTACACGAACATGGCCACATAGAATTGTAATAAATATGTGTGACCAAAGATTAGAAAATAGCCACACTTAAAATTACAAAATTTCGTGTGGTTATAAATAACCATTAGCCACGTCATAGTTACTTTGTTTTTAATTGTGTGACGGGACGATACCAAACGTCATGGGAAAAGAAAATTATGTGTGACTAAAGGTTAGACAATAGCCACATTTAAAATTACAAAATTTCGTGTGGCTATAAATAACCACTAGCCATGCCATAGATTACTTATTTTTTTGTTGTGTGACGGAATGATACCAAACGTCATGGGAAAAGAAAGTTATCTGTGACCAAATGTTAGACAATAGGCACACTTAAAATTACAAAGTTTATTGTGGCTATACATAACCATTAGCCACACTTTCGTCACTTTGTTTTTTTATGTGACAGAATGATAGCAAATATCATGGGGAAACAAAAATGTGTGACCAAATGTTAGACAATGACCACATTATCATCACTTTGTTTTTATAGTGTGACGAACTGATAACAAATGTCATAGGAAAAACAAATATGTATAACCAAAAGTTAGATAATAGACACACTTAAAATTACAAAAGTGTTTTGTGTGGCTAGTAAAAGTTTTTAGCCACACGTACAATAAATTCATGTGACTATATATTAGAACCGGCCACACTTATAGTAAAGTCATGTGGTCGTTGGTACATTTTAGCCATACTTAATGGACAATATGTTTGATTACAACAACCTTTTTTGCCACTTTTATTTTAAATAATGTGGCTAAAACATACTTTTTTGTAACTATATGTGACTATACAATAGAAACAGCCACACTTAAAATAAATTCATGTGGCTGTTGCAACCATTTAACCACACTTAATGGAGGAAATCCTAGATTTTAACCAAAATTGTTCATGCCCTTTAGTCACACTTTTAAGTTCTACGGCCACTAAAATGTTTGTGTGGCCGTATGATACCTACGATGACTCAAGCTTTGGTCACACTTGACATGAAAAAAATATGTGTGGCGAAAGATATATAGTCACACTTTTTTTGTGTGGCTGTATCCCTATTTTGGCATAGTGGATTTCTTCAACTTACAGACTAGATGCTCCTGTCCTTCAGGTTTAAAGCCTTCAGGTTGTTTCATGTAAACATCTTCGTCTAAGTCTCTGTTAAGGAAAGCGGTTTTAACGTCCATCTGATGCAACTCTAAAAAAAATGAGCTACTAAGTGTGACAACTGGCACGAAACCGGTAATTTCCGTACACTTTAATCATTATTTAATGACTGCAATTATGTGCTTAATTGTCAGCAATGTCTGAACACATGCTAAACAAGTGAATTCATGCATGTTGTATACTATAAAATATTGCTTTATGCATTAACAAGAGCGTTGCGTCAGATATACTAGTAAACTCACCGGTAAGACACACTGTGTCAACAGAACTGCAGAAAGCAGTCAGGCAATAAAATTAGAGCCTAGGTGTAGGTCCAACAACAAGAATACATTAAAACCCAAGAGTACATACGAGGGTTTAATATATATACTCTCCGGAAGCAAAAATAATCACTAAAAAGCACCCGAAACGCACTTTAAGTGCAGAATTTTATATAATTCAGCTCTAAACAGCGTTTAACAACATGAATATTATGCAGAAATTACGTTTTATAATCCAGAATACTTCCCCAAGTGTTGGGAATTGAAAGGGTACAAGAAAGATACTTAAAAGACACTAAAAAGTGTAATGTAGCACTATTAACGAACCGGTATATAACCGAACAACCGGATATTACCAGGAACACCAAAATAATGCTGGAAGCATTGTTTTTATTTTTCTAAGCTAGTTGAGGGTCCCCGAACACCTTAACACCCACAAAAAAACTCATCTAGTAACCAACACTTATAACTAGATACTTGGTTTTGAACTAAGTACTAACTAAGTGGTTAAAATTTTACCATTAGACCACTCCCCCTAGCTAAAAAAATCGGCCCATATGTCATTAGTGGGATTTTGTTTGATTTATTGTTAAGATATGTCTTGTACTCTCAAGACATAAGATCCATGGGTTAAACATATGTTGGGGGATATAAGAACTATACACTAGACAACTATCCATCATAATCTCCAACACAACACACACCTCCAACTCCCTTCTTCTTCTTCTTGGCTACGGCTCACCACCACCACCAACCATCCACCATTTTTGTTCATCATCCATCCATTCCAAGGTGATATTTAGATGTAAGAAGCAAAGTTAGGAAGTGTGGAAGCAATGGAACTTGAAGGACCTTCACTATTTGCTTTTATCCACCTCATTTGCACTCTTGAACTTCCCTAGCCTTGTGCTAGTAGTAAGCGCTTCTAAACATCATCTTGATGTTATTTAAAGTGGTTAATAGTAGATGTAATGGTTAAAAATCAAACACACACAAGAACATGACATAAAGTCTTGATCATATGATGAATAAGTTGGATAAAGAGAAACTAGTTGTGTAAATCTTGTGAAACTTGTCTAGTTGTGATTATTTGATGTTGTTTGTTACTAAAAGTGGGATGGATCATCATCTAACCATACTAGATCATGTACAAGAACATGAACTAGTAGTGTGTTAGTGTAAAAATTATAAAAGATGATGAACCCTTCCACTCATGAAACATGAACTTGAGTAAAAGTAATTTTTCTTGTAAAATAAGACTCTAAACTTGTAGATCTAAAGATCTACAAGTGGTTTTTCGGAAGAACCAAGCGGAAAATGCTAGTTTTGTTAAAACCCGGACCTTACATAAACTAAAAGCATTTTAGTGAATAAACAAGTGTGTAAACACTTGTGTCACAAGAAAAATTTAACAAGAAATATGTTTGGTAAATCATGACTAGAAGTTGTGAAACTTCAAGATCTTTAAAAATAAAGTTTTTAAGAAACTAAACTTATTTTTAAAGGTAACAAGACTTACTAAATGTGCTAGTAAGTTACTACATATTTTTACAAACTTTCAAGTTCATAAGTTGTGATATATGCTTGTTTTGACAAGTTTGATAAATAAAGATTGTTGTTGATTGTTGTTGATTTTAAAAGAAAATAAACACATGTTTTGAAAACATGGGAAACCTCCATTTTTAGGGGAAACTCTGTCAAAATTTTTATAAATAAATTTTGACACTTAGAAAAATATAAGTTTTTGAGAAACTTATTCCCTAAACATGTATTTAAAAATATTACCAAGGTTTCCCTAATTTTTGGTGATAAGAAATGAGGATTTCTTCAAGAATAAAAATGAATATTAAGTATGTATATATTTTTTGAGAAAAATATATATTATTTGATCACCAACTGTTGTGCTAAGTGTATATAGTATGTGTTATACGTGCTAGTGTGTTAGAACTTAAAAATACACTAATTACTCATGAGGAGTATAAACATAAAAATACACATACAACACACAAGATACATAATTCGGGTGCAAAGTGCAAAACACGAGATACTTATATTAAATTTTGGAGAAAGTAATATAAGTAAGACAATTAGTTAAAAATATTAAATATTTTTAACACAACAAAACATATACAAAAGAGAGTGACTGTACTTGTGCGACACAAGTCTAGTGACTAACGTTAAGAAAACGCGTATAGGTCACGACGTTAATTAAGCAAATCCGGTGAAGTTTACGACGCAAGGAACGCAAAGTTGTGAGTTCATGCTCCCCCTTTTCTTTTAACTGTTTTCAGTTTTATAACTTCGGGGGTGAAATACATGTACAAATATTACTATGTTTATAAATGGTATGATAACAAGAAACACACTTGGTGAGGACGAGAACCAAGTATGATGTGATATGAGGAATGATACGAGAAATCGTGTCACGAATAGGGTACCATAAGCACCATTAATCAACTATATACCTAGACCGCAGAACAAAAGGTTAGATCTAACGGGTGTCGGGCAACCACACTCTCGGTGAGGGCGAGAATCGAGTAGTGCTTTTGTGTCTCAGAATATGCCAACTAGAAAAATGCCTAAGGTTTGGTGACTTCCTATGTCGTGTCACATGTTAATGGCTTTGCAACCCATTAACAATCCTGATACTTACAGGAATACTTTATTTACATAAGATTCATACCATACAAAAACTTGAATTTATACTTGAGTACGTGGGGTACTCAAGAAAAACTTGAATTATACTTGAGTATGTGGGGTACTCAAGAAAAACTTGAATTATACTTGAGTACGTGGGGTACTCAAGAAAAACTTGAATTATACTTGAGTACGTGGGGTACTCAAGAAAAACTTGAATTATACATGAGTACGTGGGGTACACATGAAAACTTGATTTATATATGAAAACTTGATTTATACATGACACAAACTATGTTTTCATACAAAGTATACAAACGTGAAATCCAAAAACTGCATGAATTCACACCAACATTATGTTGACGTTTTTCCAAAACTCACATGTATTTCAGGTAACTACGATGGATATGCGCGTGGTCTTACTCATGCTCGTGGATGTCGCTTTGTTTATCATTAAATAAAGTGTAACTTTTAAGACAAAACGCTATCTCGTGTTGTAAAGACTTGACTTATGTTTTTAGTAATGTAATGTTTGAAGTTACTTTTGAGCATGTAGTATGTTTACTCTTCGTATGCAATGAGAACCTTTCATGATCACACCTCGTGCTTCCACCGTAGAAAGGGGTGTGACAGATTGGTATCAGAGCTGCGATTGTAGTGAACCAGGATTCCTTCTCGAGTCTAGTCTACAATCTCTAGGATCCTTTCACGAAAACAATTTTTCAAAGAGTTTTCATTGCATAAAACGTCCCGCGACATCCACTACCTGAAACTGTCTACAAGAGTCTAGAAAAGACACTACGAGACTTAGGGTGCACTGGGGTAGCACTTGTCTATGATTGAGAAATTACTTGCAATTATGTGTGATAATTAGCATATACTAGAAGTAGAATGTCACAAGTATACGTGACTTTACCCGAAAGCAATGGCCTATCTGAAGGAAGAAATATGTGGATGAAACAAACTGTGCGGACTGGGCAAGGAGTTACGTAATTATGGATGCATACATAATTATGGAATTCAGTGCACAGAAACCACAACAAGTCTTGTCACGTATAGATTCCCTCAGTGCAAGCCTACTAAGTACTCTGCTAGAGTAATAATTGTTTGATGTCACTTATGTGGTATATACCTGTGAATATATATATATATATACTAATACTGTCTCGTATGACGATATCAAACAAATGTCCAACCCTATTGGGTTGTGTTCTTCAGAACATGGCACCCAGAAGAGCTGTGAACGCTCATGACCAACCTCCTCTCCCCACACTGCCAAGAATTGCCAAAGAGCTGGAAGCTCTACTGGAAGAAAGGATAACCGCTGCTATCGCCCAGTACGAGGCAAACCGAACTCAAGACAGTGGCGGCCCAAGCAACGCTAGACGTAATGGGAACGAAGATTCATCTGGAGGCAATGCAGCTCCAGGCTGCACTTTCAAGCAGTTTCTCGACTACAAGCCAATGAACTATGACGGCACAGGAGGTGCAGTAGCATTTGTACGCTGGACGGAGAAGACTGAAGCTACTATCCGCATGAGTAAGTGTACCGCGGATCAACAAGTCACCTTTGCTACTGGGTTGTTTGTCGATGAAGCTCTGACTTGGTGGAACCTGCAAGCCCAAACTTTGGGCAATGATGCCGCTTATGGCCTAACCTGGGAGGAACTGAAGGAAAGAATGAGAGAGAAGTATTGCTCTCGTGCTGAACTTCAAAGACTGGAAACGGAGTTCTGGCACATGACCATGGAAGGTGCGGATATTAGTGGTTATACTCGAAGGTTCCATGATCTGTCTAGAGTGTTTCCCTACATGGTGACTCCTGAATTTAAGCGTGTTAAACGCTACATTTGGGGACTGGCCCCAGAGTTCCGCGGCATGGTAACTTCGGCCAAACCTCAAACAATCACTGAGGCGGTAACTCTGGCTACCAACCTTACGGAAGGTTGTGTTCGTAGGAAGAGGTTATCACTAAACTCAACTGAAAGGACCGAGACGCATGCTAAGTGATCTGGTGACAAGAAGAGGAAGCATCCGGATCTGAATCAAACAACTCGCAACAACAACAAGAAGCGCGACCCTAAACCGCCTCAGGAAGCGGAAACTCTTCCAACCATGAATGACGCTCATACCAAAAGGTACCTGGGCACCATGCCTTTCTGCAATCAGTGCAAGCGTCATCACGGAGGAGTTTGTCGCATTCCAAAATGCGACAAGTGTGGAAATCTAGGTCACCATACCGAGAACTGTTGGGGAAAAGGGAAGAACGGGAATGGAAACCGCAACGGTGCTGGAACTGGAAACAATGGTAGAAATGGAAGTGGCAACGGTAACCGGAATGGCCATGGAGCTGGGTAAAACCAAGGATGCTTTGGTTGTGGAAGCATGGATCATTTCAAGAAAAATTTCCCAAGGGGAAACAACGTTCAGACTCGAGCATTTGTGATTGGGGCAAGGAAAGCATGCGAGAACCCTAATGTGGTCACCGGTACGTTTCTCATTAACAATCACTTTGCATCCATATTATTTGACACTGGCGCCGATTATAGCTTCATGTCTGTGGAATTTAAACGCATGCTTGGAATAGAATCTAGTAGATTAGAAATTCCTTAATCCATAGAACTAGCCAATGGTAAACTTGTTGAATCAGGCGAAGTTGTTAGAGGCTGCACACTAGAACTTGGTGAACGAAGGTTTAGCATCGACCTCTTACCTATTCAATTGGGTAGCTTCGATGTAGTAGTCGGAATGGACTGGTTGTCCAAGAACAAAGCTGAGGTTATTTGTCATGAGAAAATCATTCGCATCCCTTTGGCAAATGATGAAACTCTCATCGTACATGGAGAAAGACGAAACGCGCCTCTACGAATCATCAGTTGTATGAAGGCACAGAAGTGCTTAAGGAAAGGATGTGTCACTTTCCTAGCACACGTTATAGACAAGAAGGCTGTGGAGCCAAAACTCGAAGACATTCCTGTGGTGAAGGAATTCCCTGATGTTTTTCCCGAAGATCTGCCAGGACTACCTCCGCAACGACAAGTCGAATTCCGTATAGACTTGGTTCCAGGAGCCGCTCCTGTAGCCAAGGCTCCCTATCGACTCGCGCCACCCGAAATGCAAGAATTATCTACACAACTCCAGGAGTTGTTGGATAAAGGATTCATAAGGCCAAGCTTCTCGCCCTGGGGAGCTCCTGTATTGTTCGTGAAGAAGAAGGATGGAGCACTGCGGATGTGTATCGATTACAGAGAACTGAACAAGCTCACGATCAAGAATCGGTATCCACAACCGAGGATTGACGACTTATTTGATCAATTGCAAGGATCAAGCTACTATTCCAAGATCGACCTTCGATCTGGATACCATCAGCTAAGAATCCAAGAAGAAAGCATACCAAAGACCGCATTCCGAATGCGTTATGGACACTACGAGTTCCTTGTGATGCCATTTGGGCTGACGAATGCACCAGCGGTCTTTATGGATCTGATGAACCGTGTATAAAAACCATATCTCGATAAATTCGTGATTGTATTTATTGATGATATCCTGATTTACTCGCGAACGAAAGAAGAACACGAGCAACACCTCAGAACTATTCTGGAACTACTGAAGAAAGAGAAGCTTTTTGTGAAGTTCTCAAAATGCGAATTCTGGATTCGCGAAGTACAATTTCTTGGTCACGTTGTGAATGAGAAGGGTATTCATGTGGACCCATCCAAGATCGAAGCAATAAAGAATCGGGAAGCTCCCAAAACCGCAACTGAAGTTCGATAATTTTTGGGCTTACCGGGCTATTATCGGCGATTCATCGAGAATTTTTCAAAGATAGCTCAACCGCTAACGACCCTTACTCAGAAAGACAAGAAATACGAATGGGGTTACAAACAAGAAGAAGCCTTCCAACTACTCAAGAACAAGCTATGCGATGCACCAATACTATCATTACCCGAAGGCACAGAAGACTTCGTGGTATACTGCGACGCCTCACGACAAGGCTTGGGTTGCGTGCTCATGCAACGCCAAAAAGTCATCGCTTACGCTTCAAGACAATTGAAGGTTCATGAAAGAAACTATACCACTCACGACCTGGAGCTGGGCGCGGTGGTATTCGCCTTGAAGATCTGGCGACACTATCTATATGGTACTCGATGTACGATCTTCACAGATCACAAAAGCTTACAACACATATTTGTTCAGAAGGAATTGAATATACGACAGCGGCGATGGGTCGAGCTGCTAAATGATTACGACTGTGAGATCAAGTACCATCCTGGAAAGGCAAACGTTGTAGCAGACGCTCTAAGTCGAAAAGAAAGGGCCAAGTCCCTAAGGGTTCGGGCATTGGAAATGACCATACGAACGAACCTCACTACACGCATACGTGATGCACAACAAGAAGCTCTTAAAGGAGAAAACCGTAAAGCTGAATACCTTCGGGGTATGTTGAAATATATGTTGCCAAATGAAGAGGGAGCCTTATACTTTAAGAAGCATATTTGGGTTCCGCTCTATGGCGGCATTCGAGAAGTCATCCTTAATGAAGCCCACAAATCGAGATACTCGATCCACCCAGGATCAGATAAAAGGTATCAAGACTTGAAGGAATATTACTGGTGGCTGAGACTTAAAAGCGATGTTGCTGTTTATGTTGGAAAATGCCTAACCTGTGCCAAGGTTAAGGCAGAATATCAGAAACCGTCCGGCCTACTACAACAACCAGAGATACCCATGTGGAAGTGGGAGCAAATCTCGATGGACTTCATAACAAAATTACCCAGGACCCCGAGAGGGCATGATATGGTATGGGTGATAGTCGATCGGTTAACGAAGTCTGCGCACTTCCTACCGATCCGAGAGAAGGATAGCACTGGAAAGCTTGCAGAGATATACTTGAGGGAAATTGTGGCACGTCATGGAGTGCCTATCTCAATTATTTCAGACAGAGATGGACGCTTTGTCTCAAGAATCTGGCAATCATTTCAGGAAGCCTTTGGATCTCAGCTAGATCTAAGCACGGCATTCCACCCACAAACAGACGGCCAGAACGAACGGACTATACAAACGTTAGAAGATATGCTTCGCGCATGTGTCATGGATCTAGGCGGCAGCTGGGATACTCACCTACCTTTAGTTGAGTTTTCCTATAATAACAGTTATCATACAAGCATAAAGGCCGCACCGTTCGAAGCTCTGTATGGCCGCAAGTGCCGATCGCCCTTGTGTTGGGCAGACGCCGGAGATAAACGAATGGTTGGTCCTGAACTTGTACAAGAGACAACCGACAAGATTGCGCAGATCCGAGAGCGCATTAAGGAGGCTCGAGATCGACAAAAGAGCTATGCTGATCTGAAGAGAAAACCAGTAGAATTCGAGGTGGGAGACAAAGTATTGTTAAAAGTCTCACCTTGGAAGGGCGTAGTAAGATTCGGAAAGCGTGGGAAGCTGAATCCCCGATACATCGGACCATTCAGAATTTTGCAAAGAATTGGTATCGTGGCATACAAGTTGGAATTACCGGAAGAACTTAATGGAGTACATGATACGTTTTATGTATCCAATCTCAAGAAGAGTCCAACACAAGAAAACGTGATCATCCCGGTGGATGAAGTGCATATTGATGACGCCCTCCGATTTACAGAACAACCCCTTCAGGTTACAGACTGGAAAGTCAACAAGACCAGGAGGAGCACTGTTAAACTTGTCAAAGTACGTTGGAACTCTAAGCACGGACCCGAGTACACATGGGAACGTGAAGACCAGTTCAAAGAAAAGTATCCCCACCTATTCAAGAAGACTCCTGCGAGAGTTAGTTCAGCCTGAATTTCGGGACGAAATTCTTTTAACTGGGGGAGACTGTGACAACTGGCACGAAACCGGTAATTTCCGTACACTTTAATCATTATTTAATGACTGCAATTATGTGCTTAATTGTCAGCAATGTCTGAACACATGCTAAACAAGTGAATTCATGCACGTTGTATACTATAAAATATTGCTTTATGCATTAACAAGAGCGTTGCGTCAGATATACTAGTAAACTCACCGGTAAGACACACTGTGTCAACAGAACTGCAGAAAGTAGTCAGACAATAAAATTAGAGCCTAGGTGTAGGTCCAACAACAAGAATACATTAAAACCCAAGAGTACATACGAGGGTTTAATATATATACTCTCCGGAAGCAAAAATAAGCACTAAAAGGCACCAGAAACGCACTTTAAGTGCAGAATTTTATATAATTCAGCTCTAAACAGCTTTTAACAACATGAATATTGTGCAGAAATTACGTTTTATAATCCAGAATACTTCCCCAAGTGTTGGGAATTGAAAGGGTACAAGAAAGATACTTAAAAGACACTAAAAAGTGTAATGTAGCACTATTAACGAACCGGTATATAACCGAACAACCGGATATTACCAGGAACACCAAAATAATGCTGGAAGCATTGTTTTTATTTTTCTAAGCTAGTTGGGGGTCCCCGAACACCTTAACACCCACAAAAAAACTCATCTAGTAACCAACACTTATAACTAGATACTTGGTTTTGAACTAAGTACTAACTAAGTGGTTAAAATTTTACCATTAGACCCCTCCCCCCTAGCTAACAAAATCGGCCCATATGTCATTAGTGGGATTTTGTTTGATTTATTGTTAAGATATGTCTTGTACTCTCAAGACATAAGATCCATGGGTTAAACATATGTTGGGGGATATAAGAACTATACACTAGACAACTATCCATCATAATCTCCAACACAACACACACCTCCAACTCCCTTCTTCTTCTTCTTGGCTACGGCTCACCACCACCACCAACCATCCACCATTTTTGTTCATCATCCATCCATTCCAAGGTGATATTTAGATGTAAGAAGCAAAGTTAGGAAGTGTGGAAGCAACGGAACTTGAAGGACCTTCACCATTTGCTTTTATCCACCTCATTTGCACTCTTGAACTTCCCTAGCCTTGTGCTAGTAGTAAGTGCTTCTAAACATCATCTAGATCTTGTTTAAAGTGGTTAATAGTAGATGTAATGGTTAAAAATCAAACACACACAAGAACATGACATAAAGTCTTGATCATATGATGAATAAGTTGGATAAAGAGAAACTAGTTGTGTAAATCTTGTGAAACTTGTCTAGTTGTGATTATTTGATGTTGTTTGTTACTAAAAGTGGGATGGATCATCATCTAACCATACTAGATCATGTACAAGAACATGAACTAGTAGTGTGTTAGTGTAAAAATTATAAAAGATGATGAACCCTTCCACTCATGAAACATGAACTTGAGTAAAAGTAAATGTTCTTGTAAAATAAGACTCTAAACATGTAGATCTAAAGATCTACAAGTGGTTTTTCAGAAGAACCAAGCGGAAAATGCTAGTTTTGTTAAAACCCGGTCCTTACATAAACTAAAAGCATTTTAGTGAATAAACAAGTGTGTAAACACTTGTGTCACAAGAAAAATTTAACAAGAAATATGTTTGGTAAATCATGACTAGAAGTTGTGAAACTTCAAGATCTTTAAAAATAAAGTTTTTAAGAAACTAAACTTATTTTTAAAGGTAACAAGACTTACTAAATGTGCTAGTAAGTTACTACGTATTTTTACAAACTTTCAAGTCCATAAGTTGTGATATATGCTTGTTTTGACAAGTTTGATAAATAAAGATTGTTGTTGATTGTTGTTGATTTTAAAAGAAAATAAACACATGTTTTGAAAACATGGGAAACCTCCATTTTTAGGGGAAACTCTGTCAAAATTTTTATAAATTTTGACACTTAGAAAAATATAAGTTTTTGAGAAACTTATTGCCTAAACATGTATTTAAAAATATTACCAAGGTTTCCCTAATTTTTGGTGATAAGAAATGAGGATTTCTTCAAGAATAAAAATGAATATTAAGTATGTATATATTTTTTGAGAAAAATATATATTATTTGATCACCAACTGTTGTGCTAAGTGTATATAGTATGTGTTATACGTGCTAGTGTGTTAGAACTTAAAAATACACTAATTACTCATGAGGAGTATAAACATAAAAATACACATACAACACACAAGATATATAATTCGGGTGCAAAGTGCAAAACACGAGATACTTATATTAAATTTTGGAGAAAATAATATAAGTAAGACACTTAGTTAAAAATATTAAATATTTTTAACACAACAAAACATATACAAAAGAGAGTGACTGTACTTGTGCGACACAAGTCTAGTGACTAACGTTAAGAAAACGCGTATAGGTCACCACGTTAATTAAGCAAATCCGGTGAAGTTTACGACGCAAGGAACGCAAAGTTGTGAGTTCATGCTCCCCCTTTTCTTTTAACTGTTTTCAGTTTTATAACTTCGGGGGTGAAATACATGTACAAATATTACTATGTTTATAAATGGTATGATAACAAGAAACACACTTGGTGAGGACGAGAACCAAGTATGATGTGATATGAGGAATGATACGAGAAATCGTGTCACGAATAGGGTACCATAAGCACCATTAATCAACTATATACCTAGACCGCAGAACAAAAGGTTAGATCTAACGGGTGCCGGGCAGCCACACTCTCGGTGAGGGCGAGAATCGAGTAGTGCTTTTGTGTCTCAGAATATGCCAACTAGAAAAATGCCTAAGGTTTGGTGACTTCCTATGTCGTGTCACATGTTAATGGCTTTGCAACCCATTAACAATACTGATACTTACTGGAATACTATATTTACATAAGATTCATACCATACAAAAACTTGAATTTATACTTGAGTACGTGGGGTACTCAAGAAAAACTTGAATTATACTTGAGTACGTGGGGTACTCAAGAAAAACTTGAATTATACATGAGTACGTGGGGTACACATGAAAACTTGATTTATATATGAAAACTTGATTTATACATGACACAAACTATGTTTTCATACAAAGTATACAAACGTGAAATCCAAAAACTGCATGAATTCACACCAACATTATGTTGACGTTTTTCCAAAACTCACATGTATTTCAGGTAACTAGGATGGATGTGCGCGTGGTCTTACTCATGCTCGTGGATGTCGCTTTGTTTATCATTAAATAAAGTGTAACTTTTAAGACAAAACGCTATCTCGTGTTGTAAACACTTGACTTATGTTTTTAGTAATGTAATGTTTGAAGTTACTTTTGAGCATGTAGTATGTTTACTCTTCGTATGCTATGAGAACCTTTCATGATCACACCTCGTGCTTCCGCCGTAGAAAGGGGTGTGACACTAAGGCCATGACGATCCTTAATGAATCTTTACGAGAGACAGGTGAAAACGTCTCTTGATAATCAATTCCCTCTTTCTGAGTGTAGCCCTTTGCAACCAATCTTGCTTTGTAGCGTTCAACATTCCCATTCGGGTCTAGTTTTGTTTTGAACACCCATTTACATCCTACGGGTTTGACACCGTTGGGTAATTCTACCAAATCCCAAACGTCATTTTTCTTCATGGATTCAAGCTCATCAATCATTGCTTTATTCCATTCAGAAGACTGATCACTGCTAATGGCTTCATTGTAAGAGATAAGATCATTGAGCTTTTCGGGATCCATTTCAGTGAGGTAGGTAACATAATCATCCCAATTAGTAGGCCTTCTTTGCCTAAATGACCTCCTGAGTGGATTATCGGGTTCAGCGTTGTCTTGGTTTTGAGCGTTTGATGTGCCTTCGTCATGAGGTATAATGGGTTCTGATTGTGGAGTTAAATTTGGAGTTGGTGCAGTAGCTTTAGGTACAGTAGTTGCATTGGGTACAAGAGGAGTAATCGGAGTAACGGTAAGCGAGAGTCCCCCCCCCCCCCCCCCCGCGTCTTGTACTTCTTGCAATTCTTCGTAAGGGTTGGTTCCCACTGACCTTGAAATCCTCCAGGAACGCAGCATGCTTGGTTTCAACAATACGAGTGACATGGGAAGGACAATAGAAATGATAACCCTTTGAATTATCAGGATACCCGATAAAGAAACATGTAACTGTTTTAGGGTCAAGTTTCCTTAGGAAAGGATTGTAAAGCTTTGCTTCAGCAATGCAGCCCAATACTTTCATATATTTAAGACTCGGTTTCCTTCCTGTCCAAAGTTCATAAGGAGTTTTAGGGACAGACTTAGAAGGAACTCTATTGAGTATATGAACAGCTGCTTTTAACGCTTCAGTCCATAGGAATAATGGTAAATTAGTGTTGGCTAACATACTGCGCACCATGTTCATAAGGGTACGGTTTCTTCTTTCAGCGACACCGTTCTGCTGAGGTGTACCAGGTATGGTGTATTGGTTCACAATCCCCTGGCCCTTACAAAACTCATAAAATGGACCAGGAGCTTGACCCACATCAGTATGTCTTCCATAATATTCACCGCCTCTATCTGATCTCACAACTTTAATCTGACGATCTAATTGCTTTTCAACTTCAGCTTTATAATCTTTAAAAGTTGTAAGAGATTCAGACTTTTCTTTAATAAGATACAAGTACATGTAACGAGAATAATCATCAATGAAAGTGATAAATGAAGTATGTCCTGTTATGCCGGCGATTTGGTAGGGGCCACTAATGTCAGTGTGAATGAGTTCTAATAAATTAGAGCTCCTAGTGGCACCTTTCTTATTCGCTAATGTCATTTTACCTTTAAGACATTTGACACATGTTCCAAAATCAGAGAAATTGAAAGGAGGTAAGACTTCATCTTTTACGAGATGATTTAATCGTTCTTTTGTGATGTGGCCTAAACGTTGATGCCACAACATGGGTGAAGTCTCTAAGTCTCATTTCTCTTTCATCTTTGTGAGTGATTCATTAATGTTATATGACAACAAAGATTTGGAAAAATTATCATCTAGTTTTAATCCATAGAGACCACATCCAGAATACCAGTACCATAAAGAACAGAATCATAAAGGATAGAGAGTTTACGATGACCATGGGAAATAATAAAACCGTCCATGTCTAACTTTGGTCCTGATACAAGGTTCCGAGTTACCTCAGGAACATATAAGGTATCATAAAGTTTAATACATAAACCAGTTTTCATAAATAATTGTAATGTTCCAATGGCCTTCACTTCTAATTCTCGATCATCCCCAACCTTAAGCGTTCTTTGGTTTCTTTCCAGCTTCCGGATTGTAAGGAATCCCTGAGTTGAATTGGTAACATGAACCATAGAACCAGAATCAAACCACCAAGAATTAGCAGGAACATTTAAATTATAGAACTCAAGTATCATAAAATAATTGTTACCTTTCTTAGCCAGCCACTCCTTAAAGTCAGGGCATTCCTTCTGCATATGTCCTGCCTTTTTACTAACTTGCAGTGGATTCTGCCTAAGGAGTTCTTAGAGCTGGAAGGTACACTTGTATTAGGATTGGACCTTTGGACTTTTGAAGCATCCTTCCTCTGATAATTGTTCTTCCTTTTCTTAGAGTTGGAGGTGGTGAAGTTAGCAACATCAGTAGTGCGATCCATCCTCATACGTATGTTTTCTTCTTAATATGTTGAATAATAGCTTTTTTGTAGGAAATTTGTAGCAACTGGTGTAAATTTGCTACAAATTTCCGACAAATTTAATATTTTATATTTTTTAAATTATTTATTTTGTTGTAGTTACAAATTATATAATATTTTATAATTTTTGTCGGAATTTTGTCGAAAAGGTTATAATTTTTGTGACGAAATTGCTACAAATGCTTATTGTGTAGCAATTTTGTAGGAAATTTGTGGAAAAGTTTTGGGTTTTTTTTTGTTTTTCTTTTTTGTCAAAAAATTGTAGGAAAATTGTAAAAAAATTGAGTTGTGGGAAATTTGTAAGAAACTTTTGTAGGAAAAAATGTAGTTTTCTAGTAGTGTACGCTCTTCCTCCTATACGCAAATAGCGACTAGCTCACTCATCGTCCATTTGTCCTTTTGAGTGTTGTAATTGATCTTGAATGCTTCAAAGGACAAAGGAAGCGAAGTAATGATGAAATGAACGAGGAAACCATCACTAATTTCCATTTCCAGCCCCTTCAGCTTATTGGCCATGCCATTCATTATCATGATGTGCTCGCGAATGCCGCTCCTCCCATCATACTTAGTTGTCACCAGCTTGAGAATAAGGGTACTAGCGTGTGCTTTTTATGTCCCCTTGAATTGTGCCTCTACAGAAGCCAAGTAGGTTTTAGCATCTTCAGAATCAGGAATGGCTTCTCTGATTGCATTGCTTATGGACTGCTTCATAAACATGAGAGAGATGCGATTACACCTAGTCCACTTTTCTTGAGTCAACTGCTCAGCAGCAGTACTTTGAGGAGTAAGGTCCGCTGGCTTATTCTCTCTTAGAGCATAATAAAAATCCAGCAGCCCAAGCGTAAGCATGAGAGCATCCTTCCATGCAGCAAAGTTATTACCAGTCAAAGGTGGAATCCCGTAATTGGGTGCTGATAGTGGAAATAAGATGAGCAAGTTATGATACTAAGGAAGAAGTCCTAATGTGATCTAAGGGCATGTTACACTAAGGCAGGCATAAATAACGACCATTTTAATTATAAAGCTGTGATATTGTCTATTACTAACATCAAAATAATAGACTTAGTTAAAATTATACTTAAACGAAGACAAATCAGCTTTGGCCAGAAGTGTAATCATTTAAGCATGTGTGCAAAGTGTTTGTGACAAATCAACTTTGGCCAGAAATGAAACAATCACTTTAGTTATGCACTTGTTAAGTATGCCATACATGAAAGAATTAAATCAGCTTTGGCCAGATATTAAAACATTCACGTTTGTAATGCACACTTAACATAACTTTCGTAATACTCGAACGATAAGTAGATGTATCAAATCAGCTTTGGCCAGAAATGATACATCAGAAGCTCATTCAAGTTAAGCCATTTTGGTTTTGTAAAACATTATCTGATTCTGATTAATTAACTAAGTATTTACAAAAACCAATTATTTATTAGCCCCGAGCTAAATTTTAGTTCACATTAAACAGCTTAAAATAATGAAGCTTCGAGTGAGATCTCGACTCAGTTATGAGGTCTCGAGTGAGATCTCGAGTCAAGTCTCGACTCATCTTGTAACATTATGAGGTCTCGACTCATAAAGGTCTCGAGTCGCAACCTCAGTGTCTCAAGTCGTAATCATGGTCTCGACTACTGTGTTTTATGAGATCTCGACTCCTTGATGAGGTCTCGAGTCGCAACCACGGTCTCGAGTTGTGAAGATTGAAGCCCTTAGTAGAAACCTCAGTGGTCTCGAGTCGAAACCTTATGGTCTCGAGTCGAAATCTTGTCTCGAGTTGTAAAGATTTGAGAACACTTATGATTTCGAGTCGAGACCTTGTGGTCTCGAGTCGAGATCTTGGTCTCGGGTCGTTAAAAAGGGATCTCGAAACTCCTGTTAACAGTTGTTAATGTAAAAATAACTGAAAGCTCGAAGTTTTAGGGATTGTGGGATAGTGTTTCCTGTTTTATTATTGATCTAAACTTATCAAGGATTTCGAAAATTATAGCTGGTTATCTTTTAACAGTTTTCAAAAATTTTAAGAGATAAAATTCATATCAAAACAGTAAAAACACCCACTAATCCAGATTTCATTCCAAAACTTAAGAAATTTTTCGAGTTTTCTTAGAACAAGTGATGAACCCTAAAAAAATAAAACATAATTCTGGAACCCGAAACCTGAAATTTTTAATGTTTCTAAACAGATTTTGGTCACAAAACATAATCCATTTGATTTCGAGTGAGCATATAATCATTTTTTTCCGAAATCAGTGATCTCGAGTGGCTATATACAACTCTAAACCGGCTGTTAATTATATTAGGCTTTCAAAATTCCGTTTTCAAGATTTCTATCCCAGAATAATGGATACGAAAACAGAACCGATTAATCAACATATGCTCAGATACCACATGTTGATCAGTTCTGTTTTAAACATAATGGAAAACATATAAACATACCTGTTACAGCAGACAGTGCAGTGGAGAATCTAGTCAGAGAAGAAGCCATTGAATTCGACATCTTTGTCAAGGTGATCTGGTTCCTCCTTAGGGTGCAAACTGATGATGGTGATGATGAAACCGAAAAGGGAGTTCTGTTATGGAGAAGAGAGGTCGATATTGATGTTATGATTATTAGATTATGTGTCTAACCTTAGAACCTCTACATAAGTTTCCTTATATAAGCACCCAAGAGGAAACCTAATTAGTTAATAAGGATAATATGGTCCATCAACAATTACTAACTAATTATTTAATAGGTTGTTATATATTTTGATCTATATTATGTAAATGATTATAATGGCTACTAGATTAAATATTAAAACATAATATATTTAATCTTACATTTCGGACAATAAAGGAAAAGCCTAGAAATTTATAACAAGCAAAAGGTAGTTGAATCAAAAAAGACATAATAAAGATATTTTTTGTTGAGTATGATTTCATTTAGACTTTATATTAAATGCAACTTATAACAAAAGGTTGTTGTAACAAAAAAATATAATAAAGATACGCAGTGACGGATCAAAGAAATTTTTTCATTGGTTTTCTTTTGGAAGATTCTTACTAATTCTCACTATTTTTTTAAATCATACAAGATTCTCACTAATTTTTCTTATTTTTTTAAACCAAATGGATTCCTAGAAACTCACAAAAGTAGCCTAGATCCGTCACTGAAGATATGTTTCCTTAAGTTTGAGTTTGTTGAGACTTTCAAATGTTAGATGCAACTTATAACTTAAGATAGATACATTAAGACGTAAGACACTACATATTTATATAAGAGTAAATTGCCATTTTAGTCCCTGAGTTTTGTCCAAATTTGCCATTTTAGTCCAAATAGTTTTTTTTCGCCTCTGGGTCCCTGACTTTTCCCTTTTGTTGCCATTTTGATCACATACACTAACTCCATCCAAAAACTCCATCTTTAACCGGGGGTATTTTGGTGATTTTCATTTTAAATGTTTTCAATTGCCATTTTGATCCAATTCCAAAAAATCAAAAAAATTCTAAAAAATAAAAAAAAAATCCAAAAAATTCTAAAAAATAATAAAAATTCTAAAAAATCATAAAAATTCTAAAAAATCCAAAAAATTCTAAAAAATTCATAAAATCCGTTTCGGCGCGAAACGTTTCGAACCCGAACCGTTTCGAACCCGAACCGTTTTGAGCCGAACCGTTTCGACGCGAACCGTTTCGACCCGTACCGTTTCGAAGCCGAACCGTGCCAAGCCGAACCGTTTCGACCCGTACCATTTCGAACCGAACCGTGCCGTATCGAACCGAACCGTTTCGACCCGTACCGTTTCGAACCCGAACCGTTTCGAGCTGAACCGTATCGAACCGAACCGTTTCGACCTGTACCGTTCGGGTCGAAACGGTACGGTTCGAAACGGTTCGGGTCGAAACGGTTCGGCTTCGAAATGGTACGGGTCAAAACGGTTCGCGTCGAAACGGTTCGGGTCGAAACGGTTCGGGTCGAAACGGTTCGGCTTCGAAACGGTACGGGTCGAAACGGTTCGCGTCGAAACGGTTCGGGTCGAAACGGTACGGGTCGAAACGGTACGGTTCGAAACGGTTCGGTTTCGAAACGGTTCGGTTCGAAACGGTTCGGTTTCGAAACGGTACGGGTCGAAACGGTACGGTTCGAAACGGTTCGGTTTCGAAACGGTACGGGTCGAAACGGTTCGCGTTGTAACGGTTCAGCTCGAAACGGTTCGGGTCGAAACGGTACGGGTCGAAACGGTTCGCGTAGAAACGGTTCAGCTCGAAACGGTTCGGGTTCGAAACAGTTCGCGCCGAAACAGATTTTTTGGATTTTTTAGAATTTTTTGGATTTTTTAGAATTTTTATGATTTTTTAGAATTTTTATTATTTTTTAGAATTTTTTGGATTTTTTTTTATTTTTTTGAATTTATTTGATTTTTTGGAATTGGATCAAAATGGCAATTGAAAACATTTAAAATGAAAATCCCCAAAATACCCCTGGTTAAAGATGGAGTTTTTGGATGGAGTTAGTGTATGTGATCAAAATGGCAACAAAAGGGAAAAGTCAGGGACCCAGAGGCGAAAAAAAAACTATTTGGACTAAAATGGCAAATTTGGACAAAACTTAGGGACTAAAATGGCAATTTACTCTTTATATAATATCAATTTGTAACATTTGTAGGCATAAAGGATTGTAACTATATGGTTGGTGGGTTGTACTCATATTTGGGTTATTTTATCTTTAATTTCTTTTAATTCCAACAAGAGAAAAATGCCCGGATAGTCCCTGTGGTTTCACCTTTTTTCATCTATAGTCCCTATCTTTCTAAAACTACTTGAATAGTCTCCAAGTTTTCGATTTTTGTTCTCGGATAGTCCCTGGGTCTAACTTCAATTACTTTTCTCAGTTAAGTTAAGTGGGTGTTGAAATGACCAAAATACCATTTCCTTAAAAGGCCAAACCATAGGGACTATCCGGACATCTTCTACATTTTTAGAGAAAAACCCCACCACCACACTTTCCGGTGAACTTTTCCGGCGAAATTAATTTCCGGCGACTTTAAATCTTGAACGCGAGTTATTCCGGCACCGCCGCCTTTCCGATGAACTTTTCCAGTGAGCTATCATCCACCACCGTTATATCATCCTTTCACAATTTTCAATCACACCGGTACATTACGAATCAAAACTCCTAAATATTATTCAATTGTTTCTAAATCAAATATTCAATATCCACCACCGTCATATAATCCAGCACCACTTTATAATCACACACAAATCAAATCTCCATCACAAACTTATTACACAATTCTAATTTTCTATCCCCATCTACGTTTCAATTTTTTGTAGGCTACAAATCAATGTTGCAAAAATAAAAATTAATCACCGGTTACCCTTATTGTTTCAACTTAACGATGGTCGAGAGTGGTGATTTCAATCAGATTCACGTCGCCGGAGAGTAGACCTGAACCCTGCGACTTTTAATTTTTTGTCGGCTACAAACTCGATACTTCAATCAGATTCGCCGGAGTGATGGTGAAACCTGCGACTTTTCGTGTTTTTGTGACAGTGGTGACGTGGTGGTGATGTTGAGCTTGGTGGCGTGGTGGGAATGTTGAGAGTGTGGTGGTCATCAGTACCATCGACCTCCAACACCGCCGCCGTCGGTGTACCGCCGCCGTCGGTGTACCACCACTGTCACAGCGTCGCTGCCACCTGACGCCACCCCCACAACGCCACTGGTTGTGGGGTTCTGCTTCATCGCCGTGAGCCACCACCGGTGATGGTGGCTGGCCGGTCTTCATCGAGCAGGGAGAGAGAGGATGAGAGATTTTAGGTGTTTGGGGAAGATGATTGTTGTGTGAATCTGGTTGTGGTTACCTCCTAGGAATCGAGTGGGAGAGAGCAGACCAAGAGATGTGTGTGAGTATTTGAACAAAAATGAGAGTTCTAGGGTTTCTTCAAGAAGATTCAGAGGAAAGGGTATTTTGGTCATTTCAACACCCACTTAACTGAGAAAAGTAACTGAAGTTAGACCCAGGGACTATCCGAGAACAAAAATCGAAAACTTGGGGACTATTCAAGTAGTTTTAGAAAGATATGGACTATAGGTGAAAAAAGGTGAAACCACAGGGACTATCCGGGCATTTTTCTCTTCCAACAATAAATCACTTTTATCACATACAAATTAACATTTGTAGGAATAAGGGATTGTACTCATATGTTTGTTGGGTTGTACCCACTTTTAGTTTTTATTTTTTTTCCTTTTTATCTTTAATTTTTTTTACTCTTAACCCCATGCTTTTGTATTTTTTACATTTTAACCAATCACTTTTAACTCCATACAGATTTTTTGTATTATGTTTTGGTCAAATTTTGCGAGTTAACATGTTGCAACATGCGTGTATGATTTAATGTTTGTATGCGTAGTTTTCCTGTTTAACACCTCGTCGCAGCGCACGATTCTAGAACAACTTAGTTATTGTTTTCTATGTTTTACATTTAGAGTATGTGGTTCAACATTGTTTCATCATCTACTTTTCGTTCGGTTTTATATATTGTTTTATTATTTCTTTTTTTACACGAACCTTTCTGGTGTTGATGGTCGCTCACGGTGGTATAACATTGGAGCTACTTAGCACGGTTTTACACCTCCACCACAACATTGGGGGGGGGGGGGGGGGGGGGGTTGTTACTAGTTTATATCAAAAAAGATATTATGTAAAAGTGTGAATATATGCAAGAATATTTATCATAGTATATATTAAAATGTATTATATTCATTTTTAAAATGAATTTATTTGAAGAATTTCCACATGATAAACATGGCAAACCACTAGACGATGTCTGAAATTAGTACAAGCGTCGTTATAGATTCGGTCCTACACCTATTATTAATGTTTTTTTTTTTCTTTTTCTTTTAGGAGATTGATATATTGGCGGGGTTTTATCATTTATGGTTAGTTGACACACATATATCAGAATTACGGTTAGTTGACACTCATATATCAGAATTACATTGGTTAAAATAATTTAAAGATAAGAAAATCACTTTTTTAGTATTTATGTTTTAAAGGTGTTAACCACTTAAGTTTAAAATTAAAATGTTCAAGCCTTTTAAGTCTCTAACTTCTCTTTTTGTAAGCCTTTGAGCTCAATTATTTTAACCCCATTTGAATTTTCTGTTAGTTTTTCACTAAAAAACAAAAAAATGCCCCTTTTGAATACACATATAGAGTGAATTTGCGACTAAATGATCAAATTCTGACCATTTATTTACATCATTAAATCGTAAAATACACTAGTGTATTTTTATCATCAAATCTTGGCCATTGATTTACATTTGTGTATTGATAATCAAGAAATAGGATTAGTTCACAAGTATTCACAATCAAGGGGGTTGGTTGTTCACAAATGAATCCAACCCTATATATATATATATATTTATACACACACACATAGGGTAGGGTTCATGCAAAACAGAGCTGTCCCCGAGAACTTTCAAAAAATTTAGTCCCCAGGCAACAAAAAGAATTTAGCCCAAAACTATGGTTAAGTGGAAATGAATTAAAAAAATAAAGTCGTGGTGGTGGACCGAAGACTTGAACTTGAGATCTCATTATTATCTTGAAATAGTTTTTTCCACTCTACCACTAACACTTTTTTTACATTGTTAATAGATGCATATATATATATATATATATATATATATATACATATATATAAGGGGAAGGTTCATTGGGGAACAGTGGGGAACCGACTCAAACGAACTCCGATTGGACTCATTCTAACGGCGTTGGAACCGGCTCGTCGAACGCTAACTAAGATCTCTTAACCCTAAACCCTAAATCCTAACTCCTAAACTCTAAACCCTAAAGCTAAACAATAAGGCTAAAACCTAAGCTAAACCGTAAAATCTAAACTATAAACCCTAAAAGCTAAACGCTAAAGGCTAAAACTAACGCTAAACCCTAAAGCTAAACTCTAAACCCTAAACCCTAAAGCTAAACCCTAAAGATAAACCCTAAAAGCGAAACCCTAATATATTTAGGGTTTAGGGGTTATGATTTAGGGTTTAGGGTTAAAAGATCCTAGTTAGGGTTCGACGAGCCGGTTCCAAAGCCGTTGGAATGAGTCCAATCGGAGTTCGTCTGAGTCGGTTCCCCACTGTTCCCCACTTTTTTAGTGTTCCCCAATGAACCTCACACTATATATATATACATATATATATATATATATATATATATATATATGAGAAGGATCCGTTAGGAACCATCCTTTATTGCGAGAACCAGTGTGAACACAAACAGTAATACCTAAAAAATCTAAAAAACACCCAAAAAAATATATTTTTTTCACTATTTTTTTTGGAAAAATCGCTATATTTCGTTTATAATAAAAAAAATAAAAAAAAAATTTCGAGTAACAGTTATCCATGCACATGTGCATTTGTATCATTTCTTTGACAAATACCGTAATTCATTACAAATGTTAGACAATTGCACTTTCATTTACACTACCACGTATAATACACTACTTTTTACGTTAATAATATTAGAAATGCACATGTGTATCTATATGTATCAACATGAAATAAGGTGTATTGGTACACTACTTTCTCTTTCATCTATCATTCCATCCATAATACACAAACATGCACATGTGCATTTTTGTCATTTCTTTGACAAATTCCGTAATTCATTACAAATATTAGACAATTGCACTTTCATTTACACTACTATATGTAATACACTACTTTTTACATTACCAATATTTGAAATGCACATGTGCATCTATATGTATCAACATGAACTAAGGTGTTTTGGTACACTACTTTGAATACACTTTCCCTTACATCTATCATACCATCCATAATACACTACCATTACCTTCTACCATCCATAATACAATACTATTACCTCCTACCATCCATAATACAATACCATTACCAATATTTTCACTTTATTACATGTATATCAACACCATTTATACCATCCAATCAACATATTACATCATAAATTGACAACTATAACCAAACCATCAACCACTAGATATAACTAACCAAAAAACATTTATATGGGCCTACTTCTCCATTCAAAATCACAAACTTTTTTTACCAAAACACGTTATATCATGGTTATAAATAATGATGCACATGTGTATTTTGAATATTGGTAATGTAAAAAGTAGTGTATTACAGATGGTATTGTAAATTAAAGTGCAATTGTCTATTACTGATAACGTATTACGGAATTTGTTGAAGTAATGATACATATGCACATGTGCATGGATAACTGTTAATCGAAAAAAAAGTTTTTTTTTTTTGCTAACTAAATATAGCGATTTTTTAAAAAAAATATTAAAAAAATTTTTGAGTGCTTTTTGATTTTTAAGATTTTATTTTGTGTTAACATTGGTTCTCGCGGTTCTCGCAATAAGGGTGGTTCTCAAATGAACCTTACCCTATATATATATATATAGGGGACCGATAAAATGAAAACCACCTCCAGTTGTAAGAACCACGATAACCACTTTCTAGCCATTAGATCAATAAGATAGATGGATGAGATTAAAAGTAGTTAATATTAATATTAAAAGCTTTTTGTCTTATTATGTTTTTAATATTTTATTGTTAAAGAGTATTTAGGTAAAATTGTTTTTTTTGTCTTTTTATATATATTATTTTTAAATGTCTTTTTTGTCCCATTCATTAATTACTTTTTTGTCTTAATAATTTTTTATTAAGAAACTGATTTTTTGGTTTAAAAACTTTTTTGAAATCAGATTTTTATGATAATTTTTTTAAGATTTGTTTAAAAAAACGTTTTGAAGAGCCGTTTTTTTACGCCTCGTTCTTTCGCCCGGCTTTTTCAGGCATCGTTTTTTTAACGCGCCGACATCTACGTTAAAAACTTTACGCGCAGTTTTTTAACGTTTTAGGCGCCGTTTTTTACGTTTTACGCGCTGTTTTTTACGTTTCAAGCGTCTTTTTTTTAACGCGCCGATTTTTACGCCAGGCCTTTTCAAGCGTCGTTTTTTTTACGCGCCGTTTTTTACGTTAATTTTTTTTACCTTTTAACGCGCCGTTTTTTTTACGTTTTACGTTAAAATTTTTACGTTTTACCGCACCGTTTTTTAACGTTTTACGTTTTTTTCGTTTTAACGCGCCGTTTTTTTTACGTTTTACGTTTTACGTTTTTACGTTTTTTACATTTTACATTTTGCGTAAAACTTTTTACGTTTTTACGGGTTTTACGTAAAACGTTTTACGTTTTTACGTTTTTTACATTTTACGTTAAAATTTTTGCGTTTTACGTTTTACGTAAAACTTTTTACGTTTTTACGGGTTTTGCCTAAAACTTTTTACGTTTTACGTTAAAATTTTTACGTTTTAGGTTAAAATTTTTACGTTTTACGTAAAACATTTTACGTTTTTACGTTTTACGTAAAACTTTTTACGTTTTATGTTAAATTTTTTACGTTTTACGTTTTACGTAAAACTTTTTATGTTTTACGTTAAAAAGTTTACGGTTTAACCTTTTTTTTTACAAAATCTTTTTTATACAAAAACGAACGCATTCAGAAATCGTAAACTCGGGAGGTGTCTCAGATATATTGTTATTATCATCAACTAGGGGAGAAAAATAAAAAACTAACAACATCAAAACAAAGTGTATCTCGAAAAAAAAAACGGGGTTTGGCTCAGATTATCCGATAATCAAAAAGGCTGCAAAAGTGGGGTTGCAGGTTCAAAAAACCTACCATCCGCCGTTCTTGCCGCGCCATCGTCATCAAAATCTACGTTTTTTTTTGCATCATCGCCGCCCAAATCGAGCATATCAAAACCAACAGATTCAAAAGAACACAAATCAAAACCCACTAACTAAGAAATTCCAACAATTTCAAACAAAACTGTTGGTTCAAAAAATTCAACCTTTGAATACATTTGTTCAATCAAATTCCAAACTTCAAACTTCATTTAAATCATAGATCAAGAAACAGGGGCATTTAGAACGATTGCCCTTTCAAACTTCAAATCCAAGTTCAACTCATTTAAATCTTTTATCAAATTTCAAATTTCCACAAAACAGGCGCAAACACAACTAGATCAAGAATCACTGTTTGCAAAATCAAACCCACAAATTAAAGATCACTGTTTGCAAAATCAAACCCACAAATTAAAGATCCAAAGATCAACACCCACCTATCTTCTTGCAAATCCAAAACTAAAAACAAATCAAACCAAGATCTAAGCAAAAACAGAGTCAAGATTGTTCAAAATTCAAAAAAACAAAATCAAACCGCCACCCAATCACCGGCACAACCGACATCAAACGGCACCACCGGCACCACCGGGGACGAAACCATACCTGTCGTCGGAGCCGGATAACTTTCAGACACCACACACCACCCCCCCTGTGCGGCGGCGGCGTCCTAGGGTTTTATCTCCGTTAAATGGTGCTGAACGGCGGCGGAGGAGACGGTGACGGTGGCAGCGGCGTCCTAACTTTAAGACACCACGAGCCAATCTCTATCTCTCCGGCACTCTCTTTCTCCCCTCCGATTCTCTCTCAAACTTGAGAGGAAGATAGATGTGTGTCGCCGGAATCGTCGCCGGAGAAGGATTTCAAAGAGAGAGAGAGATGAGAGAGATGAGAGGTTCACCGGAGAAGGATTTCAAAGAGTATTTCAAAGAGAGAGTGTGCAAGCTTTTTAAAACAAGTCTGATGAGATGGAGAGAGAGTGTAAGCTTTAAAACAAGTCAGACATAAGTTAATGGACATGACACTTTAATCAAAAGACCAAAATGCCCCCAAGAATATAAAATACTAGTGTATACTTGGCAAACCCTGATTGGTGGAGAGTGGTTCTCGTGGTTCTTACAACTGGAGGTGGTTTTTATTTTAGCGGCTCCCAATATATATATATATATATAGAGAGAGAGAGAGCGGTTAACATACATTATGAGTTATATATATATATGTATGTATGTATATATATATATATATATAGAGAGAGAGAGAGCGGTTAACATACATTATGAGTAATCGTACTTAATGTACGGGACAATCCTGACCGTCAGATCAGGGATTAAAAGCGTGATTCATTAGATGCGTGATTATTTCAGTGGTTAACATCCATGCGTGATAATATACATCCATGCGTGATAATATGATAAATGAGTCATTCTTAATACATGACTTATATCCATGCGTGATAAATGAGTCATTCTTAATACATGACGGTCAGGATAGTCGCGTACGTGAAGTATGATTATGGCTTTTGTACATTATACTTTCTCTCTCTCTCTCTATATATATATATATATATATATATATATATATATATATATATATATATATATATATATGGGAGCGCTATAATGAAAACCACCCCCGGTTGTAAGAACCACGAGAACCACTCTCAACCAATCAGATTATGCCAACTAAAAGGGTATTTTGGTCTTTTACCCCAAATGTCAAATCACCCCTCTCCCTCTCTTCATTTAATGCCACCAGAAAATGTCTCTCTCCTCTTTTTACTGTCTCTCTCTTCTCTCTTCACTTCTTCAAATTGTAAAGCTTCATCTTCTACCCACCACTGTTCACCACCTGCAACCCACCCCCCTCAGTATTTAAGGGTTGAAACCCTAATAACCCTCATTTTTTTGTCAGCCGTTATCCTCTTCTTTTCCCCTCTCTACATATTATCCACTCCCTCAAAATTGAAAGAAACTCATTAACCTCATCTCTACAACTCTCACCCTCTCCCTCTCATTTACTACCCAACAGCCCCCTTTCTCTACTCTTTGTCCGATCACGGCGACCAGGAGCCGACAACTGGTGCCGGCCATATACCGGCCACCATTGTGGCCTCGTTTTCCAACGACAATCACACACCCGCTCCCCCTCATCTCATGTCTCCGGTACACACACACCACACCCACACCCTGGTTTCTTCCGGCAACGATACAAAGAGAGAGAGATCGAGGATCGAGACGGAAGACCAGAGAGAGAGAGGGACGCATGGGAGAGGAAATGGTGGACCGTCGACGGCGCCGCCGCTCACGGCGGCGACGGTTGTGGATTCTACGGTGAGCTAGGTGGTGATGTTGACGACAAGGTGAGGTAGAAGATGACTGTGGTTCGTGTTTTCTCCATCGAATGGTGGTTTCAGGTGGCGGCCAGCGGCGGCAGTGATCGTGGTTCAGTTCGTTTCGATTTGATTCAGGCCCGGTAAGATGTTCGCAGATTGTTTTATGTTCGTCTTAGTGAAATCCATTTTATTCGGGTTTTAGATCTGATATTTTGGTTTCATTTAAAGTTGTGGATAGTTCGGGTTCACAGTGGCTCGACTCAGTTTTCGGTTCAATTCTGGTTCAGGCTTGCAGTAGATCGGGTCAGAACTTGGTTCAAGTTGGATTTGTTTCGCATATCGGGTTCGGGTCAAACCCGGTCAAGAAAACAGGGCAGTGACACAGTTCAGTAGCGGCTCGGGTTTAGGCTCGACGCGGTGCAACTCGGGACAGTTTTCGGGGTTTGGTTTGGGTCGAAAGCAGTCAACGGACCCGGTTCGGGTCAGCAGCAGTAAAACAAGTCAAGACGGTCAACTGAGGACCGGTAAAGTTTAAACGTAGCGAGTTATTATTACGTTAGTTTAGATTTTATTTAGTTAACGCACACCGAGCTCGAACCGATGTTTTAGTGACTTGTTACGTTTGGCATTTTGATAGAAATTTTATATATTTGTGTTTATATCGTTGAAAATTGTTGGGTTTTGAAAAGATAACGACAACTAGAGTTGTCGGCTTATTCCAAAAACAGAGGAAACTCTGTCCGTTTTCCGTAAAAACGTAAAACGTAAATAGTTTAACATAAAACGTAAAACGTAAAAAGTTTAACGTAAAACGTAAAAATTTTAACGTAAAACATAAAATGTAAAATGTTTAAAAAGTTTAACGTAAAACGTAAAATTTTTTGTAAAAAATATTTAACGTAAAACGTAAAACTTTTTCTACGTAAATTGTAAGACGTAAAAAACCGTGTGATAAAACGGCGCCTAAACAAGGGACGTGAAAATGGGGCATAAAAACACCGTGAAAAAAAACGGGACGCAAAGAACGCCGCGTTAAAACGGGACGTGAAAAACGGCGCGTTAAGAAAACGACACTTGAAAAAGTCGAGCGTAAAAAAAGGCGTGCCAAAACGACACGTTAAAAAACGATGCGTGAAAAAACAGGGCGTAAAAACGGCGTGCAAACACCGGCGTGCAAACAAATTTGTTTTGGTAGAAAATTTTGAATTTAAAAATGCCTTTTAATTAAAAAATTCTGTTTAAAAAATAAAAAGTAATATAATAAAATAAAAAAGTAAAAAAAAAAATAAGAAAGACAAAAAGACAAAAAGGGTAATTTTACTAAACTACCCTTTTGGATTAAAATATTAAAGACATATTAAGACAAAATGTATTTAATATTAATTTTGTTTACTTTTAATCTCATCCATCTATCTTGTTGATCTAGTGGCTAGAAAGTGTTTCTTTCGGTTCTTACAACTGGAAGTGGTTTTTCATTTTAGCGCTCCCCAATATATATATGTATGTATGGGGCAAGGATATATAGGAAACCATTTTTTAGTGAGAAAACTAAGGAAACTCAATTGTGACCATTGATCTTGATCATCTAAGGGTTAGGGAAATTTGATGTTTATTGATTTAAATTTAATACATAACATATGTTGATTAGTGGGCCAGGAGGGTATTTGTGTCAAAAAGGCCCTATCTCATTGTCTCTCTTCTTTATTGTTGTCACCATCACCATCATCATTGTTTCTCTTTCTTCTTTCTTCTTTTCTTTGAGAATTCAAAAAAACTTCTGTGCATTCACCATCATCATCATCATCCCTTCTCTCATCCTCTCTCTTTCTTCATGTTTCAATCACCAAGAACACACACAAGTGTGTGTGAGAGAATCGTTATTGTTAAAACCCCTTCGTGTTCATGAAGAACACCAAGAACACACACACAAGTGTGTGAGAAAGAAGCAGGCCTGAATCATTCGGTTGCATGTGTTTCTAGAGAGAGAAAGTTATTAGAACACCAAGACCAAGAACACACACAAGTGTGTGAGAGAGAAGCAGGTCAGAAATCATTTGGTTCATGGGTTTTTAGAGAGAGAAAGTTGTTAGAACGCCAAGAACACACACACACAAGTGTGTGTGAGAGAATCATTTTTGAAGATCTTCATCGTGTTCATCAGACGGGTCTAGATCCGGTTAGTGTTCTACTAATAGCAAGAACACACTTGATTTTTTTGTTAAAAAGGTTGTCAATAACTTTTTGTGTGCTCAAAGTGTTCTAGTAGTAGGTTAATGTTCATGTATTTTGCAGGTTTTTGTTTTTATGTTAAAATCATTTTTAGTTTTTTGATATTTTCAGTTTGTTGACCAATAATTTATGGGTTGGGTTTGTGTTAGGTTTTATAAATTGGATTTGCTTTATTTTGTTTTCTGTTTTTTGTTTAAATTGGGCATCCCAATTATTGGTAGATAATTAGTTTGAAAATCCATAATTGTTACAGTAAAGGTTTCAAAATGTTGTTGGTTAAGTTGTTCTTTTTTTATAATTAGTGTTAAATGTTTCAAATTTTTGCAGGCATAACTAGTTACGTATGTTACATTTCTGCCAGCTACATTTCTGCTAGTTAGATTCTAAACTATTTGTCCTGTATGTTGTAACATATGTTACACTTTCGGACAATATATGGTGCATACATTGTGTTACACATTTTGTTTTGATATGAGTGGATATTGAAATGGTGAATGGTAATTGTTGTATCCTCATCTTAGCAAGTACTCTTTTGCTGACTACTAATATTTGTGTTTTTCATTTCTTGGGCAGGACTGGGACTGGGAAGAAACCTAATAAAACATTATGTGTTTACAAATCTATATCTTTTTAAATGGGTTGAAATGTTATTTTAAATGGGTTGTTAGTTGAAATGTCTTGCTGGCATAATTAGCTACATATGTTGTAATAATGTTACACGTGTTACTTATGTTAAAACCAGCCCTTTCTTGGACATAAAAAGGAGCTACACATATGTAACACATGTTTGTAACGTGTGTTACACTGGAGGGTACCTTTGATGTTGTACAGAAGTTACCCTCCAGTGTAACACATGTTACAAACATGTGTTACATATGTTCAACCTCTTTGTTACCAAAAATCGGGGCTGCACATATGTAACACGTGTTACAACAGGTTTTTACCTACTTGCACGTCTCTATTACAAATGGATGAAAAACAGTTTTTTTAAAACATCCACGGTGTAACACTTGTTTATTTGAAAGTTCTTAAAACAACCGTTGTAACACGTGTTATAATCCCATCTTCAACGTAAAGATACATCCAATGTAACACGTGTTACAAAAGGAAATTACCTACTTACACATCTCTATTACGTTGATTTAAACAGTTATTTAAAAACATCCACTTTGCAACACTTGTTTATTTAAAAGTTCTTAAAACAACCGTTGTAACACGTGTTACAACTTTTTTAGTGTTGTGCATTTTCCTTTTTATTATCTCATCTTCAGCTTGAAGATACATCCAATGCAACACGTGTTAGGTTTGTTACGTGTTACAAAAGGTTTTTACTTAATGTAATAGTAAGTTTAAATGTTAAAATGTTTTTTTTAAGATTGGCTGTTAAATGTTAAAATATATAAACTTCATAATTTATTCGGAATATCTCGTTTATTTTACAAATAACTCCGGAAATATTACTTGTGCTATTATGTATTTACTATGGCGGTTGTATTTGCAGGAGTGAGGAGAATGACCAGGTCCGTGACGGGTAGGCTGGCTAATAAGCGAAAGCAGAACGATAAAGAAACAGAACGATAACGAAAGGAGGTAGATGGAGAAACCGATGAAGAATGGGAACAAGAAGTCGATGAAGGGCAGGTGGTGGGTACCTTTGACGTTGTACAGAAGTTACCCTCCAGTGTAACACATGTTACAAACATGTGTTACATATGTTCAACCCCTTTGTTACCAAAAATCGGGGCTGCACATATGTAAGACATGTTTGTAACTTATGTTACACTAGAGGGTAACACATGTATGATCATTTTTGGATCATTTGTATATATTTAAGTCTGTATAAACCTACAACATTGATACCCCCAAAAAGGTTACACATGTTACGATAGAATGGGAAATGTGTAGCAACGTTCAATACTGTTGTTTCACTCTATAGTGTGTAACATGTGTGAAATGGCGTTTTTCAGTAAAACATATAACTTGTAAGGTGATACGACTGTATCTTTAAAACATGTTTACCTATAAGTACTTACATGTTACAGGTTGTATCTTTAAAACATGTTTAAACTGGAAACAGGAAACACTTGCAATGTATAAAGCAGAGTTACAGAAGATGTAACATGTGTAAAACTGGAAACACTTGTGTAACATTTTGGTGTAACACATTTTACAGGTTGTATCTTTAAAACATGTTTACCTATAAGTACTTACAAAATATAAAGCAGAGTAGGAACACAACTTTTAAGGATGTTACATACATTGTAGAGAAGATGTTACATGTGCACACACAATTAACATGTGTAACATCACGACAAGTGTCATGTGTGATCTTTTTTTGTTACCCTAGGGTGCTAAACGTATTACAACGTTCATAACACACGTAAACTTATACTAACATCCGTCCCTATGTCCACAGATGATATAGAACATACTCCACGTTACCATATTTACTAGTATTCTAATGGCACTAAATTGTGGACACCGAATGTCAACGAGCAATATCATCCTATTATTGTTAAATCATACGTCACACTGGAAGAACTTCTTGCCATGTGTAAGGCTTATAACCAAGAAGCTGGGTTCAATGTAAAAAATATACGTTATTGCAGTTTTTTTTATCTACTAATAACATTGTTAATAACAAGTCTAGGTACTTATGTAACATGAAGTGTATCGTTTGTCCCTTTAATTTGTTACACTAGTCTCATATACTTATAGTTACATATATTACTTGTTTGTTCATTGATATGACATTTTGGATGATGTAATGTTGTTACATATGTAATTTTGCTAAGTTTAAATTGACACCAAAGGGGCTGACATATGTAACACATGTTTATAACATATGTTACAATATGGGTATATATGTAACACATGTATAGCAATCTTACACATGTTACATATAGGTGTTACATGTGTTACAACGTCAAGGTTACACATGTTACATATAGTTGTTGCATCAAAAAAAAATTTGCCTTCACAACAACATCCGTATTCATCCAAATATTGGCATACTAACAATGAAAATAAAAATAAAATTTATATCAATAGTTGTAATGCTTCTAAAAATGGTCTTCTAAAAATTGCCTTCACAACAACACCATCGTCACCACGAAAACCTGATGATGCGTTGTAATCCTTCCGCGGGTTTCGCTTCTTGATAACCATCTTCATCTTGAACACAAAACATCTTTCCACCTATGAACAAAACAAGTACATCAATATTAAATATTCTATAGTTAAAACTTATTAATCTTCTATGTAACATGTGTAACGTGGCTATACATGTGTTACCTCTCTAGTGTAACACATGTTACAAACATGTGTTACATATGTGCACCCCCCCTTTGTGTCCAAAAAAGGGTTGGGGTATCTATAAGTAACTTGCATAATGTTGTTACTACATATGTAGCTAATTATCCCACCAAAAAAACACGACTTTTTATTTGTAAAATAAACGAGATATTCCGAATAAATTATGAAGTTTATACATTTTAACATTTAACAGCCAATCTAAAAAAAAACAATAAGCTGGTCTCATATACTGGGTGTAACACATGTAACACCCTATATACAACATATGTAACCCGCAGTGTAACATGTGTTACAACATATATGACAAACAGTTTTGAAATTTTAGTATTAATCTTCGTAAAAATAACAATATACTCTGTACAAACAATTTAGAAAGTCAACATTAATCTTCGTAAAAAATATCAATATACTCTTCGCATAAATGTAGCTGATAGAAATGTAACATATGTAACAAATTATGCCAGTAAAAAACACGAATTTCTATTTGTAAAACAAAACCGATATCCGATTAAATTATGAACTTTCTAAAGGTAATGAAAATGTAATATCGGAGTGAATTTATTCAAAAAACAACTAAAAAACAAAGAAATTTGAAACATACATCGTAAAAATTATGGATTTTCAAACTAATTATCTACCATCAATGGTGATGCTGAATTTAAACAAAACTAGAAAACAAATTAAACCAAATCCAATTCATAAACCCTAAAAAAAACCCAGCTCACCCACATCCCCCTCCCCCCCACACACACACAAAAATCCAACTAAAAGCAATCATTAACTCAAAATCGCTGGACAAACAATTTAGAAATTTAACTTTAATCTTCATAAAAAAATCAATACACTTTGAAGAGAGAAATACAACATACAAAAATTTCTTATAGATCTTGATTTAAAAAATAAAATAAACAAACTAGCTCTGATTTTAAATCTACCAAACGTTATACAAAGTATAAATCTAAACAAATTACATAAATTAACAAAAGTAAGATCTTTAAACCTGTTTCTCTCTCACACACTTGTGCGTGTGTTCTTGGTGTCTAGGTGAACAACATGAAAATTGTTATCTCTCCTTCCAAAACATTAGCTTTCTCTCTCTAAAAAACAGAAACAAAGATGTGATTAAAATGACACTGAGCTTCCTTTTCTTTGAGAGCTTTGATGGTGGCTTCGATCTTCAATGGTGGCTTCGATCTTCAGATTTCAAGGTTGGAAGGGATGGTGGCTTTGATCTTCGATCTTTGAGAGCTTTGATGGTGGCAGAGCTTTGATGGTGGCTTCGATCTTCATATTTCAAGGTTGGAAGGGATGGCTTCGATCTTCGATCTTCAGATTTCAATGGTTGAAGAAGAGAACAATGGAGTTTTGAAAAATATGATGGATGATAAGAAGTACAAAAGGTGATGGATGATGGGTTGGGTATAATCAAGTGGGGATGTGGGGAAATGTGATGGTTGGTGAAAAGTACAAAGCACAATCTTCAAAGAAAGAAACAAAAAGACCAAAATACCCTTAAAGGATGGGTATGGATGAGGTGATGTGGGTGAATGTGGACCACATATTCTAGTTTGCTAAGTTTTCTCACTAAAATTGGTTTTCTCCATATACTTACACTATATACTGTATGTATGTATGTATATTGGAGAACGATCCATTAGGAACCACCTTTTAGTGCGAGAATCGCGAGAATCAATGTGAACACAACAAAAAATACCTAAAAAAATTGAAAAAACACACAAATTTCTTTTAATATTTTTTTATTAAAATTGCTACTTTTCGTTAATAAAAAAAATTATTTTGAATACTAAAAGTGGCGATTTTAATAAAAAAAAAATTTGTGTGTTTTTTAGATTTTTTAAGAATTTTGTTAGGTTTTTTGGGTAGGAGGGTTTAGTTTTTAGCATTTAGCTTGTGGGGGGGGGGGGGGGGTAGGTTGATGTGTGCTAAACAGACTATAAAAATTAACTAAATTAGACTCTCTAAGCTAGACACTAAAAAGCTTTAATTATAGACTCGACCTAAAACCACACAATCGGCAGACACGACTAAAAAGCTTCAATGTAGTATAACCCTCGGAAGTCCGGATATCGAACCACGAGACTCTATGAATCACGTAAACTAGACTCTAATAGACACTGACAGACACGACTAAAACTTGTTTAATTGTTTTTTTTTTGGGGGGGGGGGGTGGGGGTTACGGAAAATCAAAGGAAATCTGTTTAAACTAAATATTAAACTAAGAACTAGACTAAATACGAAAGAAGGCAAAAGGCTTTTCTTATATGAATAACGGGACCACCTAGACTAGAATCCTGGATTGCTTTTAAGGAATTACCGATTAAGTTAAATGCATGAATTATGGGACCGGGAACTTATGATACTAAACCTATTAAACACCAACTAAGCCCCTCAACCCTTCTCAAGGTGAAACTTATTGCACTACCTAGGCCGTTAATGCTATCGGTTATTAGACGTCTTTCCAGTTGTCTAATTATTGTGTAAGTACCCTAATAATGACCTAGTTTTTTCCAATCATAGATCTAGGGTAGTTTGGATTATTTAACTTGACTTGATAGACTAATAAACCGATGGGGCAACTAAGGCACGACCTTTTTCAAGGACTGTCTAAAGCAATTCGGCGGGTAAGACCTATCAATAGCCCCACACCTTCCAGCTATAAGGATTAGCAGAACACTAAAACCTAGCAAATTACTAACAATTACTTCTAGGGGTTATTGGCCAATTCCACCCTAAAGAGTTAAGATTTATTATGTGATATAGACACTCACCAAAATCTAAAACCCTAGCATGACTCTATATTGTGATAAAGACCGTCACTAAGAATCATATGAAGCAATTGACAATAATAAACCAAATTAAAGTACGCATGCGCATCAAATCAATAAAACAAACTCTTTACTATCCATAATATTCATGCAACTAACGAAAAAGGTAAAAACTTTATTCAATCCATTCATCAAAGTCTAGGTGGCATAAAAGTTTAGCCAAGCATGTTAAGTGATGAAAACAAATCAAAGATGTCTAAACGAGAATTCATGATAACAAGTTTCAAGAAAGAAATCGACAAAACAAGGGATTGGAAAACCCGAGAAAATCTTCGATTCTTCGTCCCGAACTCGTACCACTGATTCGTATGCTTCAAGATCTCCGATTCAACTCCAAGAATGCTCCAAAATCGCCTATGATTGCTCTCCGTTCGTAATTAGGGTCTAAATGATGTTTCTTGGGATTTTTATACTAACCCTAACGATTAACAAGGAATCGCCGCCAGAACAACCCGTCGCGTCGTGCGACGGGAAGACTTCTTCACGGTCGCGTAGCGCGACAGCAACAAAATGCATAAATTATTATTTAAATGGTGGCGGCATGCCACAACACACCTTGATCATGGTCGCGTAGCGCGACTGCTCCAAATGGACAGACTGTTGCGTGAAATTTCCAGCTTCAACTCTCAAAATCTCCAAAATAATTCTAACTCTTTTATCAATTTGTTTCGGGACTTGGCAATCAGCATTTTGGCTCGTTTTCACTCCATTTTCAGTACCAAGACCTGGAAACACAAGATTTTATGAAAGTATGCACATTCTAACTAAAACGGAACTAAAAAGTAACGGAAAATTGTACAAACTATTCACGAATAAAGGATGTATTTTGCAATACATCAAATATCCCCACACTTACTCTTTTTTCGTCCTTGAAGAAGAATTATGCAACGGAATCATAGATGAATAATCACTCGGGTCAAAAACATATGTATATTTTATTAAAACCAAAACTTGCGTTAGCCGCGATTGCGAATATACTTGTCCGCTTTAAACCCAAGTCCGGTCCTAAGCCCTTATCATGAGAATTTAATTTAGGTGCGGTCAATCTACCTAGGGCCCCACGCTAGGATCTACGGTCCATCTACTCTCGCCTCAAGCTTATAGAACTAAAGAAACGATCACTGGATCAATTCCTAACCGTGTTATATCAAAACCACGAGAATTTAAAATCAATTCTTTTTTCTTTTTCCATTTTTTTTCACTTTTTTTTCTTTTCAATGAGCGTAGACATTGCTTTCCCTAACCAAGAGGCAATCCGGCTGTAGAGTTGCTATCCCCAACTCGGATTACTTAGGCTTCGGTACTTTTTCTTTTCTTTGCAAGGTCGATTTTACACATCCAAGAGGCAATCCGGTTGTAAAGTCACTATCCCCAACCCAGACTACATTGAACTGTGCTACTCTCATTCAGTTTCTAGCTCATTTGTTTCTCTATTTTTTTCTGATAAAAAATTCTAACGATTTTAACTTATAACAGCGTCCCTTATACTCTTATTGGCGGTTTTGATTTCCCATATTTCCCAGGTGAAAACCCACTAGCAGACCGACAATTAAGGTAATATTAACTCAAAGGGACTTAAAACCAAACCCGGGCCTATCTACACATCCCTAACTAGACACAAGCTCGATTTATTTTAATCTCTTATTATTATTATTCGAACCCAAGCAAAAATTCATCTTTTTTATCATTTTCCGTTTTATTATGCAAACTTCTCATTTCAAAGGACATTTTTCTAATTTTTCAATTTTTTTTGGATTTTTTCAAATTTTTAATTTTTAATTTTTGTGATTTTTCATATTTATGACTCGAATATATACATGTATCCCATCCCCACACTTAGAGATTGCATTGTCCCTAATGCAAGAACGAAAATACGACTCAACTAACTAAAAATATCTACCAAGCTACCTAAGAAACTAGAAACGAACGACTAAAGACGAAATAAATAAATAAATAAATACAACAACAAAAAGGGAAACGACTTAGCTGTATATGTGAGACTGTCAAAGTGCCAGTCGTTTCCACATAAGCCCTCCAATTCGATACGCGCTCAGCAAACAACTCCTATTCTCGAACACGTGAACGAAAGCGGCTAAACATCAACCTATCAATCAACATCACAAACTAGCAAAACATATCATAATATATATATATATATATATATATCATCAAAATATCATCAGTTTCAACATCAACCAACCCAACCTCCCTAACCAACCTGTTTAACGTGTATCAATATGAGTATAGACGAACAAATGAGGATAAAAAACAGCATAAAAGAAAAACTAAACAAAAGATATAGTCAGCTGCTGCTTCTGCATCCTCATGCCATCCCCACACTAGTCCTCGTCACTGTCCTCCTCTTGACCACCTGCACCAGCACTACTCTCACCAAATACACGGAATGGAGGATCCGGAGCAAACCTCGCACCAGCACCAGCCGGGCCACCCTGCTGCCTCGGCTGAAAGAAGTCTGGGATCCTCATGCTATGTGTTGTAATCATGTACCTGAGAGCATCCTCCTGCCTCTCCTGACCTGTCAAAATAAGGTGCTCCAGCCTGTCAAATCTCTGCTCCACATAGCCAGAGAGTGACTGTAGAGTTAGAGGCTCAGGTGGAGGCTGCCTCCTCGGATACTGCTGTGCTGGTAGCTCGTGTCTCTGTGGTGGCCGCTGTCGGTGTGTAGGGTCAATCTGAATCATTACATTCTCAGCTGGATGTCCCTCCGGCGGCTGCACCTGCGGGCCATGCCTAATCGGCTCCCAGCCGTAGGGCTCCGTCCATTACACTATACCTGCCCGCTGCAGCTCTCATCCCAAACGTCACCGTCTAGGGCCCCTCGTGTAGAAATTCGGGGACATACTTGGTAAACACCCCCAAATTTTGTGCAATCCGAGTAATGTTGGGGCCCATATCTAAACCAGCCCAAGGACCACCTCGACCTCCTCTACTAAACGAATCTGCTAAGACCGTAGCCAGATTCATCTCACGATTCTCCACACGGCACATCAAAATAAATAACTCAATCCAATTTGCCTTATTTTCCCCCGACTTCCGACCCACCAGCGTAGTAGATAAAATCTTCAACACATACCTATAAATCGGTTTACGAACCGAAGTGATCAGGTTCGTAACCACGAATGGGTGGTCAGATATCGTCTTCCAAAAGTTCCGCAGCTCAGTCGCACCAACACTGTAATCCCTAACAGTAGAATAAGCACCCCTCAAACTAGTAACAAATCCCGGCTTCTTCACTTCCTCCTCAGTATAAAACCCTGACACTATGGCAAACCTCGCCATATTCATCTCATAAACCTGCCTACCTAAACTGAACGACACAGCTGTGTCCTGATCAAACTTTCCCTCCTTGTGCATCCATGTGCTATGAAACTCTAGCACCAGCTCCTCAAACTGCGGCTGGATACACTCCAACGCATTTGTCAACTTCGGACCCAAAAGGTCCAACACTTCCTGCTTCGAGCATATTTCACTCAACCACAGCCAATCTATAACCCTGTGCTGCAGTAAATCAGTATTCTTCAGTTTATCATACTTGTTCCATTCTGGTGTACTCGACTCAAATTTCAGTATCGGGTGATCGGCTCTACTGCATTTCCTATCCGGAATAAAATTAAAAGACGATTGATACTCGATCTTTCTCAACTTAGGATCATCGGTAGCTATCTGAATGATCGGGGTCTCCTGTGGGACCGGGTCTTGCTGGGGTGGATCCTGTTGCGGTGCTGACTGACCAGCACCTGTCTTTCGCGACCTACCTCAGCGCGAACTACTAGCCATGTCTGCAAAACAAATATTAACAAGGCGAAACAAGCAAACAATCAGTAATAACAAACTATTTTTGGTATTTTTAATTTTTAAAATTTTTTTTTGATTTTTAAAAAAAAAAAATTTTGAATTTTTTTTTTGAAAAAAAATAGAATAGCCGTATAGCATTTCATTCGCGGCTAATTCTGAAACAAACAGGCTACCTTTTACAATTGCTAAGTGATAATTAAGCTCGCCCGAATGGAGATTGAGTACAGACGAGCCTAAATCACTTGTACGTGCAAGTAAACCCAAAGACAACTAACTACGACTTGAACTAGACTAAAACTAACTAACAAGACACTAACTTGGACTCAATGTACACTACCCCCCTCGGCACTTTAATTGTCCACAATTAAAACGAGTGCCTAACAATGACATTGAAGTCCAACCTTGCTTAAAAATCAGTTGATTTTGGTTTTAAAATCAAAGTTTTCGCGATTGAAAAAGTCCGCCTAATTAAAGGCGGTTGTTTCGTTTGCAAAAATTTTGTTTCATATGTAAGGTCAAACTTCACTCGCCAATACCCCAAACCATTCAAGCATCAAGCGAAGCAAGTTCCATAACCAACCCGACAAACATATCCACCCCGAAACCAAACCACAAACCAATACCATAATTGAGTGTAAATCTACTTAAAGTTGAAAACTTTAGTAACGCATGAATGAAACGGTTCAAACCAATGAATCCTCACACTCAATTTTTTTACAATCCCGAGCCTAAGATATGACCAACATAGCAAGCATACCCCAACCCGATGTAACACCCTTAAATTTTTCACTTGAATTTAATAATATTACATACCATTTTATATAAAAGATGTCTAAAGTTACGACATAGTTTCCATAAGTGAGATTCAAAAGTATCAAACCCTTAGTCAACTATAGACTAATTGACACATTCAAAAGTTTCAAAACAAATTGTTTACAATCCATAAACATTGTCTATTAAAAGTTGAGATATTGCGGAAGCATTCAAAATGAGTGTTCGGTTCTTCAACATTAACTCGATCGCCATCCGGATAGTTCCCAAATTACCTAAGGTCAAAACCACCCAAAATATTAGTTTTGACAACAATTTGTATAGTACAAACAAGTCCTAGCATCAAAATATAAGAAAAACAAACATTTTTCAGAAGTTACCCTACCGCGTGTCGCGGCAGGTTTCGTTAAATATGTCGCGTGGCGCGGCGGCTCCCGCGTGTCGCGAAGTGTCTCGGTGATCCTGTCGCGTGGCGCGGCAGGAACGGTTTTCCAGCAGGTTGTGTTTTGTGAGCTGCATTTTCTGCCAGCTCCGGAAAACCCAGTTTTAAACTTCGTTTGGCCATAACTTTTGACTCGTAAGTCCGTTTTAAGTGATTTTTCTTCCTATATGTCTGTAATTTAATTACCGACATAACTATTATAAATTCGATACCGAAAATTGAACTTACGGACCGAACAACTAAATGTCGCTATGCATTTGATCAACCCATTATAACTCTATTTATTTTGTTACCATTTAACTAGAAAACCTAAGGCACTTATTACCCAACTTCCGGGGCTTATTATCACCGGCATTTCATTACCAAATCTATGGCTTCGTGCTCTCGTGATCATTTTCGCCATCTCTATCTACTTACAAAGTTATTACTACAATGTAACATTATTCAACCCGTTTGGTCCATCTTTGGAAAAATCCTCCATATTGATGGCTACCAAACGTCTACCAACCAAATCATAACCTATGAATTTAAGTAACATACATGATTGCTACATCCAACATAATTTTTATCAACAACGCATAGTTTAACAACAATTTATTCAAATGTAACGGTTCAAGTTACATACCTTCAAAGTGGGCCTTTCAAACGTGGTTCGCCGCCCGCTTGTCCGCTTGACGCCCCTGCGCCCTTTCCTATAGAGTTCATTTATGACAATGTTTAGAACTCTCTTTAAACCACATATCGCATAATGCGCCGAAACATCATAATTATGCGTTTAAACTTTTAATTTCAATTTTAGGCCTTCTTAGAGGCATTTCAACAAACACTTTAAGGGCAGATTTTTCATGATTAAACATCAAATCTCTAGTTTATCACTTAACCCCAATTTTACAACATTCAATCATTTTACATGAGTATTAGCTTCTAAAATTCTGAAATCACTTCAATTTTGTCAATTTACACTAGATCAACACTCTATTTCCTAGTGTTTATCAAATTACACATGACCCATTAATTACCTACAAATGTGTTCATAGGTTTCACTAAAATTTCACATGATTTCAACTTGTAATTGTCTAGGGTTTGTCCCTAAACACTATAGTTGTTCCTAAATCATCATAAGGCACACATGCAACCAAAATCTCAGATTTTCCCAATTTCATGAGAATTTCAAGTTGAGAGTTTTCATTAAATTTTACATACCTTGTAATCCTCTTGTGATGAGGATCAATAATCTATGCTTGATTTTCGTTTTGGACCAGATTTGCACCTCCAATTTGAGAGTTTAAGTAAGTTTCTAGGGTTTGAGAGTGGGGTGTCGCCCCCTGCTTGCTCTGATCGACCAGAGCCCCAAAATGGGGTGTTTGGTTTTGTTTTTATTTGTTTAATTAAAATCAAGTTTCAATTTTTTAACAACTTAAGCCCCTCCACTTTGATCAACATATAATTTGGTTGCTTTTTAATCCTACTATAAGTTATTTCTAGACTATTAACTAACTAGGTTAAAATTCCTAGTTAGTAAATTCTCATTTATTTATACTTTATATTTCTAATATAAAGTTTTATATTTTCGGGGTGTTACACCCGAGCCACCCGCAACCCGCAAATACTCAAATGCCCAAACCAATCCCATGCCGCAACCTTGAACTATACTAGCTAACCTAACAACACTAGACGCGAATTAAGTCAGTCGACAGTAGACTGACTTGATTAAATGGACAAATGGAACTAACTAGAGTGACCCAACATAGAACACATGACACTGACTGGAAACCACCCGACAAAAACTACTTGACTGACCTAAAGACTAACTTGACAAAACTGACTCCCAAAAACTTACCTACGGACCCGAACGTAGAACTAAACATCATAAATAAGAGAATAGAGCAAAGAAACATACCTGAATCGCTGTTTTTTTTGTAAGAAAAACTTGAATTTTTTTCGTGAATGGGTTGTCCCTAATCGGAGAGATGTGGCGGATGGATGCGAGTTTGGTTTGGGGGATGTTGTTCAGGGTCAAATTCTGGTCACAAGGGTGGTCTCACGGAGAAAAACGGTGGGGAATCGATGCAGAGATGGCTGATTATGATGGGGCGAGGTGTGTTCGGCGGTAGCTTTGAAGGGGAAAGGGTTTTGGGGTGTTTGGGGAAGAACGCTGGGAAAAAGGGGTCTTTATTCGAATTTTATAACGTCACGCGACGCCACCGTGAAGTGAGATAGCCGTGGCGTAGCGCCACGACACGGTTCAGTTAAGAAGGTTCAGGTATGTGGTCGTGTTGCGCGACTGGTTGGTCCAATTGGTGTGGCGCGACACCACGGGGCGGTTCAAAACAAATTATTTGACCCTAGGGATCGCGTAGCGCCACAGTGTAGTTGTTATGCTGTGGCGCGACGCGAGGGCACTTTTTTCACAGAATGTTGCGTAAAATTTAGAGTTTTGTGCCTTAGAAAAAATTCTAACTCTTACCAATCCTTCCCAAAACCATCCCAATTTTTTTCTAAGTGTTGGGACTTACCTGCAATGCCGTTTTCCTCGCAAATTCAGCTCTTCAATGGTACGTTTCCTGCAAAATTTCTCAAACACACAAAACATAAAAACACGAAAAACTACGAAATATCACGAAATTTAACGAAATTTACAAATGGTACATACTCTACACTTGGGATTTCATCCCAAAACACTAATTGGCGGCTTTGGATGGGATTTTGAGAGGAGTTTCCTCCATCTCGTTCTTATTTATCGCTCCTCCAATGTAGTGCTTCAAACGATGGCCATTCACCTTCCAACTTCGGCCATCCGTCTCATCCATGATCTCCAACGCTCCATATGAAAACACGTAATGAACCATATAAGGTCCCGACCACTTCGATTTCAATTTACCCACAAACAACTTCAACCTTGAGTTGTAAAGAAGCACTTTGTCCCCCTTGCTAAACTCCTTCACTTTTCTCAACTCTTTATCATGCGAGGCTTTCGTTTTCTCCTTGATTCCCAACGATCTAGCATAAGCTGCATCCCAAAGCTCCTCTAGCTCATGGATTTGAAAGAAACGCTTCCTAGCGGCTTCGGTCATGTCAAGATTAACAGTTTTCAATGCCCAAAGCGCTCTATGCTCTAGCTCTACGGGAATGTGACAAGCTTTTCCATAGACGATCATAAATGGCATGGTTCCTACAGGCGTCTTGTTGGTAGTTCGAAACGCCCAAAATGCATCGTCTAGCTTGTCGGACCAATCCTTCCTATTCTTACCGACTGTTTTCTCTAAGATTCGGTTTATACCGCGATTCGCATTCTCCACTTGTCCACTTGTTTGTGGATGATATGCGGTAGACAAACGATGAGTGACTCCGTTGCGTGCAAGCAATTTTTCCATCAATGCATTGCAAAAGTGAGTGCCATGGTCACTAATTAAGGCTTTTGGTGTACCGAATCGGGAAAAGAGCTTTTTAAGGAATTTCAAGACTACTCGGGCTTTGTTTGTAGGAAGTGCTTGAGCCTCAACCCACTTAGACACATAGTCAATCGCCACGAGTATGTAACGGTTTCCTTTGGAGTTTGGAAAGGGTCCCATGAAATCTATGCCCCAAACATCAAACACCTCCAACACTTGGATGGGGTTTTGAGGCATCTCATCTTTGGCGGAAATATTGCCGGTTCGTTGACACGCATCACATGTCTTCACGAGCTCAACAACATCTTGAAGTACGGTAGGCCAATAAAAGCCACAATCGAACACTTTTTAGGCGGTGACATATGCTCCATGATGTCCTCCCGTGAGGCCTTCATGTATATGTTTAATGATGTTCCACCCCTCCTCTCTCGACACACAATGTCTAAGAATCCTATATCCCCCTATCCTAAAGAGAAAAGGATCGTCCCATACATACTTTCTCGACTTGCTAATGAATTTCCTACGTTGTTGTGTGGTCATTCCTCTCACAATATTGCCACTAGAAAGATAGTTTGCTAAGTCACAAAACCATGGCAATCCTTCCTTTTCGGCCTCTACAAACTCGATAGACTCGTGAGGGAACGTGTCTCCAATCTCCTCCTCATGAATCTCTTCTCTCTTGGGGTCCTCTAGGCGTGATAGATGATTGGCCGCCACATTTTCGGCCCCTCTCTTGTCTCTAATCTCAATATCAAACTCACTAAGCAATAGAATCCACCGAATGAGTCAGGGTTTAGCATCTTTCTTTTGAAAAAGAAAACGCAACGCGGAGTGATCGGTGAAAACTATGGTTTTGGATAACACGAGGTACGAGCGGAATTTATCAAAAGCGAAAACTACAGCTAAAAGCTCTTTCTCCGTGGTGGTGTAGTTTTCCTGAGCATCATTGAGCGTTTTGCTCGCGTAGTAGATGGGGTGGAAGTGCTTATCCTTTCTTTGTCCTAATACCGCTCCAATGGCGTAGTCACTCGCCTCGCACATGAGCTCAAACGGTAAGCTCCAATCAGGCGAGATAAGAATAGGTGCACTCACAAGCTGTTCCTTCAAGAAGTTGAAGGCCTTAAGACACTCCTCGTCAAAGACGAATGGAACATCTTTCTCTAGCAAACGGGTCATGGGGTGAGTAATTTTTGAGAAATCCCTAAGGAATCGTCTATAAAAGCCCGCATGCCCTAGAAAACTCCTAATCGGCTTAACACTCGTGGGTGGAGGTAACCTACTAATGGTATCTATTTTAGCACGATCTACCTCTATGCCATCCTAGAAATCTTATGCCCTAACACAATACCTTCAGTCACCATGAAGTGACACTTCTCCCTGTTTAGCATAAGCTTCGTCTCCACGTACCGCTTCAACATCCTCTAGAGATTCTTCAAACACACATCAAAGGAGTCACCATATACCGAAAAATCACCCATGAAAACCTCCATGGAATTCTCTATCATGTCCTAAAATATGGCAACCATGCAACGCTGAAAAGTAGCTGGAGCGTTGCACAACCCAAATGGCATGCGTCGGTACGCATAGGTGCCATATGGGCATGTGAAAGTGGTCTTATCCTGATCCTCCGGTGCTATGGGGATCTGGAAGTACCTGGAAAAACAGTCAAGAAAACAATAGAATTGTTGACCGGCGAGACGCTCCAACATTTGATCGATGAAGGGTAATGGGAAGTGGTCTTTTTGGGTGGCATCATTCAACTTTCGGTAGTCGATGCACACGCGCCACCCCGTAACCGTACGAGAAGGGATAAGCTCATTCTTCGAGTTCATGACAACGGTCATCTCTCCCTTCTTAGGGACAACCTGAGTGGGACTCACCCATGGAGAATCGGAAATGGGATAGATCATCCCGGAATCTAGGAGTTTAAGAACCTCCTTTTTCACAACATCTTGCATGTTGGGGTTGAGCCGCCTTTGGGGTTGCACCACCGGTTTGAAATCATCCTCCATGAGTATCCAGTGGGTACAATAAGAAGGGCTTATGCCCTTGATGTCGGACAACCTATAACAACCCTCCAAAATATTTTTCCGACGCCCAAATATATTTAAAATACTCTAATATGTCCTAAAATACACCCCGTACGCGAAAACGGACCCCGAATACCTTTATTTTTATTAAAATTAAATAAAAACAAGAAAAATAGGTCTCTCGCGGGGCGCGTAAGCCACCCCCTTGACCTTACGCGGGCCGTGACAGCAGGGATTCAGGGCCGCACCCGCTGCTGCCACGTGTCGTGCAGCGTGTCGAAGCTAGGGCTGAGTCGGACAAGCTAGGGCCTACCCTAGGGAGCCTCGCGGTCCGCGTAGCTCGAGGTCTCATTTTACGCGGGCCTCGTGAAAACCCAAATCAGGCCCTATATAAGGAGGCATCAGGCCTTCAGTCGAAAATCGCTCAAAATCTTTTGTTTTCTCTTGAATTTCACATACTAAGCACTATACTCGGGTATAATATCCCCCTAAATAACGAAGTTCTGCTCCGTTTTAAATATCATAACCCCGGTTACATATTAGATACGCTGCCCGATTGATCCAGGGTTCCGTAACGGCTGTCGTGGTTCTGCCCGACGTAGTCGTTGGAATGCCGTCTCGGGGATGGTATCATTAATATAAATAATGGGTTATTATACTAACACGTGTGAATTTGTGTAAATTATAGATAATTACCAGGGAACCCTTAAAGGAAACCTAAGACAGTAATGTGAGTAATCTCCTTTTTGTAAACTGTTTTTACAAAACCTTAAATATTTTACAATGTGATTAAGCAGTGATTGAGTCTTTGTAATTCTTCAATTAGTGCCGGTATGTTGGGGTTTTGTATACAAAATGTGGAACACGTTACCATTGGACAAAGAGTTAGCCAATGGGTAATATGACCCACCGGTCAGGATTGACAGTACTGAATGAGTAATTGTGTAGATGTAAACATTGTAATCGCTCTCAATACTGTGTTAATTAATAAAACTTTTCTTGATTAAACTGGGATTCACTCACCAGTATTACCGACTAACAAATGTTTTTAAAATGCGTTTCAGGTAACAAAATGTAAAAGCCAATTAGAAGAAAGCCAGCTGGAGAGCACTGACGGGTTTGAAAAGAATGTGGCTATAAAAGTTACCTAAAAGACGATGTTTTAAATTCAATAAAATAGGGTTTATCCCTATAAACATGTTGTAATAAGAAACTTGGGTTTTACCCATGTGGTTATTAATATAAAATATGGTGGTTTTACTCTGATAAAACATTTCCTAACTACGGTCCTGATGTAAATTCCGCTACCAAAATAATAAACACAGATACCACCGACACTGAAGTTCGCGACCGCTCGTTCCTGGGACAGATAAGGGGCGGGGGTTGCGACAGAAGGTCGTATCAGAGCTAAGCCACTGATTCAGCCACAGAAGTGTTCTGCTGACATCAAAATATTATTTAAGTGTTAGGAAATAAATTAAGGAAATACGTGCATAATTGTATGTTATTGTTATGTGTTATTTGACTATCTGTTAGTTTACAGTATGAGCGACCAAGGACCTTCCGACGCGTATCGTCAGTTGTCTGGTTCGCCTAGAAGCGAAGGCGCCTCTTCACAGCCTGCCCTCTCTGGGTATTCTGCTGATGATGAAGAAGGAATATTCGCGTTTAAGGCTCAATCTGAAGAGCCATTCCCTCATAAAAAGAGAGGATGGTTCAGTAAGGGAGCACATGAGCGTAGGAAGAGAATGAAGAAGTTGCAAGAGCAACGAGTGCTAGCTGCTGCTAAAAGAGAAACCGATGCCCATACCCAAGATATGCTTAATAGGAGTCTAGCAAACTTCCATATTTTAGCAACCACAGCTGCCGACCCTAACCTTGAACAACTGATAGCACCCCAACCATTGCAGCCAATGGAATAAAAAATAACCCAGAAAATCAAGTAGAAATGCGTGATTTTAATCCTGAGGAGATACCTAGGGTACCAGCACCCAATCCTTTAGACCCAGACTACGATCCGTGGTTTGATGATCATAGGGATTATGTGCAACGCTACCAGCTGACAGACCTACCCATGCCAAACCTAGCAGCTTACCCAGGCAAGGACCCTCTAGATCCCTACTACGATGATGATGAATACATTAGGGAGATCTTAGAGAATCTGTATCCTCAGGAAGAACCCATGCCACAGTACCCAGATCCAGTACCAACACCTGCACCCCCAATGAGTGCAGAAAATGTGCAAGAGCTCCGAACTTTCGGAGAAGAGATTTTAGAGAGTAGTGAGAGAATGAGGCAGGTAGGAGAACGACTCGTCTGGAAGTACGACGAGCGTCATATGGATTTCTGGATGAATACATATCCGTGAAAGTGATGAGGGAAATGGTAATAATAATAATAATATATGTGTTTGTTGAAAAAAAATATGGATGCCTACTAATAGTGTGATTTTGTTTCAGTTGTATTGTAATTTTATTTTCCAGTTCTGATTTGTAGTAGATGCATACTATATATAAAAATAGAGTTAGTCGCAATGATCGACGCTTTTGACCAAAATGCGTGTCATGTGATTAATCGTATTAAGATATTATTTTGTGATATTAATATTTGGTAAATGTTTAAAATTCAGATGGCCAACCAAGTAAATCAAGAGAATCTGGATATTAACCCGGAAAACCAGAATGACAATAATCTGAATAACGATAAGCCGAACAACGACAATAATGGAAACCCAGTGGATAATAGTGCCATCCAACACACAGTGGCACAAGGAATTATAGATGCAATGCCATTTATTATTCAAACTGTTAAGGAGGCGGATAATAAAAGTAAGCAGTTGGAAGTGTGAAAACGGTGAGAACGGATCCTGGTCGAACAAGTGGCAGGGGCGCTAAATGATATGCAGGGGCAAGATTGTCATTGTTCACGCTCCCCTCAATAAGTCGCGTTATATGCAACATATATGACATTTTGTACTTTGTGCTTGTTTCAATGGCGTTTTTTTTAATGTAATATTTGAAAATGGCGTTTATGTTTCAATGAACACCATGATTGGATGTCTGGGTCCACATTTGCATTTGCATTGTTCGATCCAAATTTTCTGGTTAATCTTCGTATAACCGGCTAGGTTTTCTCACAGAGGTTATCAAGAGGAACGCCAAGTGCTAGGATCCCCCTCTGTACTTCTTCATCTAAGTTCATTATGAATTTGATGGTTTTCACAAACACTCTTCTTCTGTTGTCAAAGAGAATTACCAATGTATTGATTCTAGTTTTGAATCTCCATGAAAGAATGTTTGCCACTTGTCCTCTTTCAGGGTTTTTTTTTTTTTTTTTTTTTTTTTGAAATTTGGCATTTCGGTAGGAATGACATTTTGGTTAAAGATAGCGTTTTTTAGTATGATCAATGGAAGGGACGGTAACGTCGTTTATATAATGACGTGTTTGGCATGAAGTTTAGGAGAGAATTTTTTATAATAAATGTTAGTAATAAAGTTTCAGTTACTGTTTGTTCACCTTTATCTGTTAAAGCTACAATGCGTTTCATCATTAAGTTTGTTGTTTTGTATGAATGGTGTTTTAGATAAATATGTCATTTCATCTGGAAGGGACTGATGTGTATGGCTTGTAGTTTAAGGTGGGAATTTTAATGGCGTTTTACTCTTGAGTTTGGCGTTTTGTATTAGAGCAGTAAAAATACCCTTTTACCCTTAATGAAGTGCGTCCACGTAATAAAATTGATGTTATTGACTAAAACGCCAACGCGCCAATCTAATCCATACATTGTTTTGATCCAACGGATGAGGGGCGTTCTCTCTGTTTTCACACTTATAGGCGTTTTCCCTAAATCATGCCCCTATATATATATATATATATATATATAAGCTTATAAAAAACCTTTTAGGCCCTATAAAAATTTAGGCCTCGAGCGACGACACGGGTTGGTTGGCCTAGATGCGAGAACCAACTTTAGGGCGAGAATCAAAGTGAAAACAACCAAAATAAACACAAAACAAACAATGACCCACCCCCCCCCCCCCAAAAAAAAAAACAAAAAACTATATCCCACCAAAAGCCCCACAAAGCCTAACCCACCGCCCCCAGAAACCCACCCCTAAAAACCTGAGAAAAAATTAACAAAAAGTTGCGAATTTAATGGAAAAATTAAAAACAATATTTGTCTGTTTTTTTACAAATTGTGGCTTTATATAAAAATAATTATTAATAAAAAGTTGCGACTTTAGTGGAACAATGAATAAAAAAGACTGTATGTTTTTTTACGCTTTTTAAAGTAGTTTTGGTTCTGTTCACACTGATTCTAGCAATAAATAGTGATTCCTAAATGATCCTCACAATATATATATGTATATATATATATATATATATATATATATATATATAGAGAGAGAGAGAGAGAAAGTGAGAAAGTGTAAAATACATTACGGCTTAACGTACATCACGTACGCGACCAAATTACGCAAGTTCATTTGAAAATCACACACGTTATAAACTCAAAAAACCTAATCACGCATGTAGGAAACATAAATCAGGCACGTTATCATGCATGCCCTACCTCCTAGTTCAAAAATCGCATCCCCTGTTCTACGATCTGAAACCATTGTTACTGCCCTCTAACTCCAATCGAATCAAAGTTTGGTCATGTTCCTACATCCTCTGTTCTATGGTTTGAATCAAAGCTTGGTCATGTTTTCTTCATGCTATGTTCTACGATTTGAATTCAAGGGTCGATATTTTGATGAAACTTTTCAAAATCAACGATGAATTCGAACCCAATTCGATGAAATTGACCGAACAATAGCCTATTTAAAGTGAAACGAAAAGAAATTTGAAACGAATTGGACGAAATTGATCAAACCCAGGCGGTCTGAAAATTTGATATAATCACGCATGTTATATGAAATAATCACGCATGTTGGTTTTTTGAGTTTATAACGTGCGTGATTTTCAAATGAACGTGTGTAATTTGGTCACGTACGTGATGTACGTTAAGCCGTAATGTACGTTATCCTTCCTCTCTCTCTCTCTATATATATATAAAGGAATGTTTAAATGAGAATGCTAAATATTGTGAGAACGAATAAAAAAATCAAGAGAACTTGGTAAAAAACAATTCAAATTCAAAAAATCCTTTTACACTTATCATTATTATTCAAATAAAATGTTAGAAATTTATTTTACGAGTTTAAATTTACGTGAATTCATAAATAAGGAAAATTTACACGTGGGTAAGTGTGCCATTTATACATCTGTAAATTTGTTATATTTACACGTGTAAAAAATCTAATAAAAGTGATTTTGAGAGGAGATATGCATTATTTGATATTGTATCTTAATTACAATGAGGTTTGTATTAAAAAACTTTGTTTTGATTGGTTTTTTCATTCGTTCTCACTGTTCTCGCAATATTTAGCATTCTTGAGATAACCCTTCCCTATGCATATATATATATATATATATATATATATATATATATATGCGTAAGGGAGGGTTATCTCGAGAACGCTAAATATTGCGAGAACCGTGAGAACGAATGAAAAAACCAATCAAAACCAAATTTTTTTAATACAAACCTCATTGTAATTAAGATACAACATAAAAAAATAGAATTTACAACATCAAATAATTCATTTCTCCTTTCAAAATCACTCTTTTTAGATTTTTTACACATGTGTAAATATAACAGATTTACACATGTGTAAATGGCAAACTTACACATGTGTAAATTTTCTTAATTTACGAATTCACATAAATTTAAACGTGAAAATTAAATTTCTAACATTTTACTCGAATAATAATGATAAGTATAAAAAAATTTTGAATTTGAATTATTTTTGACCAAGTTCTCGCAGTTTTTTCATTTGTTCTCACGGTTCTCACAATATTTAGCGTTCTCATTTAAACTCTCCCACACATATATATATATATAGGGTAGGGATCAAGGGTGAACCATGTTTAAATAGTGAACATAAATGAACAGATCCTGACCGTTGGATGATGAGATCTTGATTAAAGGATTTAAATAAATTTTAAATTAATTAAAAGAATAAATTCATATATAATAACCGTACAGGGGCTTTTTTGTAAATTTTTGTCTCTGAAATCACATTGAAAACCACCTCAACCTCAATCAATAACCTCTATCAACTCAGAAAGAAGAATCATCTACATTCTCTCTCCCTTAAAGGCGATTTCTGCAAAGGGATTAACATCAAGAAGGATCAGTAAAACAAGGTATCGTTACACAGTGTATTTTTCATTAAATGATTGTGAATGTCCCGTCTTTATACACACGAATCTTCACATCTCTTAATCTAGGGTTTAATTGGGCCTGTGTAATAAGTCGTTTAGTAGTGTTGTTTTACCGATTTTGTAGTATATTGTTGATATTTGTTCATATGTTTTGGCCGATTAAAGTTTTCTCACAAACGATTATGAATGATTCTTCCCTAATGTCTCCGAATCCCCTTAATCCAAGAGCTAGGGCTTAGTTTGCTGGGACAGGTAAACCGATTACGTGTGTACTTGTTAAAACTTTATCATGTACCATTAAGATATGTTGTATTTCAGTTCCGACCTGTGTATCTTGATTGAGTCTATATCCATTATTCATCTTGGTAGTTTGGGGGATTGCGAAATACAATCATTGTTTAAAATTTGGGTATATTTTGTTGTCTATAAAGAAACAAGTATTTATACACATGTGTTTAAACATTGAACTGGTGGCTTAATTGTTATGCTAATACACATGTGTACGTGATGGAAATACACATGTGTTTAAATATTGAACAGACTGAAAAGTATTTATATTTCGTTCAAAATCATGTAAACTGGTGGCTTAATTGTTATGCTAATACACATGTGTACGTGATGGAAATACACATGTGTTTAAATATTGAACAGACTGAAAAGAACATATATGTTGGTAATGTGATACATTCTTTTTCTAGTTGTCATAGTGTTATCTACTTAATTCTCATGAAGTAAATGTGTAAACCTATTTGTTTCTATTACTTTTTAAGTTGATTGTTTTATTTCCGTAGTTATTAGTAATAATAGTAGCCATGAGTTATACCAACTAATGTAATGCAGACAGAAACTTTGATTTTGTACAGTTAATCAATAACGAGGCTTAGTGGTAACGTTGCAATGCAGACAAGGCATGCACCCACAACAAAAACACATGTGTATTTCTCCGTAATACATATGTGTATATAATATAACCATATACCCATACATGCTTCATTATTGTTGTTGCATAGGCACCGGTTATCACCGTTGCTGACAAATACCCATAATACTCTTGGACAATACATATATGTATAGATTGTTGTTAACTTGTTTTTATATCCAAACGTAGGGTTGCAAAACCAAGGGAAGATAGAAAAAAAGACAATCACAAAGAGGATGAAAGGTATGTATTGAATCTGTCGTCTTTTGTAAAACATCGTTTTTGAATTAGAGGATTAAATAGTTAATAGTTGAATATTGATTACTTATGTTCATGTTTTTTCCCTGCTTTATTGTTGATGCAGACCATTGGCAGATCTGATAAAAGAAAAAAAAATGAAGCTAAATATGCCCGGGATAAGAAGGAGGAAAATGAACTATGGGGTAAGTGGTTAACTCAAATGGCAAAAGCGAAGACGAAAATTGTACAACTAAGGAGGAAGTATGCGGTGAAATTGATAACATCGGAGGCGAACAAACATCGCAAACGTATTTTAGAAGAAGCCTACCAATTTGACGGAATCGACAGAAAGAAATCGATCAAAAGAATGCTACTGGATTTTATGATGTGTAGTTTAATTATGCTGGTGTTCAAACAATAACTTTACTTTTGTTTCGCTCGTTTTGCTCAACAGACGCGTTACTATGCTTAGTTTCGCTTGGTGTTAATCATGTTATGTGGACCTATCATGTATAGGATAACGTTTACCGTCAACGTAATGTTCGTTTTCTGTGTATATATTTGTTGGTTGTATGGTCGCGCGAATGTGCATTCTTGAAATTACAAGATAGTACAGCTCCTTGAAAGTCTGATTAATTCGTACACGTGTGCAACCCAAAATATTGTAATTACTGATAGTAATAGAAAAACCAACTACACATGTGTTACGGTAGAAAATAATAACCTACTGAACTAATAATCGATGAAAATATATATGGTTTGTCAATTGTCATGGAGTATCGAATTGCACATTTGTATTCATATAATTTCAATTGGGTCTCAATTTTTTTAAAGCTTTTTGTAGTGATGAGCGCTTTATCAATATCCCGCCCGACCCGGTAACGAATCGAACCGACCCGATAACCGAACATCTTGTAGATTATTACCCGAAATAATACCTAACATAAAAGGGTCGGTTCTGACCCATTTTACACTCGGTTTCGGTTACGTATCGGTCACTACCCGAACCTAAATCTAATTGAAATCTTCAACTCCAGTAAAGGGTGTTTTGACCTCCAGCATTTGTTCAATACCATCGAGCATCATTTTTTGGAACAAACAAATTAAAATATTGCATCTGTTTAATCGAAAAGTGCAATGTTTAATGATCAAATTGTCAACTATGCTTGCAAATCTCATATACAGAAGTTGTACATTGTTGTTAAAGACTTTAAGTTATCGTATGATGTTTAGATTCGACCCAATATAGTTAGTAAACTATGTGTTTTTCGGTCCAGACTGTGTAATTCGGTTCTTCATAATTCCTGACACTGAACCGACCCGATACCCAAATGACTACAGTAATAGGAACCGAAGAAATACCTGAATTACTGTATTAGGGTTTGGTTTGGGAACTATTCGCTTCGATTATCGGGTTTTTTTTGCTCGGGTCTCCTATTGGTCACCCCGGCTTCTGGACTTCTGCTGGATGGTTCTTCCTAGGCTGTTTTGACATTTTCGTTGTATTTGTTAGGCGCCAAGTTAGAGCATAAACTTATCAAGCGTATTCCGTCATAAATCGGTGAAACCGGCTTTAGTTTCATTCAAAACCGGCTAGCCCGACACATGCTAAATTTTTTACAACTTAAAACTGGGATGACAAAAAAGTATACCATGCTGATTTCTTAGCTAATGCGTAGCGTTTATAAGAATCATTTACACAAGGCATATGCAAAATGTAGCTATTGCTGGCAACACAAACAACACATAATACACCTATGTATTCACATTACAACGATTCTGGATACAAACTTGTATAAACAACAGTTTTAACATAATACCTTGATGCCATTCTTCTGCTCGTTCAGAGCTCAGAGGGATTAACAAATTGGCTGCACTGTCGCCCATATCGTTCGTATCTGTCCTAAGGGTAACCTCTATCAAAAATAATAAATCTTAAGTATTATAAAAACCAAAACAAAACATAATACACCTACGTATTACCATTACCGCGAGAGTGGATATTAATTTGTATAAACAATTGTTTAAAAATTATACCTTGATGATGATCTCCTGCTCGTTTAGAGCTTTGAGGAATTAACATCTTGGCTGCAACCTCTGGTTGATCATTCTATCTATCAAAGGGTACCCTCTGTCGTAAATAACAAATCTTAAATGTTTTCAAAACAAAACAAACCATAATACACCTACCAATTAAACTTACAATGACACTGGACACTGAATTGTATAAAAAATTGTCTGAAAATTATACCTTGAAGATGACTTGGTGCTCGTTCAGTGCTCTGAGGAATTAACAAATTGGTTGCAACATCAGGCTAACGGTTCGTATCTGTTATAAATTATACATCTTAATAATCATAAAAGCTAAACAAAACATAACACAGGTATGTATTCGAAATCCTGTTAATCCAAAAGCTATGGCTTAGATTGCTGGGACAAATAAACAGATTTACGCGCGACACTGGATACAAACTTGTATACACAATTGTTTTAATATTATACCTTGTTGTTGTTGTCATGTTCGTTCAGAGTTCTGATGAATTAACAAATTCGCAGAAACCACATGCTGATCGTTCGTTTATGTCATAATTAGTTAATCTTTAGTGGAACAAATTCGCTGCTCAATTGCTTGTTGATGATCTGAAGAACCAAGTGAATGATGGTTGATGATCTACAGAATGAACTGGAAGATATGGAGTATGGACGCAATTTTTTTTTTGTTGCTGGATTGAATTTGAATTTGATCCACATATTGAAGTGTGGGTGGTTATGATCTGATAACTGCCAGAAAATAATTAAAAAGATAATTATATATAAAACTATAAATGTTAAAAGACGATCCTACCCTTGTGTATTAGTTAAGAAGATCTATGGTCAGAATGTGTTCGTTTTGTTCATCAATTAGGAAGTGTTCACAAATGAGCCTAAACCTGTATATATATATATATAGTGAAAGTGTAAAATAAAATATCCATTAATGTACATTGGGTACGAGAGGAAATTACGCATTTTAAAAACATAATTACACATGTTGAAAACCATAATCACTGAAAAACATAATCACGAATGTTGAAAATCATAATTAGGCATGTTGAAAAACAATAATTACGCATGTTGAAAATCATAACCATGCGTGATTATGTTTTTTTCAAACATGCGTGATTTATGTTTATTCAACATGCATGATTATGGTTTTGTGTGTTTATAACGTGCGTAATTTCATCTCGTACCCAATGTACGTTCATTGGCCCATATATAATCTCTGTCACACCCACACACTAATTACTCTTTCTTCCTTATCTCTCCCTCTCAACCAAACCACCATCATCGCGAACACTAAAAACCATAATAACCTTTTTATTTTAGACGCACACCACATACATAACAGCTTCTTTCTTACAGTTATTAAGACTTTGTATTCTGAAATTACTGCCAGTTTGTGGGGTTTTGTATACACTACTAGTCCAACGTCACTAGTTGAAAGAATGATAAACAGTGATATGACCACAGTCATTGTAACGGCTAACGTGACAAATATTGATTTGAGTAATTGAAAGGTTAAAACAAATGTAAAAACCCTTAATACTGTAAATTATAACATTGTGTTTTAAACAACTGAATGAACTCACCAGTATTTTTCCCTGATAAAATGTTTTTAAACGCGTTTCAGGTAACTTACTGTGAAAGTGAAAGAAACTAGCTATGAGGCACTGAAGGTTTAAATAAAGTGGCTATGTTACCAGAATAAAAAAAATAAATTATGTTTTATCAATTAGGGTTTATCCCTAGAAAAATCTTTGTTTGTAATATGGTTGATTAATATTAAATTTGGTGTTTTACAAATTCTTAATTTTTCCTAACTATAGTCCTGATGATATTTTCGCTACGAATTTAATAAACACCGGTACCTAGGGATGTAAACGAACCGAACTAACATGAACAAGGCCGTGTTCGTGTTCGTTCGTTAAGGAAATAAATGTGTTCACGAACGGTTTATGAACACTTACCGAACGAGATTTTATGTTCGTGTTCGTTCATTAAGGAAATGAGCGTGTTCGCGAACGGTTCACGAACACAAATAAATTTGGCGAATGCGACGAAGGATAAAGATAGATGGCCCAGAGAGTAGCACTCAAACTTGAATCCCTTATTGTGGAACGGAGGTCGATCGTATTCGTGGATGTAAATAATGAGATATGAAAGGGAAATGATGCATAAACAAGGTGAAAATGGGTACCCTAGTTTAATTGTTAGGGAAACAAAATAAATAGAAGTTTAATAATATAAAAAGTACAAATAAAATATAAGAAAGTACAAAGATATTCAATTAAAACACAAACATACGAACATAAACAAACGCAAATCAACGGATGTTCACGAACACGTTCACGAACAACTTACCGAATGTTCATGAACACAATCGAACGAACGAGACCTCTATTCATGTTCGTTCATTTAACTAATCGAACGAAATTTCTTGTTAATGTTCGTTCGTTTATTAAACCAACGAACATAAACGAACTTCCCGCCAAACGGTTCATGAACTGTTCGCTGAACGTTCGGTTCATTTACAGCCCTACCGGTACCACTTGTAACTGCTCAAGGCTCTCGTCCAGGGTGTGGTCGGGGGTTGTGACAGAAGGTGGTATCAGTGCCACTGGTTCAAGGTATTTAGGTATTATTTTAATACCTAAACTTAAACATTAAAGTTAGGAAGTTAATATAAAATAACCTATGTGTTATTTCCACGAATATCAATTTATGTATATAAATGACTTTTATATTATTTTTGACGATTTTTGAGTCCACAGTATGAGTGACGAAAACATGTCTGAAGCATTCCAAAACATTTCTGATTTGGAAATGGACGAATGACTATCCGGAACAAAATCAGGATACGAGTCGGATAAAGATGAACCTTTCATTTTCCAAGCCCAGCCAACTGAAACCCAACCCCCTAAGAAACGAGGTTGGTTTAATAAGGAAAAAAAGAGAAAAGAGAAGAAAGAAGAAAAACCAAGTTGCCACTATAATCCTGATGGATGGTTCAACCCAAATCCCTGTTACCAAACCTTTGTGGGAGGAATCAGACCAAAGGTTAGCCAATCGTGACCTATTCTAACCCATAGAAAATGAGATAAACATAAACCTACCAGCAAACCCTGAACCAATACGACCTCTTTACCCAGATCAATTATTAGAGCCAATACCTCTTTATCCAGAACCTATCCCGATGAATCCGCAACTAATACCCGTTTTTAACCCATAATAAATCCCACGGATACCTACACCTGCACCGGATCCTATGGAACAATGGTGGACGAATGGCTGGCAATTCCAAAACTTCATGCAAGACCCTTACTTCCAGCCACCACAATTCCCACCATACATACCAAATGCCTATCCAGCTATGAGCCCAGAGAACGTCGCTGAGTTGAGGCAATATGGAGAGGAACTGATATCAGCAGGAAACCAAATCCGTACTATAGGAGAAAATCTCGTCTGGAAGTATGACGAGAGAGAATTTCAATTCTGAAAACAAGACCAACCTAATATAATATAATATATATATTTTCCTTGTATTTTATAAAAATAATAATAATATATATATAATAATATATAGTATATATATAACACATATACATATATATATCGACGCATACTAAAATTAAAATACCGACGTGTATAATTATGGTTTGTATTTATGATGAAATATATAAAAAGAGTAGAACGTCGCAATGTCCGATGATTTTGATAAAATGTGTTAAATATTTGTTTTATTTTCATTATTCTGTGATATTAATACCTAAAATGTTCGCAATTCAGATGCGAATGAAGTAAATCAAGAAATTCTCACTAATAACGATAACAAAAATCATATGGATAAAAGTGCTATAGAAAATATAGTAGCCCAAGGGATAGCCGATGCCATACCACTAATTATTGAAGCTATTTAAAACCTATGTCTCTAAACGATAATACTATTATAGGCAGTAAGCGTACTCATCACACTGAACCTAGCCACAACGTCAGTGGAGACAATGGCATTCTTGTTAAAGCTCCATTTCCCAAATGAAAGAAGACCATCACCTATGGCTGTTCTTATAAATAATTATTGTCCTGTAAACCAATTGAATTCTCTGGTAATGAAGGAGTAATTGTTGCATTGCGCTAGTTAGAGAAAACTGAAGTTGTTCTAAAAATCAATAAGTGTGCTGAAGAGGATAAAGTAATGTATGCTTCTAATCTTTTCAAAGATGAAGCATTAGAATGGTGGAATACCATTCTTTAATCAAAAGGGAGTGACATGGTTTATGCACCAGAATGGAATGGAATGAATTTAAAGAAATAACTGAAAGAAAATTATGTACTCCTCACGAAAAGGAACTGGTATTAATTTCCCGTTATATCTGGGTTTAGTTAGCGAAATCATAGACATGCAAGGATAGTACCAGCCCTGCCATCTCCAGAACCGGTATTAATTTCCCGTTATATCTGGTTTAGTTAGCGAAATCAGAGACATGGTCAAGGCAGCTAGGCCACAAACTATTGAAGAAGCAGTGGAACTTGCTAACACTTTGACAGATGGACTGATACGCACACGTGAGGAGAACCAGAAAAAGGATTTAGCCCAAAAGATTACCCAAGAACTACGTTCTAGTAATTCCTACCGTAGAAAAGGGGCATATCCATCATCTTCATCACCTTTATGTAAATTCTGTAAAAGAAGGCATGCAGGAAGATGTGCTAAGTACTGCAACTTCTGCAAGACACTTGGACATAAAGAAGAAGAAATAAAACTACCATCTGTTTCAATTGCGGGGAAACATGTCACATCAAGCCAAACAGCCCAAAACTAGCTACATCACCTAACAACAAGGCAAAAGCATCTAAAGGACCCAAAAAGAATGCCAGAGCATTTGTACTGGCAGCACAAGAAGCAGAATTAATTCCTGATATGATCACCAGTACGTTTCTCATTCATGATGTCTATGCTAAAGTATTATTTGACTCTGGTGCAAACCAAAGTTTTATAAATACTACTTTCTGTCAATTACTCAATCAACCTTTAACTAAACTTCGCCAAGCCTATACGGTGGAAACGGCAAAGGGACATTCTATCAGCATATGCGAAATCCTTCAGAAAGGAAAGATAGAATTATTAGGACACAAGTTCACAGCCAACATGTTACCAATCAGTCTAGTCGGATTCGATGTTGTGTTAGGAATTGATTGGTTGGTAGTCAATCATGCGCGACTATTGTATGATCAAAATTCTATTGAGATTCGTAGCCAACAGGAGAAAGGATCACAATCCAAGGAGACAAGCCGGCAAAGTCAACAAAATTCATCTCTGTGATGAAAGCTGCAAGCTACGCACGAAAGGAGGAATAGTGTGTATGATCTCTACGATCATTTTCATTAAATGAAAAGAATTAAAATATATTTCTGCAGTATCTGATTTTTCAGATGTTTTCCTTGAAGAGTTACCTGGACTATCGCCTGATCGTGAGGTTGAATTTAGAATTCATCTAATACTAGGAACTACACCAATTGCCAAAGCACCCTATCATCTAGCACCAACAGAGATGCTGGAAATGAAGAAGAAACTAGACGAACTATTGGAAAAAGGTTTCATACAACCTAGCTCATCGCCTTCGAAAGCACTTGTGTTATGCATCAAGAAGAAAGATGGATCGATGCGCATGTCTATTAAGTATAGAGAATTGAATAAAGTTACAATTAAAAATCGATATCCATTACCTAGAATAGATGATCTATTCGATCAACTTCAAGGAGCTCGATTCTTTTCAAAGATAGATTTACGATCCGGTTACCATTAATTGAAAGTACAGGAAGAGGACATTCCTAAAACTGCTTTTAAAACAAGGTATGTACATTATGAGTTTACAGTTATGCCATTTGGTTTAACAAATGCTCCAGCTGCATTTATGGACATGATGAACAAAATATATAAACCATACCTGGATAAATTTGTAATTGTATTCATAGACGATATACTTATTTATTCCAAGAGTAAGGAAGAGCATGCCGAGCATATACGGGTACTTCTAACAATATTGAGAAAGGAAAATCTTTAAGCTAAATTCTCAAAATGTGAATTCTGGCAATTTCCTGGACATTTAATTAATTATGAAGGAATTCATGTGGATCCTACAAAGATCGAGGCAATTACAAAATGGAAAGTCCCTAATTCACCAACGGAAGTAAGAAGTTTTCTTGGATTGGCAGGATACTATAGACGTTTTATTCAAGATTTTTCTAGAATAACCATTCCATTAACCAAGTTAACCTGTATATCAGTTAAGTTTGAATGGGGACCAAAGCAGGAAGAAGCTTTCAAGATTCTAAAGCAGAGACTAACTAATGCACCGATACTTGCACTACCAGAAGGAACTGAAGATTTTTTAGTATACTGCGATGCATTAAAACCAGGTTTTGGATGTGTGCTGATTCAACACCAGAAAGTGATTGCTTACGCCTCTAGACAACTGAAGAAGCATGAAGAAAACTACACAACGCATGATTGTGAATTGGGAGCGATAGTTTTTACCCTCAAAATTTGGAGACATTATCTTTATGATAGTAAGTTCACTATCTTTATAGATCATAAAAGTTTAAGATATATTTTTGAGAAAAAAGAACTGAATATGAGGCAAAGACGTTGGATGGAGATCCTTAGTGACTACGATTGTGATATCCACTATCATGCTGAAAAAGCTAATATAGTAGCTGATGCTCTAAGTCGTAAGTATCATGAGAAGCCAAAAAGGGTATGCACTCTCAGATTGAACCTGCAAATAGACCTAATGGAACAATTGAAAGAGATTCAGGAAACAAAAATCAAAGATGATGCTGAAGGATTAAAAGGAATGATAAAAGAATTAGAAAAAGTAATAGATCGATTTTGGAAATTCCATAAGAAAAGAATTTGGGTACCTGTCCAAGGAAATTTACGAAACTGAATTCTAGAAGAAACTCATAAATCCAAGTATACGATGCATCCTAGAAGTGACAAGATGTATCAAGATCTAAGGAAAAATTTCGGGTGGATAGGAATGAAAAAGGACATAGCAAGTTATGTTTCTAAGTGTTTAACTTGCTCACAAGTTAAAGCTGAACATCAGAAACCTTCAGGTTTACTTCAGCAATTGGAGATGCCGGTTTGGAAATGGGAATTGATAATGATGGATTTTGTTACTGTTTTGGTCAAAAATTACCGAAGCAATTAAGTGATCAAATTAGTTTTCTGAGTTAGTGTGCTAGCAATGCTTTTGAAAAATAAATTGGTTTGTTTGTTTGCAAAAACAGTTTCAGGATATAGCTCAGGATACCAAGCTATATCAACAGTCAAACAATGAGCGAAAATGTAAAGATTGACACGAGATATATGAGGAAAGCCCTTGATCAATCTAGATCTCCGGCATAAAACCTTGGGAGCTGACAATCGTCGGCTGCCTTGTTTTTATTACTTCAATGTTCAGGATACAGTGCAGGATATGACTCAGATCAATGCTAAGTGGTACAACGATTACAAGTGTTGAGTGTTTGTGCGTAATAGAAAGAAAAAGAAATGTGAGTTCGAGAACAGAGAGTGTGAAGTGTGTGTTCCTATGATCTGGCTTTCTATTTATAGTTACAAACATCGAACTAACTCTCCTATAAACTAGGGATACTCCAGAATATTCCCTTTTGAATGATAGAGACCTCTTCTTCCGGCTTCAACGTCCCTCTTCCAACTGATTAAAGTGAGTTTCCAGGAGAATAAGTCCACATGAACGTTACAAGCTTGCAGCCATAACCTGCATGTGAATAATTAGTAACTGCCAGGATACTGCATCAGGATGTTACCAATATCCTGACCCGGTATCCAGGTCATAGTCAGAAATAATAAAGTCAGGATATAATTCCAGGATATGGGTTCAGAAAACCACCCATAACAATTGTCCCCAAAATATATATGTTAGAATTCTTAAATTCAAACGGATATATTTTAAACCCTTCGCGTCGATCGAGGCAATTAAGACGATAGGACGGTTGAAGTGACAAGCTGCAACTTCCCAAGCGATTTTTACTCATCACCCCCTATCTTAGGCCTATATCTTCTCAACTCCCTTGCATATTCATCACTATAATCCAAGATCAATCAGGTATTTTCTCTCACTTTTCTTCTCTGTTTTTCTCTGTAACACTTCATTGTTCCTCATGGCTAGTCGAACAAAATCACACACGGCCGACTCCATTCCTAGCTTCGAAGATCAGCATCTTCTTAAGGAACCCGAAAAAGAAGTCTGTTCCTTTGATAATGCCGATATCGCCGCCCTAAAAGGCTCCGGCGCCTTCCCTGTCGGAGCGATCATACGGGTCTCAATTTTCCTGATTTCATCTTGGCTTACCCTTCCTCCGATCGGATGTGTCTTCCGAAAAATGGGTGTGTTTCTTGGCTTACCCTTTCTCCATAGGGCTCCGGTATCCTTTTCCTGATTTCATATCTCGTTTCTTTGAACTTACCGGTCTCAATTTTGCCCAGACCATGCCTATGGTGGCGAGTCTTGGTGATGTTGGACCAAATCAAATCTCGTCACATTCCTGATCTCTGCATCAAGGATCTTCTGATTTCACATCGTCTCCAATCTCATGGAAACAACCGTTTCCTTCTTTTTTCATCTTTAAAAAACCCCCTCATCCTCAAGGCCACTAAGAATGAGGATGAGTGGAAACGAAAATTTTTCTTTGTAAAAAGATATTCCATTGACAAGGGTGTTGACCTTCCTATGAAGTGGTTGGCCTCCGGTAGGATTTAGGGTTTTAGGAATATCCCCAAAAGTATCTTGAAACTATATCCTAAACTGATATCTTTATTTTCTGTGCAACAAACTTCAAAGAGCTAGCCCCTCTGAGTGCAGAATCAGAGAGAAGAATCAAAGACATTTACCGACTCTCAGAGAGCGAAAGAACCTTTTCCCTGTCCTTTACTAGTTCAAGTCAGAAATCAAGTTCCGATATGTCTGGTAAGTACATTCAAGCAAGTTATTTTCGTACATATTATACTAATTATGATGTAAAAGTACTCATGAGTTTAGAATTTTCCCTCTTATGCAGGACCAGCCAAGATCCCTGAAGTGTTTGACCTTGAAGAATTGGACAGTTACGCCGGTCCTGTTCAAGTCAAGAAGGAGCCAAGTCCGAAGCCAGCCACCTTGTCCAAACCCACCAGCTCTAAGGCTGCTGCCATTACCAAGCCCTCTCCTGCCACTAAGACACGGGCTTCCAGTGCCCGAAAGAGGAAGGAAACTGATTCTCCTGCCACTCCCAAGACATTCCCTTACGAGAATTATGGGTTTGTAGAAGCAAGCGGATTTATGACTTCCTTTCTTAATCAGGTATAAATCATTATCCTGTATCCTGCACATACATGTTGAACCAATATCCTGATCAGTTTGTATAAACTAATACCTGTGTTTTTTGTTGTAGGGCCTTGAGCATCTAATCCACTTGTATGAGGAATCCTGTGGGCTCAACAAAATGCTGGAGGCCAAACTGAAGAAGGCTGAAACCACCATTGCAGACCAGGGAGTGATCTCTGCAGCCAAGTCACAACACTATGAAGATAAATTTAAAGCCGTGACTCAAGAAGCCCAGACTGCCATAAAAAAGGCCAACGAGGATGCTCAGGTCAAGCTGGATGCTGCTCAACTTCAACACGACTAGGACATGAACTCCTACCGAGAAGGCCTCAAAGGATCCATTGTAATTTCCCTTCTCCAAGCCAGGCTAAAAATGGCCTATGAAGCCAGAGCCATGGGCTTTGAATGCCTTCTTGGAATGTCAAAGCTTGGGAGGCGAAGTTACAAGATCTTGGTGGTAGTCCTGTAGAATATCCTTCTAAACCCGTGGTTGAAGAGTCTTCCAAAGTGTCCGAGATGGTGGTTGATGTTGGTGGTGATGCCGACAAGGATGCTGGGAAGGATGTTGGGGCTGATCCTGGACCGGGTGTTGGCGATGAAGCGATGGTTGAAGGAGGTGCTGCTACTTGAGGACAGCGAAGTGGGCGATGATGGATATTGATGCCTAGGCCGGAGCCCACTTTTTTTTTTTTTAAAATTTGGTGGTTTGTAGTCGTTGAACAATTTACCTTTGCGTCTGTTAAACAATTTTACTTTCCTGCATTTAGATAATATAATGGCCAAAGGTGGAGGGATCCTGAGTTTCAGGATGAAGCCCTTGGTCATCAATCATTAATATGCTTTTTTAAACAATCAACAGTTGAAGGTGGATGGATCCTGTGTTTTTAGGACGAAGCCTTTAACTGTTTTAGGTAACCATGTTTAAAAACTAGTTGTACTTTTGGTGGATGGGTCTCGTTTTGAGATGAAACCAATAGTACAACCTTTTGCAATGTTAATAATAAACTAACCTTTCTACCCTCATCCATTGTTACTTATATTTTCCTTTGAAAATTATATTATATGTGTTTGGTTCAAATTTTTCATAAATTGTTTTTTTTCCTTTATTTCAATACTATAATCCAAATATCTTGACCAAATATCCTGGTTAGGATACTGCAATTACACTTAGCACCTTAATCAGAAATGTCCCAATAAACCTTTACCAAACACGACTCCAGAAATTTAGGTTATTTAGATAAAGCTTTTTTCGAAAAATGAAAAGGAGAGACCATACCAGAGCAACTTAGGGAATCAATTCCAACTTCCAACCATTGTATTCTTCGCAATACTTCCAACATGAATGTCCCCTATTAGGAATACTTAGGAAATTGACTTCAATTCCATTACTCGAATGTATCAAGATGGATGTCCCCTGTGTATTACTGCACAACATACTTGAGTACTTAGCAATTTCTTGACTTAGAAAAGAATGTGTGTAAACATAATCATAATTGATGTCACATTTGTAAGCAACTTTAGTATTACTGGGGATAAACCCTAAGTATCCTGGAGATAGATCCTCAACATTCTGGGGATAAACCCTAAGTATCCTGAGGATAATCCCACGTTTTCGTGCGCTACAGGCGGGAGTGTTTAAACTCCAAGACTTAGAAAGGTGATTACCTTTAAACCTTAGAGAGTATGAAAATAACCTTTCGTGAGAGAGGGTGATCAATCCTCATATACCTTAAGGATCCAGGATATAGCCAATAATAACGAAATTGTCAGCCACTTTTACATGAACTGGTCCCGCTATCTTGAACTATTCCTTGATAACTTGCGCTCTAGGCGGGGTGTTTAAACCCAATTCAAGAGAAAGGTGAATACCTTTAAACCTTTGACGGAATAAGGATAAACGTGAGAGAGGGGGCCAATCCTCTAATCTTTCGATTTACCTTGAGCATATATCCTGGAGTAGTATCCCGAAGCATATTCTGCAAAACACCGTTAAACTAAGGTGGGTGTTAGCTTGGCTAACACCCCTCTGATGCTTAAGTCAGTATTGGGTTTCAAAGAATAATAAATTAAATAACCAAATTAAAAAGAAATAGAACTCATACCATCTTGAGTTAGAAATTAAATTCTAAACTCACTTGAAATAGGCTTTAAGGTGTATAGCATTCGAGGACCTTGGTAACATATCCCCTTCCATATTCTTGAGTCGGTATGCTCCTTTCCCAGATTCTGATTCAATTTCGTAGGGTCCTTCCCATTTTGGAGCTAACTTTCCATCGGCAGGGTTTGTCGTATTCTGGAAAGCTTTCCTCAACAACCAATCTCCAACTTGAAACCTTCTAGTCCTTAAATTCTTGTTATATGATTTGGATATCCTCTGTTGATATGCTGCCATCCTTAGCTTTGCTGCATCCCTTGTTTCATCAAAATTATCCAATTCTTGACATAAAGCTTCAGGATTTATCTAAGAATCCAGGAGGCTCGATCTGGCTATAGGTATCACCATCTCTGTCGGGATCACGACTTCTGCCCCAAACACCAAAGAAAATGGGGTTTGCCCAGTAGCACTCTTCATAGTCGTCCTATCAGCCCATAAGACAAACGGTAATTCTTCTTCCCATCTTCCTTTTTTAGCACCTAACATTTTCTTCAAATTATTGACAATTGTCTTATTTGAGGATTTTGCCTGTCCATTTGCTTGAGGATGTACTGGAGTTAATGTGATCATCTTGATTCCCCAACTTTTGCAAAAATCTGTAGTTCTCTTGCTGATGAACTGAGAGCCATTATCACGAATTATCACAGCTGATATCCCAAATCTTGTCAGGATATTCCTCTTTATGAAGGATACCACTTCTTGATCCCTGACTTGGACAAAGGCTTCAGCTTCAACCCACTTGGAGAAATAATCTGTCATTGCCAGCATAAAAACTTTTCCTCCTGTAGCTTTTAGGAGTTTCCCCACTATATCCATACCCCATTTCATGAATGGCCAAGGGGATATGATAGGATATAATGGCTCAGCAGGTTGATGTAGTATATTGTTGTGCCTTTGACATGCATCACATTTTCGAGCGTATTCTGTAGCATCCTTTCTCATAGTTGGCCAGTAGTATCCCTTTCTTAACACCTTCGAGAACAACGATCTGCCCCTAGTATAGTTGACACAATCTCCTTCATGTATATCCTGGAGTACTTCCTTGGTTTCAGGATCCTCTAAGCACCTAAGGTATGGACCTGGAAGGGACTTCTTATACAAAACATTATTTATAATAGTGAAACGAGATACCTTCATCCTGAAAGCCTTAGGATTCTCATCCTTTGGGATGTGTCCTTATTTGAGGTATCTCATAATTGGGGTTGTCCTGAATTCAAGATCCTCTTCAGGATACTCATCACCAGGATCCCGGACACTTGCTACCTCCTTATCCTGAGACTTGAAAAGTTCCATCGCATGATACAGGATATGTAGTATTGGTATTTGAGTTCCTTCCGGTATCTTGACTGCAGATCCTAAATTAGCCAGAGCATCTGCTTCAGCATTATCCTCTATTGGTACCTGTTCAAGTGTAAAAATTTCGAAATATCCTGCTAATTTTTTGACAATTTCAAGATATTCAATTAACCTTTCACCTTTGACTGCATAGGATCCATTAAAATAGTTAGTGATCAACAAGGAATCAAAATACACTTGCAAACATTTAATATTCATATTCCTAGCCAATTCTAATCCTACAATCAGAGCTTCATACTCTGGTTCATTATTGGTAGCAGGAAATTCACATCTAATAGCATAGGGTAATATGTCCCCCTGTGGTGATTTTAGTAGTATACCTAATCCTACACCTCTTACATTAGATGCACCATCAGTATACAATGTCCAAGATTTTGAATTCTCACCTAGTTGTTGTACTTCTAGGTCTACTTCATTTTGAATGTCACTACTGAAATCAGCCACAAAGTCTGCTAAAGCCTGAGACTTTATAGCATTTCTAGGTTCATACACTAGGTCATATGCACTTAACTTTACAGACCATTTAGCCATCCTACCCGATATCTCAGGTTTCCTAAGCACATTTTTAACAGAATAATTAGTTTTAACATGAATTCTATGTGTCTCAAAATAACGTCTAAGCTTAGATGATGCCATAACTAGGGCTAATATCAATTTTTCTAATGTGAATATCTAGGTTCGGCATCTAATAAACTTTTACTGACATAATAAACAGGATACTGCTGACCTTCATGATCATTTACCAGAATGACACTTACTGCACTCCCTGATACTGCAAGATACAGGGATAAGGGTTCACCATCCTCGGGCTTCATCAGCAGAGGTGCACTTGAAAGATACTGCTTCAATCCTTGTAGGGCTACTTCATGTTTTTCTCCCCACTCGAATTTCTTACTCTTCTTCAGGATATCGTAGAATTCCTTGCATTTCTCTGAGGATCTTGATATAAACCTGTTTAATGCCGCTACTCGTCCTGTTAATCTTTGCACATCTTTCATGTTGGACGGTGATTTGATATCCAGGATAGCTTTAATCTGTTCCGGGCTTGCTTCTATTCCCCTCTTAGTCACCATATATACTAGAAATTTTCCTACCGCCACTCCGAAATGGCACTTAGCAGGATTCAGCTTCATGTTATATTGGTCCAGGATATTGAATGCACATTCAAGATCCTGAAGATGATCCTCCGCCTTCTTGGACTTTACCACCATGTCATCAATATACACCTCCATGGTGTCCCCCAGTTTGTGAAAAATAAATTGGTTTGTAGTTTGCAAAAATAGTTTTAGGATATAGCTTAGGATACCAAGCTATATCAACAGTCAAACAATGAGCGAAAATGTAAAGATTGACACGAGATATACGAGGAAAGCCCTTGATCAATCTAGATCTCTGGCATAAAACCTCAGGAGCTGACAATCGTCGGCTGCCTTGTTTTTCTTATTACTTCAATGTTCAGGATACAGTGGAGGATATGACTCAGATCACTACTAAGTGGTACAACAATTACAACTTGAGTGTTTGTGTGTAACATAAAGAAAAAGAAATGTGAGTTCGAGAGCAGAGAGTGTGAAGTGTGTGTTCCTATTGTTAGGGGTGGATTTTCTAAACCTAAGGATCATGGATCCTCAAGTGCAGCCAGGATCACGGATCCTCAGTTCTGTTTGAATTAAGGATCCTTAGAAGACGTTGTAGGGTTAAGGATCCAGGATCCTCAATGTTATCCTAACACTAACGGTTGTTTCCATTATATTTAAGCTTGTTTTGCAGGAATGAACGAGTGGGACTTGGTCTTGCCGATATTCTTTGGGAATATGCTCTCAATATTTCGCACTTGCGTAGCTTGGTGACCGTTTTAGAAGTTGTGGGTAGCTTGCACATTTAGCGGATAGTTTGTTATTTAGATTATTTCTATTTTTAAAGGGGATAACAAGCTTGAGTTAGAACATATTAGCAAACATACACACTCGAAATAGCTCTCTGCAGTTCATTGGCGATTTCATACACATTACACACTAGTGATCCTTGTAACAGGCTTGTTATCATCCCGATTTGTAACCTTTATTCGTTTTATATAGTTGGTGATCGGTAGTTTCCATCACCCGAGGTTTTTTATGCTGGAGATCAACTCTTGATCAAGGGCTTTTTCCACGTATAAATCATTGTGTCACTTATTCATTTCATCTACAAGTTGTTCATACATTTGTTCATTGATTAAAGCATTATACCTCACATAAGAAGATTTGGTTGCATTATCCTAGTCTGATTTTTTACCAAAACAGTATGGCGCCCACCGTGGGGCAATTGGTGCTTCATTTCTGAGAAATTTTTGTCATTGTGTTCATTATCTCTAAGCAGATGGCTTCTTCAGCAAAGAACACTTCGAGTTCCATACCGGCAGTCACTTCTTCACAGGGCATTCCACCTTTGCTCCACCACCTTTTGGATCCCAAAAGAATGCTGAAAATGCTGCGAAGAGACAGAGCCCCATTTTCCCAAAACCACCAACTTCTACTGTTTCTTCTAGCCCTACTAACGGTGATCTTTTTACTTTGATTTTGCATATGAGGGATCACATACAAGAGCAGGATAAAACCAACGAAAGGATCCTCCGGGAGATTGGTGACATCAAGAAACAAAAGAAATCGGTGGAGGATCACTCTCCTCTGATGCCGAGGTCATCGAATTTCGACACTCCGTTCATAACTGCCCAGCAATCTGTAGCTCCAGATATCCAATACCAGGGTGGATCAACAGGAATGCATTCTGGATCATCGGCAATGACTCAGGCTCTAGGATCCTACTTTCAACCTTCAGTATCCTCTTTTCAGCCTCAAGGATCCTTCTTCCAGCATCAGGGATCCTCTCAGGTTCAAGGATCCTCTCAGGTTCCTGGATCCTCCTTTCAACCTCAAGGATCCTTCTTCCAACATCAGGGATCCTCTCAGGTTCAAGGATCCTCCTTTCAGGTTCAAGGATCCTCGTCTCAGGTTTTCGGATCAATGGGTTATCCTCCAAGACCCCCAGTCACAGCACATCAAGGATCCAACATCTTTCAGGATCAAGGATTCTTAAGGAGTGTACAACCTGGAAGTTCAGATGTTCATCTAGGGGACTTCATACCAATGCAGACCATTGCTTCCTCTGGTCCCTCGGTTATACCAGAATCTCGTCAATATGGATTCACATATGGAATTCCAAACTTGAATCCTTCAGGAGGTAACACTTTGAATAATTTTTATAATTCTAACCATGGCTTAGTGTAGGATACAGGTATCAACCAGGCTATGGCTAGGGAATTACAGAAACTGAAGGATATGATATCCAGTGTTCCAGGAGTGGTTAAACCCATTCCTGAAATCCAAGATGGAAGCCACAAGATATCTCGTTTTGCACCACCTATTTGTGATGAAGAAATCCCAAAGAGGTTCCAAATACCAACCATGAAGTTGTATGATGGTTCAACGGATCCAGAAGAGCATGTAGCTCAGTACAGAGAAAGGATGGAGATCAATCCAATTCCTGAGAGGTTAAAAGAAGCATGTCTATGCAAGGGCTTCGGATCCACGCTCACAGGATCAACTCTTAAATGGCTGCTAAGTCTTCCCCCTTACTCTATTACTTCATTTGCTAATCTAGTTAATATGTTTAATAGTTAATTCTCTTGTAGTAGAAAGTTTGAACGATTAACTAGTGATCTATATAGGGTAACACAAGGTCAAAATGAATCACTTAGAGATTATATCACTAAGTTTAGTAAAGAATCCTTGGATATTCCTAATTTGGATATTGCTACGGCTGTAGAAGCCTTTAAAATGGGTTTACTTAGGGATTCATTGTTCTATGATGATCTTGTCATGACCCCTTGCAGGAATCTTGATGAAGTGAGAACCAGGGCCCTTAGATTCATCCGATTAGAGGATGATAAAAGGATCCAGGAAAGACTGGTAGGATCCTCGAAACAGGAAAAGCAAGGATCATACTTCAGGAACAACAAGTCCAAGTTTTACAACAAGTCTGACAACCACAATGTGCAGGCAGTATAACAGGAAGAGGATGATGAGGATTATCCTCCAATTTCTGAGTATTGTTTTTCTGTTGATAACAATGAACTAATCCTTGCAATGCAGAAACTAGGTGAAAAAGCAAGATGGCCCAGAAAAAGTGATAAGCCAGCAGCAACAAAAGATAAATCCAAATGGTGTGCATATCATGAAGATTTTGGTCATCTCACTGAAGAATGTATTGCACTGAGAAAAGAGATTGGCTACTTATTGAGCAAAGGGCACTTAAAGGAGCTGTTGGGAAGAAAAAAGTCGAGGATCTAGGATCCTGAAAAGGTTTCAGAAAGAGCTCCTGCTCCTCCTGCTGATGCACAAATCATCAACTTCATATCCAGAGGATCAGACATATGTGGCACTTCCTTTTCAGCAGCCAAGAGGCATGCCAATGAGACCAAGATGGATAATGGGGATAGACCCATCCGAACCTCTACTGTCACACAGAAGAAAGTTATAACTTTTGATGAGGATGATCGTGTTGATGTTCAGGATCCTCATCATGATGCTCTTGTATTACTTTGTTTATATCTAACCATTTTGTTCGCAGGATCTTGATAGATGGAGGAAGCTCAGTAAACATCATTCAACTTGATGTCCTTAAGAAGATGAACATTATTGAATCAGATATTGTTCCAAGATCCTCTGTTCTTGTCGGATTCAGTGGAGAAACCAAGAACACATTGGGGGACATCAAACTTCCCATCTACATAGAGGGACTTCATTCTTATAAAAAAATTTGTGTTATAGATTGCTTATCCTGTTGCAATGTTATCCTTGGCAGGCCATGGATACATGACATGAAGGTAGTCCCATCTACATATCATCAATGTGTAAAGCTTCCTAGTCCATGGGGGGGTGGTGAAGATTGAGAGTGATCAACAAGAAGCGAAGAATTGCCACACCTCATCAATGAAGCCAGCCTCGAGACCAAGGGAGCAATAGCAATTAAAGCATCCTCCAAGAGATGTCTTGGAGGCGAGGGAAAAGGATGTGAAAGATATCCTTATGGATCCTCAGGATCCTAAATCCAAGATCTTCATAGGATCAGGGATCCTCAACAACATTGAACATGACCTAGTATCCTTCCTAAGGAAAAGAAAAACTACCTTTGCCTGGAAGCATGAAGACATGACAGGTATCTCTAAAGATATAATTACTCATAAACTTGGCATTAACAGGTCATTCAAACCCATACATCAAAAGAGGAGGAAATTTGCACCTGAGAGGAATGCCATTATCTAGGAGGAGGTAGATAAACTGCTCCGAGCAGGTATGATAAGGGAGGTTAAGTATCCAAGGTGGTTAGCCAATGTGGTCGTTGTTCAAAAGAAAAACAGAAAGTGGAGGGTATGTGTCGATTTCACTGATTTAAACAAGGCATGTCCCAAGGATCCTTTCCCATTGCCCCACATTGACTCCATGGTGGATGCTACCGCGGGTCATGAGTTGTTGACTTTTATGGATGCTTCATCTGGATTTCAGCAAATTCAGATGGAACCATCTGATCAAGAGGATACATCCTTTATGTCCCCAACTGGTATATACTGTTATATTGCTATGCCGTTTGGACTAAGAAATGCAGGTGCTACTTATCAAAGGCTAGTCAATATGATGTTCAAGGAACAAATTGGACACACTATGGAAGTCTATATAGATGACATGGTGGTTAAGTCCAAGAAAGCTGAGGATCACCTTAGAGACTTGGAGGAAGCATTCGATATCCTTGATAAATTTAATATGAAATTAAATCCTTCCAAGTGTCACTTTGGTGTTAAAGCAGGTAAATTCCAAGGCTATATGTACTCACTTGCCATTGCGTAAGCCTTGTATGAACATGTAAACAAAGCCCAAGGGATCAAGGAATCAAGTGTGTCCTAACATCGGGTAACTATGTTAAAGTAACGGAAAATAATCGGGGGAATCAGATAGAATGAGGTTTTGTAAACCAAATGAGTGTTGGAACTCATATGAAATTGTTTAATAAACCTAACATTATGATTTGGAATGAATCCTAAGTGCTTTTGACCCGTTATGACCCGTTAAGGTAGTTTACGCTACTTTAACGTGTCATTTACGTAACTACGTGTTCGGATGGTTAAACAAGTCCTATGAAAAGTTTTAAATGCCCAAACATGTTTGAAAATGTTATAACATCAGTTTAAATGTCAAAAACTTGGTTACATATGCTTAAAATGAATTTATGCGCAAAAAGGGCATTTTGGTCTTTTTTAGGCATACAAGAGCGACTTATCATATAACTAAGCAAACGAAGTGACCATAAGGTATAACCTCAGAAGGTTATTCCCTATGAAACTATGGTCACCTTCATGTGTTTGGTCGGATCCTATGATCGACCAAACGGGTCGGATTCGAAAGTCAAAGCGGTGGTCAAACCGCTCGACTTACGACCCTAAATAAGCACTAAACTAGAAGTGACGAGCTAAACATGTCAAAACATGTTTAACTAAGTTGCAACACTGATTTTGTATCAAAACTTAGTGTTTTGATTCCTAAAAATAGTTACGTCGTAAAATGCACCTAATGTGCATTTTTGACCGAAACTTTGACTCGTCACTTCGACTAGTTAACATGATAATCAGTAGGTATAATTGCAAGGGATTATAACCTTCGTGATTACGATGACGTTGCAAAGTTCAATTGAACTTTGACTTGACCAAATATGGTCAAAACCGAAAGTCAAACTGTTTGACTTTTAGCTCAAAATAGCTAAAATAATTGAAATAGACTAGGATGAGAACTTACTTGTGTTTGGATACACTTAAAATCTCAGGTAGGATTCCTCCAAGGATGGTAGCAAGCTCCAAATAAGTGGGAGAAGATTAGAATGAAGAATGAGAAAGGAATGAATGAAATGAGGTTGGTATTTATAGTATTCTTGGAATAGTAGGATTATGCCATGTGTTTTGAGTGTTGCCCAAGGATTTATAAGATCATTACAAGTGTTAGGATTAGGTTCAAGGCTTGGAGAACACACAAACTTGGTCTCCACACAAAGAAAACCATGGCTGATCAAAACAACAGTTCTGAAGGCTATTTACAGACCGCATACAGGTCTGGTTTGAGGACCGTAAAGGATGGTCATGGGCTGAAGTTTCAAAATTGACAACTTTGGCCCCTAGACTTGTTTTGTCGCGTTTTGGCACTTCTAACACCCGTTAACCTCATTTTTAGGCTCCATAAGGAAGTTAAAGTATAGTTAACTTGAATTATACCCAAAAATGTCATGGATGTCGGTTCGTTCAGTTATACGGTTGCGTTTTTTCGCTTAATTACGACGAACGTTATAACGAACGCGAAAACGACCGAAATTGCGCAACGAATGATATATTTGCGTTCTTATCACTAAAATACAAGATTTTAATGATTAAAAAAATTTTTGGATGTGTGTACGTGTTTCGTATTAAGAAATACCCGTATCGGCAGACTTTCGTAGTTTGACGCAAATAGTCCCTGAGCTCGAATAAACTTGTTTTTGCCATACCGAACCCCTCAAAACTTATTTATAGGTTATGTAAAGGGTATTTAAGGTATGTTTAGCTTATGTCATTGTTCCAGAGTGTACGTCACGTTAAACTGATTACGTTTGCGTAACAGTTTACGTATAACTTCCAGAAAAGCTCTTGAGAGTTCGAAATTGTACAAGGGTTGAAATGTGTAAATGTCATATGTAATTATACAATTCCGGAAATGAAACAGAGATTTCATTAGATTCAAAATTTTTCGGATTTGTACAAGGGTCTTAAAGGCACAAATGTCACAATCTTCTTCAACATTAATTGGTGTTAACTTTTGGGGATAAAGACTGAGTCTAACTTGAGTTTCTTAGCGAAAGTTATAGTGTTTTGTTTATAATATGTGAATTTAGTGTGCAAAAGAATGAATAAGAAGAAATTGAAAATGTTAAACCCTAGCGTGAGGATTGATTAATTCTAAATTTGGAGTAATGATGATGATTTACTTAATTAGGGTTTATAGGGTTCGATTAAATGGGGTTATGTTTGTATTGGTGTGGAGAGGGTAACTATTACCCGTTATATTTGTCATTGATATGGTGTAATTGTGTCATAGAGGTTCGCTGGAGTTGCGGGAGGTTGTCTACTGTGATGTTTAGGTATAGGGGGAAGAAGATGATGGTGGGTCCCATAATATAATTTCTTTTTTTTTTACATTTGGGTATTTTAGTCTTTTCATAAAAAAAAAAAAACTTAACAATAAATTGAATGGGGTTAACGCAGATGGACTGTAATTAGTACAAAATTGAAAGTACCGGTACTATTCTAGAAATTTTAATCTAATGAAATGTAGTAGTTATTTTTAATATATAACATTTGCTAGATTTCAAGGTTGTACACTTTCGACCGTTTCCGTGTTTAATAAAATTTTATATTTTATTTACGAAATACGTAATCATACGATCGAGCAAAATGATATTCACGACATTTCCGGAATAAAATCTAAGTTACATATGCCTTAATACCCTTCAAATAACCTAAACAATGAGTTAGAATGGTTAAAAAGGGCAAACAAGTGATAATACAAGTCCGGGAGCCAAAACTGCCAAAAAGTGAAACTTTTTGGATCAGAGTGCCTTGCGGACCGTAAGACATAATTCCTTGCCGTCCGTAAGACATGCCCAGATGCAAAATTTTGCTTGTTCTTCAAGTTCTTCCACCTTCCTCCAAATGATGGCACTTAGAACGATTTTTGCCACACTTAATCTCCTTCAAACACTTGTTAGGACATTAAGCAACCTTAGGACACTATTCTTTTCTCTCTTCTCAAAATACTCACTTAGAGCTTGCTTCTGTATTGAGGTCTCCTTCTTTGAGTCCTACTCTCCCCCTTAAAGCACTTGTAAGTGTTTCTCCTAGTATATTTTTTTTAAATAGCTAGTTATTAGCCAAAAGTCAAGCAAATTGACTTTTGCTTTGACTTTTGGTTCTGACCATTTTGGTAAAGTCAAATTTCAAATTGAACTTTGCTACGTGATCTTAATATTGAAGGTGTTAATCGCTTGCGATTAAATCCTCTGATCATCACCTTTAGTAGGCTAAATGACGAGTCAAACTTTTATGAAATAAAAGTAAAAAATGTAAAAATATGCATTTTACTACGAATGACATTTCAAGTATTAAAACATAAAGTTTTAACACCAAATCCCTATTCATATAACATTATTAGACATGTCTTAGCATGTCTAACTCGTCATTTCTAGTTTTGTTTTCATTCCTTAGTCGAAAGTCAAGCAATTTAACTTCTACTTTGACTTTCGAATCTGACCCGTCTGTTCAACTTTAGGATACAACCAAGACCAATTATGTGACCATAGTAATATAGTGAATAACCCTCTGAGGTTATACCTTATGGTCATGGTCATTTGGTGAGTCAAATGGCGAGTCAACTATGACATTTTAAAATGGTCAAAAATGCCCTTTTGGCATAAAATGTTTTTAAAACTATATGGTCTATATTTTAATTATAAGACTGATCATATAAAATAAATAAACTTTTTTTGACATATTGGACCCGTCATAGGACTCTTTCGACCATCCGGACCCATGTTTGCGCATACGGTTAGTTAATTAGCATAAACTAGCCGTAACAAGTCAAAACAATTCGAAACACTTTCAAATCAGAATGTTAGGTTTAACCAACCATGTTATATGAGATCCCTTGCTCATATGGTTATAAACCTCGTTCTATTCACTCTTCCATCAAATCCGTATTATGCGCATTTAATAAACTTTCGACGAAAACTTCTTGTTTGGAGAGATTCTGTGTTGTTAATTTAACCAAGCATAACTTGGTAAAAACTGAACAAAACAAAGTAAACTCTTACATTTTGATTAAATTCATTGAAATACCGTTTCAACAATGTGTGATACATCAACAAACACCTATGTTTGGAACCTTATATGTCTAAAAGCAAACAGAAGGTCAAAATGGACAGTTTGCAAAGATTAATAGTTTTGACCACTTTCCAAGTTCCAAACAAAATAACTTTCTAAATGAAAGTTGTAGAACACACTTTGAACTAGTGAACTGGTAATTTTTATAATTTTTCGACAAGGTTTGCTATTTGTAAAGTATTTTACACTAACAACACAAAAGGCTGCCAAAATTTCCTATCTTCTAAAACATCTAAACTTCTTCAAAGTTATGATGTTTCCATAGCCCTCATTCTTCCACAAACATTAGCACAACAAAACCATTGACGAACAAATCCTTATTTCTAGAAAGCATTTGAGCTTTGCTAGCAGTGTTAAGCATGATATCGACAATTCATGTGAGTACATAGTCCTCTCTTTTACGTTTTCAAATGTTTTGGGGTGATTCATATGTGCTTACTAGTATTATTTCCAAGTTTTCGAAACAATATGGTTTATTTATAAAAGAATATGTTTTTCTATAATGTGTGAAACTTGGTGGTGCGTTATCCATAACACACGAGTACGTTTATTAATTTTGGCCAAGCCGACCGGTAGGTAACGTCACCTTCAAAAGAGGGGCCTACACTTTTCGCATTAATAACTTAATTAATTATCTTTCAATATTCCGACCCTTTGGGATTGTATCCCTGCTGACTCAAACGACTGGGTTGAAGGTAACGTCACCTTCAAAAGAGGGGCCTACTACTATAACTAAGATAATATCTTAAAAAGTCCGAAAGTGCGAAAATCATCAAAGGATACGTTAAAGGCGAGTCAGATCCAAGTGATTCATCTTGTCTATCTGTTTTTATTTTATTTATTTTTGCATTTTTAGTTTTTGTTTTCATATTTCAAAACTTTTCTCAAAAAAATTTAGATTGATTAGACGTTGAGGATAAACCGGTACTAAAAGCTCTTGTGTCCTTGGACGACCTCGATATTTTATCAACGCTATACTACGCTCACGATGGGTGAACTTGTCCAAGTGTGTGTTTAGTGTTAGTAGAATATCGTGTTTTATAAATTTAAAACTTAATTAATGCGTAAAATTCGCTTAAAATATCAATAAAATCATATCACACCTAACGCAAACCATTTAGCATGACCAAAATTAGAGGTTTCTGGTAGTTTTATTTAGTGGCGTTTTTTTTTTGTCGTTTGATTTGCTTGTCCGATCTTATATTGTTTGTTATGTAACTTCAAAGTAACATGTTATGAACAAATAGGTCGAAAAAAAAGATGGAAAAAAAATGATGTTTCCATAACCCTCGTTCTTCCACAAACATTATCACAACAAAACCATTGACGAACAAATCCTTATTTCTAGAAACCATTTGAACTTTGCTAGTAGAGTTAAGGACGATATCGACAATTCATGTGAGTACATAGTCCTCTATTTTACGTTGTCAAATGTTTTGGGGTGATTTATATGTGCCTAATAGTTTTATTTCCAAGTTTTCGAAACATTATGGTTTATTTATAAAACAATATGTTTTTCTATAATGTGTGAAAGTTGGTGGTGCGTTATCCATAACACGACTACGTTCATTAATTTTGGCCAAGCCGACCGGTAGTATGTGATGGTACCATAGGACTGACAATCCTGTTTCCAAATTTCCTGGGGTTTGTGGGGAAATTTGGGAAAGGACAGAAACTGTGAAACACAATTGATAAACCCTTTGGTGGTTTGTTAGACGAGTTAACACAGGCGTGAATGTATTCACCAAACTACCACACTTGTTTACACAATGACAATTAATACAAAGTCGATTGGTTTATACAAAACAAGGACGAATGGTTTATACAAAACAAGGACGATTGGTTTATACAAAACCAAGAAAATTGGTTTAGACAAAGTCATAAATGGTTTTTAATTAAAGACATATAAACCATACAAAACTTTCTTTTTAAATCGATTACTTACACGGTTTTACAAAAGAAACACTTTTGTCAAGATTTATGGCTACAAGGTTTTCTTACTCATACTAACTTTTATAGTTGGTTAAACATATTGCAATACCAAACACATTTAATAGAAGTTTGGTTACAAGGTTTTCACTTATCGAGTCTCATAGTCAGACCAGGTATTGCAATACAAATTTCAAAGCTGTGAGTTTGACTACAAAACCTATGTTACTCACCAACTTTATTGTTTTATTGTTGACATTATTTTAATATATGTTTCAGGTGAAAATATGTGATGATTATGAAAGCATGCTACACGTAGGAAGGACCCGGGCCTTAGTTTTACCTTAAAATTTAAAGACAATTGTTTGTGTTTTGTTTATGTTCCAAAAGACAATGTAATTTAACTAATCAATGAAACAAAACTTTAAGTACCATGTGTTAGAAACAATTTGTAACGTGACCCCCCCCCCCCCAACATTTCTACCGCGGGTTGTTTTACGTGGTCGGGGTGTTACAAAAGAAAGCACAGGGAAGAAAAACAAAATTACTCTTTTGAATATATGATATCATTTTTTTATAGTTAGAAGGTGTAAACAATTTTGGTTATTATAGTTTTTGTTTTAATTTTATTTTATATTCTTCTGGTAGGTGGGTGCATGCTAGCTTCATGTTTGTCAAGATAAAGTTAAAATAATGATTTGGACTTCTGAGATTAAATCTTTCATGTAATACTATTTTTTTTATTTATGAATAACATTTATGCTCTCAGTAACTTGATTTTTTTTTTCTGACTTAGTACCTATTACAAAGTGACCAAATTGAGGTGTAACATAATCTCTCCCACAATTTTTTAAGTGCAATGTTTTGAATTTTGAATTATCCCAAAGTTTTTTTTGAAAGTTGGGTAAAAATGGTAATAAAGGTACAAGCCTTGGGTTAAAGTTAGAAAGCACGTTAATACATAGGTTCTAACTCAGAAATCAACTTTTCTAGTGAATAAATAAGGAATAAAGGAAAAGATTGAAGCATGTGAGCTATGCCCGGACAAGAGAAAGAAAATTTAAAAGTTAAAAAATAAAGAGCTCCTTTTCAAATACCATTGTACATGTATTTTCTTCAAAGTTTGAGCTATGCCTGCACATGATCTATTGTATCATTCCTTAGTTTCAACATACAATTGTACATGTATTTTCCTCAAAGTTTAGAAAACTAAAAATCATTTAAAAGTGGGGACATGAACTCACAGTTTTGCGTCATCCATCGTCTTAAACTTCATCGGTCTCTTCTTTGGTTCACGACGTAACCTATAAAAGTTCTATGTATGTTAATCACCTAAACTTGTCATTCACTACATACAAGTTACCATCTTGTCTTATGTATTTGTTTTGTTTTAAACGTACATGTTCTTAAATTGTTAAGATATATATTTCACAAAATATATAATTTTGTTCATGTGTGAGTTGTGTTAACAGATTTAGTTCTTATTGTGGCTTCGCGCCTCGCACGAGTAAGATGTGCTTTCGAGACATGTGTGGGTCGTGCCCATTATAGTCGGGTTTCACCTGTTCGTCGCGTTATGCTTAATTTAAATTGTATTTTCTATTTGTAACTATATATATTTTTATTCTTAAAAATATATATACATATATAGAATTTAAAAACGATAAATGTTAAAAAATAATTTATTTTTAACTTGTCCCCATGTATATATACTTGTATTATTTCTCAAAAATAATGTAAGTAAATTGTTAAATAATATTCTCAATATTATTTTTAGTATGAATACACTTAATGTCTTATTAAATGTATACTTAGGCAGTTATACATGTATTAGTATATAAATACTCATGTACCTTATATTAATTGCCAAAAATCATTACCTATGATTTTTATACTTTTCGGAATTATATTTCTTAAAAATAATATATTTTTAAGGCTTGTTTGTTATATATATATATATATATATATAGGGTAAGATTCATGCGAGAATCACCTTTATTGCGAGAACCAATGTGAACACAACAAAAAATACCTAAAAAAACCTAACCCCCACACCCCCCCCCCCCAAAAAAAATAAAAAATAAACCCTAAACAAAACCTAACCCCCCCACCCCCCAAAAAAAAACCTTAACCCCCCTCCCCCACCCCCCAAAAACCTAAACCCGCCCTCCCCCCAAGCTAAAATGCTAAAAACTAAATCCCCAAAAAACCTAAAAAAATAAAAAAAAAACACACAATTTTTTTTAAATATTTTTAACATTGAAATCGCTACTTTTAGTAGCCAAATTTTTTTTTTTTTGCCTACTAAAAGTAGCGATTTTTTTATAAAAAAAAATGTGTGTTTTTTAGCTATTTTTAAGTATTTTTGGTTGTGTTGACATTGGTTCTCACGGTTCTCGCAATAAAGGGTGGTTTCTAACGGATCTTTCTCCTATATATATATATATGGTCAGGATTTAGAGAAAACGGTGAAAAGTATGAGAACGCAGAGAACGGTTATGGATCGTCAGATCAAAACAATCAATGGACTAGATGACGCGGTGGCGTTTTCGTAAATAACATTACTTTTACTAGTGTGGCTCACTTCATTAAGGGTAAAAAAGACTTTTGACTTCTCTACTCAAAACGCCAACTCATGAATAAAACACCATTAAAAATCCCGCCTTAACCCACATAGCACACATCATCCTAATCTAAACGTCATTAGATATAAAACGCCGAACTTTGTTTTTAACCGATAAATCTGAACAAACAGTATTAAAACGACGGAACTTAATTACTAGCATTTACTATAATAAAAATACGCGCCAAAAACTTCATATATAAACAATCTCTCAGACCTACTAATAACCACACCAAACCCCAAACACCATATTTTCCTATAGGAAAATTGGAAAATAATAATCCCACCTTTGTGAAATTGGCCAATAATAATCCCAAGTCACGAATTAGCCACCAATAATCCCACCTCGTCCATTTTTTTGTAAAATACTCCAAATGCTGACGTGGCTTATTCTACAAAATGAACTGTGGAGTATTTTACAACAAAAATGGACGAGGTGGGATTATTGGTGGCTAATTCGTGACTTGGGATTATTATTGGCCAATTTCACAAAAGTTGGATTATTATTTTCCAATTTGCCTTTCCTATATACCATTCATCTTAGAACGCCAAAAAACCCAAATATCAAAGATTCCAATCCACGTTTCTTTCAGATACACTATTTTCTCAGTAAACTTTCGCTCGATGTAATGGGCAAAATCTTCAATATAAACGCCAAAACATACAAAAACCACAAAATTTCAAAAACGTCATTTCATGGAGATTCAGTTTTGTTCTCAATAAAGTTTAGCTGAATGGGATGGACAACATTGTTAGACATCTTTCTTGACTGAGGATTAACAATGTTATCTATCTCGTTTAGCAAAACATTGTTGAGTTTAGTGATGTGTGCAAAATGTAACATATAAATTACATCAAATAAGGCACAAAACTAATCCTTTTTTAGTACTAATGTTGGAAAAACGTGTTTTTTTCTTCCTTTTGAAATTACAGGACCAAATGAGCTCAAACAAACAAAAGGAACAAATATACAGCCAAAACCAACATAAACATAAAGAAAAGGAATAAACGTGTGCCCGACCCCTCGGCAGCATCCCCAAAGCAAAAGCAAAAACAAAGAAACAGAAGACTGACCACAGGGCCGTGCCCAGCTGAACACATGGGTGTGGTCAGGAACCTGCAGAAAAGACAAACCTGTAGAAGCTTCTACGCCTACCACGTGGGTGTGCCTAGCTCAGCACGGGGCGTGGTCAACGCAAAGATACGCAGAATCTTGCCAAATCTTGATAGTACAGATACGATACTGACCACGGGGCCGCGACCACTGGACACGAGGCCGTGTGGGACCCTCTGCTGACATATACATTTAATGAAGGAAGTGAAAAGGCTGGCCACGGTGGCGTGCCCGCTGAACACGGGGCCTTGGCCAGAGCACTGTGCAGGCTATAAATAGGGGTGCTTGGCTCACTTCAAAGGCATCCCTTGGCAAACCACTACTCTCCCACTTTACCACTACTCTCCCACTTTGCCACCACTCCACCACCACTACAACACCATCACCCACCACCATCATCCATCTTTAGAGTGTGTAGTAGTCTCGAGATCCAAGATTGATTGTAAGAGTTCTTGCCAATCAAAGGCCATGTTTGGTTAAGCCTCTTACATCACTTGGTGAAGACAAGTCTTTTATGTATTACTTTGATTTTTAATCTCTCGGCACTTTTTATTTGGTTTTGTATTAATGACTTTAATAACTAGTTTCTTATGTTGAAGGTGAATTCTTCTTATCATTTTTCCGTGGTGTCTTGGCGTTACTTTACTGTCTATATAAAGTAAAAGATTGCATCATTTATGTTTTTACGGTCTATATAAAAGCATGTTGATTACCTGGTCGGGGGTTAGGGTAATGGTTTGGTAAGGTTCTTGCCTTGTTCAGTGTATAGATCCTGCAAGGACCTGGTTCAAGCTTACTAGGACCTCCTTCAATAACCACTGGTATTGGATGGCGGGGGTGCGAATAGCTTGAACCCCTCATATGTCAACTACTATTAATACATTAAACTGGCTTCTTGGGATCGTATCCTCGCTAACTCAAACCACTTAGCCGAGCGTAATGTCACCTTTAAAAGAGGGGCCTACCACTTTTCACATTAATAACTTAATTAATTATCTTTCAATATTCCGACCCTTTGGGATTGTATCCCTGCTGACTCAAACCACTGGGTTGAGGGTAACGTCACCTTCAAAAGAGGGGCCTACTACTATAACTAAGATAATATTTTAAAAAGTCCGAAAGTGCGAAAATCATCAAAGGATACATTAAAGACGAGTTGGATCCAAGTGATTCATCTTGTCTATCTGTTTTTATTTTATTTATTTTTGGATTTTTAGTTTTTGTTTTCATATTTCAAAACTTTTCTCAAAAAAAATTAGATTGATTAGACATTGAGGATAAACCGGTACTAAAAGCTCTTGTGTCCTTGGACGACCTCGATATCTTATCAAAGCTATACTACGCTCACGATGGGTGCACTTATCCAAGTGTGTGTTTAGTGTTAGTAGAATATCGTGTTTTATAAATTTAAAACTTGATTAATGCGTAAAATGGGCTTAAAATATCCATAAAATCATATCACACCTAACGCACACCATTTAGCATGACCAAAATTAGAGGTTTATGGTAGTTTTATTTAGTGGCATTTTTTTTGTCATTTGATTTGCTTGTCCGATCATATATTGTTTGTTATGTAACTTCGAAGTAACATGTTATGAACAAATAGGTCGAAAAAAAAGATGGAAAAAATGATGTAAAACGCCAAACTGAGATCTGTGTGTGTTATGTAAGAATGAAAAATACAAAATGCCAAACTACTCTTCACTGGCTCTCGAAGACCATCTGTGTGTGTTCTGTAAGAATGAAAAATACAAAACGCCAAACCACTCTTCACTGGCTCTCGAAGACCTTGTCGATCTTCTTTTAATTACGGCTTGTTTGCATGTCGATGTGTAGTGTCCATAGCCTTTGCAATTCTGACACAGTCTTTCTTTGGCCCCGGGTTTCGACTTTGATTTCTTTTTCTTGATTGCTATCTCCTGTTTAGATTTCAGGCGCTTCCGAGAACCAGAACCTTTGGATTTATACCCAACAGCGACTCTTATTGGATTCTTGTCGTTTTTATATTGACTGGTTATCTCGGCAAATCTCTCCCTAGTACTAGCGGAATGAGTAACAATCTGCATATCTTGAACCTTCTTCATATAAGATTGAACATGATCCTTGTATAAGCATAGCTCCTCTTTTTTACCAGATAAACGGATCAAAGTATATATTCCGTTGAAAAAAATTATATCTCGCATCATACTTTGCACATCGGGATCAAGCTCGGTCATATATTCACGACTAATTGAGTATTCGGGAGAGCAGTTTGGGGGAGTCTCTTTGCGCCATCTATTCAAAATGTATTGTTTTGGAAATTCCCTAATGTCCATACTTCTCAAAACATAGAATATATATCTACATAGCAAACCAAACTGCTCAAAATGCCTGCATGAGCAATTGCATGTGCAAACAGACTTACGGTACATTACCTGAAAAACGCCAAAAACAACATCTCTATAACGCCATGCAGAGAATGTTTGTCTAAAAAATAAAAAAAACACAACTGGATATGATAAAATTCCATGCACAGAAAACGCCATATAAAAACCAAAACGCCATTGTTTACCTCAAATAAGGATGTACAAGGCTGCTGGAAGTCATTTATGTAAAACTTAACAAACTCATTCGGCTGATCTTCGTAATGTTGATTTATACAATCAACAATTCCAATTAGCTCAACTTGAACGTCACAAAAAATATTTTTTGTGTATATGTCAGCAGCTTGGCCTTGCAACACTTGGTAATTACTCTTCAACTAGGGTTGTTTGTATCGAGATTCATGATCATTTTTCCAGTGCGTGTGACGCTGTGCTTCTATTGCAGTTTCGTAATGAGTCATGAACTCAACAAGAGTAGCTTTTGAATTGCACACTTGACCAAAAAATGATTCTCACTCTCCGACCTCGATGTCGTTCCCATAAGACCCGACATCTCTTCCATTCTATAGTATGCAGGGATCCAAGATTCCTTGAGTGCAAACATATCAGATAGCCAGTCATTATCTGCTAAATTGAACTTTCCGATAACCACTTCCCATTCTGATTCAAACTCTTCAGGTGTGAGAATATCCGTCCACACAACACCACAAATAAGTTCTTTGAAATTGTTGGAATTGCATAGCCTAACACCAACCTATGTATAACACGAAAACGCCATGCATAAAAAAACATATATATATTACACAAAGACAAAACATAATTAAAAAAACAGTAACAAGGTACAGAACGCCATGTATTTTAATACGCAATGTATCCTAAAAGGCCAAAGGTAAAAATAAGCATATCAACCTTCAGAGAAAGTTTATGCACCCCATGCCACATGCATAACCGATGCCTCGTGTCAACAAATACAGTAGAAATAGCCTTCTTCATTGCTGGATCTTGGGCAGTGACAACAACTTTTGGTTGAGAACCAACAACTTTTAGAAAAACTCTCAACAACCAAATATACGTATCAGTAGTCCGACTCCAATAATGCAGTACCAAATGTAACATTGCAATGATGATTGTCTATACCAATGAACGGTACAAACACCATAGCATATCTGCGTATGAAAACGCCATGAGAACTGAAACAATAATAAAATGCCATTGCATGTAAACTCATAAAAACGCCATTGCATGTAAACTCATAAAAATACCATTGCATGTAAACTCATAAAACGCCAAAATAACAATAGAAGTTCAATTATAAAATATTACTTGTTGGAACGATACGTGGCGTCAAACGAAATCACATCACCAAACACGTGGTAATTACGTTTGGCTTGATTGTCACACCCAAAAAGTCCCGTCAAACGATTGTCTACGTCTGTGAAGTAATCGTACGAGAAATTAGGCTGGGAATGTTTTTTTATCCAAATGTCTCATTACCATATCGGTGTCGTATTCCCCTATAAAAAGTCTTCATAACATTAAACGCCTTGACTGGACCCAAATATCAACGCTGAATGAGGTGTCGTTCAGTTGGAAGAAAATGCTTATCAGGACGTTCAACAAGATCATGGTTGTGCTCCTTGACAAACTTATATACCTTCCATGATCCAGCCTAAAAAATTACACAAAACAGTGCACCACAATCAGTCCTCTTTGAAAAGTTGGATCACACTAAACACTCCTTTTGATTGGGGTCCAACGTATCAACCTTCTTGTCCTTATATACCCCTGCTCTCGTACACAAGTAATATATTTAATATGTAATACACCTTTGGAGTTTGTCTTTGTAGTCAATTTCCTGACTGAAAACCCACAAGCCTTAGCATACTTAACATACATTGAATAACAATCATCGAGGCTTGTGAATACCATGTCCATTATGGGCTTTATTTCTTCACTAACGTCAGGAATGTTAAATGGTAATCCAGTTTTGGGGCAAAACCTTTGACTCGAGGAAGCAACTTCGTCTGAGAAAACACAGTGAGGAACATAAAAAATCAGAAAACGCCATTAAAAATAGAAAATGTCTCGTAATAACATTATAGATTAAAACACCATTAATTGAATAATAAACAAGACATAATAAACACATAATTTGAAAACCCAATGATGAAAACGCCAAAATACGCACACCATAACTTTATTGATTAACAAAAATAATGAACCAACAATACTAATGCGACATGATAATGAAAACGCCATCAGATGAATAATTAAAAACAGTTAACAACATAAATAATTAACAAAAATATAACATCATAATGAAAACGCCATAGTTAACAAAACTGATGTTTACACAAATTAACAAATAGTAATAACTGATGTTTACAAATACTACTAAATAATATTCAAAACTAATCAGGTGTAAAACGCCAATGATCGTAAAAACATAAGAAAAATACTAGATCCTAAACGACAATTAAAATTAATATTGAAAACTCCAATTATCAGTTCTTACTAATTGTTTAACTATCAATTAAAACGCGATTAAATTGGATACATGAACAACGCCATTGAAATCATACAACACATTATGAAATATTAATTTGAAAAAAAAACAATTAAACAAGCATAAAAGAACAAAACGCCGTATCTGTTGCTGGAACAAAAATAGGAAACGTCATCGAATTTTACTTTGTCGAACAGAAATCCACGTTAGACACCATAGATCTGAGAAAGCTTGCAAAGGAGGTAACAGCTAACAAGAAATCTTTGGAGTTTTAATTTGAAACAAATTTATAACATGAATAAGGAGGGAACGTATAAAAGTGCAATTGTACCCCTGCATATCAATTTGCGCCCCCTGCCACGTGTTGAGCCAGGATCCGTTCTCACCGTTCTCACACTTTTTACCGTTCTCTCCTGATCCCGTTCCGATATATAGGAGAAGGATCCGTTAGGAACCACCCTTTATTGCGAGAACCAATGTGAACACAACCAAAAATACCTAAAAATAGCTAAAAAAAACATATAAATTTTCTTCATATTTTTTAATTAAAAATCGTTGTATTTTGTTATTAAAAAAATAAAAAAAAATATTTGCCTACTAAAAGTAGCGTTTTTTACATAAAAAAAATTGAGTGTTTTTTAGATTTTTTTGGGTTTTTTGGGGGTTTAGGTTTTAGTATTTAGCTTGGGTGGGGATGGGATGGAGGGGGGGGGTTGGTTATTTATTTATTTATTTTTTTGGGAGGGGGTGGGGTTAGGGTTTTTTTTTTTTTTGGGGGTGGGGTTGGGGGTGTTAGGTTTTTTTAGGTTATTTTGTTGTGTTCACATTAGTTCTCGCGGTTCTCGCAATAAAGGTGGTTCGCATGAACCCTACCCTATATATATAGGGCTTGGCTATATAGGAAACTCTATCTTTTTTAAAAAACTTTGCAAACTCATTGTCATCCATTGATTATGTTTCAATCAAGTTGATCAATGGTGCTCATCATTTTGGAAAGAATTATAATTAAAAGAAATGTAATAATACACATTAGTCAACTGGAAGGGCATTTTGGGTAGTATATTCTTTCTCTCTCCACTGTCCATTCCAATCATCTTTCTTTAGTGCACCTCTCTTTCTCTCTCTTCATATCCAATTCAAAATCACAATCTCATCTCAACTCTCTCAATTCCCTCTCTCTAAAATCACAGATCTCATTATCTCCTCCCCGAATCAAAACCCTAGCCCCCATGACTTTCCCTTCTCTCTACACAACACTTACAACCTGCAAGCCTAGAGAGAGAGTGAGAGCCGTGAGAGAGAGTACCAGAGAAATCGAAAGAGAAATAGAGGTCCAGAGAAATCGAAAGAGAGAGAGAAAACTGGTGGGTTTCCAGCCACCCACGGTAGCAGCAGCGCTGCGGCGGTGGTGTTGTTGACCGTTATGGTTGGGGCAGGGGAGGCGGTAGATGCACGATGAGTGAGGCACGATGGTGGTTGCAGATCTGGTGGTTGGTGGAAGGTGGTGGCTAGTTGCAGATCTGGTGGTTGGTGGAAGGTGGTTGCAGATGAGTGAGGCACGATGGTGGTTGCAGATCTGGGTTGTTGGTAGTTGATAGTGGCGACAGTGGGTGGTTGTAGAAGGTGGTGGAGGGTGGGTGGTTGGTGGCGCCGGAGTTCGGAACGTCGTCGGAGTCAAGATCTAGTAATGGTTAATGTTCTCTCTCTCTCTCTCCTCTCCTCTGTCTTCAATCAAGATCTAGTAATGGTTAATGTTCATGTATTTTAAATAAATCGAAAACTTTAGGATGAGATTTTGAACGGGATTTTTTGTTGGTTTGGTTGCTTGTTTGGGGATTTTGATCTTAACAATAATTGTTTTTTTTTTGTTGGTTTGGTTGCTGGTTTGGGCTTTTGATCTGAACAGTAAGTGTTTTTTTTTTGTTGGGTTGTTTGATTTACAGAAACAGACCAATAACATGTGTTAAGCACCTGTTAGAATGATATATAACGTGTGTTGATTTACAGAAACAGATCCATAAAGATATTCAATTTACAAGCTGGATGGATGTAGGCGACGTTAATGCGGGGACATTGAATAAGTCAAATCTTTTGGGAAAGAAGTTTTCGTTCGTTTATAACATGTGTTAGTGGTTCATGCTGTAACAGAACACCATGATGTAACCTGACATGTGTTCATGTATAACATTTGTTAAGCCCCTGTTAGAATGATATATAACGTGTGTTAACCTTTTGTTAATTAAAAAAAACAAGTAATATCTATTTTATTTTTGTTGATGTTTAAAATATCCGATAATGTGGATACTGAGCGTAAAACTTGTACAAGTAATAAATGTACAAGTTAGTATGTAACGTGTAATATGAAACGAGCCATTTATGGTAACACATGTACCGGTAATTTTGGAATATATAATATGAAACAGGTCATTTGTTTTGCACATTTTGGAATGTATAACATGTGTTAAGCCACTGTTATAATCTTTTTGTAACCTGACATGTATTCATGTATAAGCTAGTGGTTTACAAAACACCATGATGTGTATATACTGATCTAACATGTGTTACAATTTGTCTGTTCGGAACATGTAATTGCTTAACATGTGACAAAGGGTGAAAACATTCGACGAGGGCGATGAGTTTAATGGTGAGCTTAGTTAATATCGTAATCTTGTTGTAACCCCACTTGTATACATATGATAACATGTAAGCATCCATTATAACCCGACTTGTATTCATGTATTTGAAAGTGGTTTGCAAAACACCATGATGTGCATATACTGATCGTAACACGTGTACAAGTTAATATGGAACATACAAGTTAATGTTGTAACACCGTATACCTGGGATAACATGTGTTAAGCCTCTGTAATAATCTTGGTTTAACCCAACATGGTGTCATGTATAAGCTAGTGGTTTCCAAAACACCATGATTTGTATATAGATACTGTAACATGTGTTACGCGCCTGATATGTATAACTTGTGTTAAGCCTCTATTATAACGTGTGTTAAGACTTCCAAAATGGATGCATAAACTCCAATAGTAACTTAATAACAACATAGTATACCTGATATAACGTGTGTTAAGCCTCTTTTATAACGTGGGTTAAGACTTCCAGAATGTGTTAAGTCCATACTGTTTTAACATCATGTACTAGACAAAACAAAATAAGAGTCTCACATTACATATTACCAGTAAACAAAAATACATAGCACTAAGAAAAATGGTGGAGCTTCCTTTGACAGTCTGCCTTAGCTTTTCAACGGCTACCTTTGCTGCCTTAGCTTTTCAGCGGCTACCCTTGCTTTATTGTTTGAGTCGGTCTTGAAAAGGTTTGTAAACATGTGGGTGTGCGTATGCCAGGGAAGTTATAAAAATGTGTTTTCATGTCACACGTTACACGTGTTACGTCGTACATGGGTTTCATGTCACATGTAACACATGCATGTCCGAGAAGTTCAACCTAGAACACGTGTTAGTTGTGTTGTGCTGTAACATAAACATGGTCATGATCCTTGAGCATCTGATCCACGTTTGACGAAACCAACTGGCCCGAGAATTGGATCCTATTTCCCTTGAATCCATCACCGTCCTAATAACGAAAAGATAAGATAACCGTTAAGTCGTTAACCGGACATAAATATTAACACATTCATAGCCAGAAAATCTTTTTCCTCAAATAACATCACAAAAACAGTTACTATTCAGATCAAAAGCCCCAAACAAAGCAACCAAACCAACAAAAAACAGTTACTATTCAGATCAAAAGCCTAAACAAACAAGCAACAAACAAGGGTGAAAACAGTCGACGGGGGCGATGAGTTTAATGGGGAGCTTAGTTAATATCGAAATCTTGTTGTAACCCCACTTGTATACTGATAGTAAACAAGTGTAGAAGTTAATATGGAACATACAAGTTAATATCGTAACATCGTATACCTGGGATAAAATGTGTTAACCCTCTGTTATAATCTTGGTTTAACCTAACATGGTGTCATGTATAAGCTATTGGTTTCCAAAACACCATGATGTGTATATACATACTGTAACATGTGTTAAGCGACTGAAATGTATAACGTGTGTTAAGCATCTATTATAACGTGTGTAAAGACTTCCATAATGGATGAATAAACTCCAATAGTAACTTAATAACAACAGAGTAAACCTGATATAACGTGTGTTAAGCCTCTATTATAACATGTGTTAAGACTTCCAGAATGGATGCATAAACTTCAATAGTAACTGTAACAGTAGAGGTACAAATACGGGCGCCTCCAACAGAAAATGTGTTAAGTCTAGACCGTTTTTACATCGTGTACTAGAGAAAACAAGAAGAGTCTCACATCACATATTACTAGTAAACAAAAATACATAGCACTAACACGTGTTACACCTTTTCTGTTCGGAACATGTAATTGCTTAACATATGACAAGGGTGAAAACAGTCGACGGGGGCGATCAGTTTAATGGTGAGCTTAGTTAATAACGTAATCTTGTTGTAACCCCACTTGTATACATATGATAACATGTAAGCATCCATTATAACCCGACTTGTATTCATCCCGACTTGTATTCATGTATATGAAAGTGGTTTGCAAAACACCATGTTGTGCATGTACTGATCGTAACACATGTACAAGTTAATAACCCCGTGGTTTACAAAACACCATGATGTGTATACACTGATCTAACATGTGTTACAATTTGTTTGTTCGGAACATGTAATTGCTTAATGACAAAGGGAGAAAACAGTCGACGGGGGCGATGAGTTTAATAGTGAGCTTAGTTAATATCGTAATCTTGTTGTAACCCCACTTGTATACATATGATAACATGTAAAGCATCTATTATAACCCGACTTGTATTCATGTATATGAAAGTGGTTTGCAAAACACCATGATGTGCATATACTGATCGTAACACGTGTACAAGTTAATATGGAACATACAAGTTAATGTTGTAACACCGTATACCTGGGATAACATGTGTTAAGCCTCTATTATAATCTTGGTTTAACCCATCATGGTGTCATGTATAAGCTAGTGGTTTCCAAAACAGTTATTATTCAGATCAAAAGCCCCAAACAAAGCAACCAATCCAACAAAAAACAGTTACTATTCAGATCAAAAGCCCAAACAAGCAACCAAACCAAGCATAACTTTTTAACACAAAAATAAAAACCTGTAAATTAATCTTACACAACTGAAACAACAACTAACAAAGTACACAGAGCTAAAAACCTGCAATTAATTCGTCATACCCTAATACATGTCTCTAATACATCGTCATACCCTAATACATGTCTCTATAACATGTTACTATGGTTTAGCTGTGAAACAGGAGTTCAGACTACAACACGTGTTACGTTGGTTGCGCTGTAAGACAAACTTGGCTTAGCTGTGAAACAGGAGTTCAGACTATAACACGTGTTACGTTGGTTGTGCTGCAAGACAAACTTGGCTTTTCATTTCTAAAAACAGATGTCTAGAAGTTCAAACTATAACACGTGTTAGTTGTGTTGTGCTGTAACATAAACATGGTCATGATCCTTAAGCATCTGATCCACGTTTGACAAAACCAATGGTCCCGAGAATTGGATCTTGTTTCCCTTGTATCCATCACCATCCTAATAACAAAAAGATAAGATAACCGTTAAGTCGTTAACCAGACATAACTATTAACACATTCATAACCATGGTTTTTTCATTCAGCAAGTGTAACGGCTGAAAATGAGAAAACAACATCAAATAAGGACACAAATGAAGATAATGACATAAACATTAAAGATCTAAAATACGAAACATTAACGGTCTATAATTTGTAATCTATACGAACATTAACGGTTGTTCGTGTTTCACAATAACGGTTGGAATTATACAAACTGTAATTTGTAATCTATAAGTCCATACCTATATCATTTTTAAATTCAATATTTTATTGGTTCAAATATTTAAGTGTAAAATAATAGAACCGTAAATTATAATCATCTTTCAAAAGTTCATACCTACATGCTCAAGTTATCAACTAACATAAACTCCACAAAATCAGAAAAATCCATACGAAATACCCAGAATCAAACATATATGAAAACATATGTTGCATAAAACTAAAAGAGTGTAAAAACGCACAAATATCAAGATCTGAAACAACATATACAAATCATATTTTATATAAATTAAAAAAGTGTAAAAAACTCACAAATATCCAGATCTGTAACAACATTATGAAACATGTGGACAAACGAGATCTTAACGGGAATGGAACAAGATATGGAAGGGGTTTTCACGTGGATCTGACTTCATATATTAACATCTTCATCACTAAACCACGTTCTTCATCAGGGATTGATCGATCTGATTTTTGTTCTTCATTTCGGTCTAAATTTGATTGGTAAAATGTTGGATTTCTTCATCAGGAAAAATGATACAAAAAACATGGATAAGAAAGTGAAATAAGAAAGAGAGAGTTTGATCTTTTTTATTAACAAGATGTTAATGGAGAAGATGTAAAATGAAATAATGTAAAAGAAATATGGGGTTTGGTGATTTGTACAAATGAGTTGATGGGCATTAATTGATAATGTCAAATCAAATTGGGAAAAGTTCTTGGGTTGGGTGAATTACTGATATACCCTTGTATGCAAAAAGGAAGATGAGATGACTATGGGATACGTGGATAGATGTAGGCCACAAGTTGAGTTTGCTAAGTTTCCTAAAAAAATGGGGTTTCTTGTAGACAAATACAGGCGCCTCCATCATTATAATCTTGTTGTAACCCGACTTGTATTCATGTATATGAAAGTGGTTTGCAAAACACTATGATGTGCATATACTAATAGTAAACAAGTGTACAAGTTAATATGGAACATACAAGTTAATATCGTAACATCGTATACCTGGGATAAAATGTGTTAACCCTCTGTTATAATCTTGGTTTAACCTAACATGGTGTCATGTATAAGCTATTGGTTTCCAAAACACCATGATGTGTATATATATACTGTAACATGTGTTAAGCGACTGAAATGTATAACGTGTGTTAAGCATCTATTATAACGTGTGTAAAGACTTCCATAATGGATGAATAAACTCCAATAGTAACTTAATAACAACAGAGTAAACCTGATATAACGTGTGTTAAGCCTCTATTATAACATGTGTTAAGACTTCCAGAATGGATGCATAAACTTCAATAGTAACTGTAACAGTAGAGGTACAAATACGGGCGCCTCCAACAGAAAATATGTTAAGTCTAGACCGTTTTAACATCGTGTAATAGAGAAAACAAGAAGAGTCTCACATTACATATTACTAGTAAACAAAAATACATAGCACTAACACGTGTTACACCTTTTCTGTTCGGAACATGTAATTGCTTAACATGTGACAAGGGTGAAAACAGTCGACGGGGGCCATCAGTTTAATGGTGAGCTTAGTTAATATCGTAATCTTGTTGTAACCCCACTTGTATACATATGATAACATGTAAGCATCCATTATAACCCAACTTGTATTCATCCCGACTTGTATTCATGTATATGAAAGTGGTTTGCAAAACACCATGTTGTGCATGTACTGATCGTAACACGTGTACAAGTTAATAACCCCGTGGTTTACAAAACACCATGATGTGTATACACTGATCTAACATGTGTTACAATTTTTCTGTTCGGAACATGTAATTGCTTAATGACAAAGGGAGAAAACAGTCGACGGGGGCGATGAGTTTAATAGTGAGCTTAGTTAATATCGTAATCTTGTTGTAACCCCACTTGTATACATATGATAACATGTAAAGCATCTATCATAACCCGACTTGTATTCATGTATATGAAAGTGGTTTGCAAAACACCATGATGTGCATATACTGATCGTAACACGTGTACAAGTTAATATGGAACATACAAGTTAATGTTGTAACACCGTATACCTCGGATAACATGTGTTAAGCCTCTGTTATAATCTTGGTTTAACCCATCATGGTGTCATGTTTAAGCTAGTGGTTTCCAAAACAGTTACTATTCAGATCAAAAGCCCCAAACAAAGCAACCAATCCAACAAAAAACAGTTACTATTCAGATCAAAAGCCCAAACAAGCAACCAAACCAAGCATAACTTTTTAACAAAAAAATAAAAACCTGTAAATTAATCTTACACAACTGAAACAACAACTAACAAAGTACACAGAGCTAAAAACCTGCAATTAATTCGTCATACCCTAATACATGTCTCTAATACATCGTCATACCCTAATACATGTCTCTATAACATGTTACTATGGTTTAGCTGTGAAACAGGAGTTCAGACTATAACACGTGTTACGTTGGTTGCGCTGTAAGACAAACTTGGCTTAGCTGTGAAACAGGAGTTCAGACTATAACACGTGTTACGTTGGTTGTGCCGCAAGACAAACTTGATTTTTCGTTTCTAAAAACAGATGTCCAGAAGTTCAAACTATAACACGTGTTAGTTGTGTTGTGCTGTAACATAAACATGGTCATGATCCTTACGCATCTGATCCACGTTTGACAAAACCAATGGTCCCGAGAATTGGATCTTGTTTCCCTTGTATCCATCACCATCCTAATAACAAAAAGATAAGATAACCGTTAAGTCGTTAACCAGACATAACTATTAACACATTCATAACCATGGTTTTTTCATTCAGCAAGTGTAACGGTTGAAAATGAGAAAACAACATCAAATAAGGACACAAATGAAGATAATGACATAAACATTAAAGATCTAAAATACGAAACATTAACGGTCTATAATTTGTAATCTATACGAACATTAACGGTTGTTCGTGTTTCACAATAACGGTTGGAATTATACAAACTGTAATTTGTAATCTATAAGTCCATACCTATATCATTTTTAAATTCAATATTTTATTGGTTCAAATATTTAAGTGTAAAATAATAGAACCGTAAATTATAATCATCTTTCAAAAGTTCATACCTACATGCTCAAGTTATCTACTAACATAAACTCCACAAAATCAGAAAAATCCATACGAAATACCCAGAATCAAACATATATGAAAACATATGTTGCATAAAACTAAAAGAGTGTAAAAACGCACAAATATCAAGATCTGAAACAACATATACAAATCATATTTTATATAAATTAAAAAAGTGTAAAAAAACTCACAAATATCCAGATCTGTAACAACATTATGAAACATGTGGACAAACGAGATCTTAACGGGAATGGAACAAGATATGGAAGGGGTTTTCACGTGGATCTGACTTCATATATTAACATCTTCATCACAAAACCACGTTCTTCATCAGGGATTGATCGATCTGATTTTTGTTCTTCATTTCGGTCTAAATTTGATTGGTAAAATGTTGGATTTCTTCATCAGGAAAAATGATACAAAAAACATGGATAAGAAAGTGAAATAAGAAAGAGAGAGTTTGATCTTTTTGATTAACAAGATGTTAATGGAGAAGATGTTAAAGAAGATGTAAAATGAAATAATGTAAAAGAAATAGGGGTTTGGTTATTTGTACAAATGAGTTGATGGGCATTAATTGATAATGTCAAATCAAAGTGGGAAAAGTTCTTGGGTTGGGTGAATTACTGATATACCCTTGTATGCAAAAAGGAAGATGAGATGACTATGGGATACGTGGATAGATGTAGGCCACAAGTTGAGTTTTCAATTTTTTTATAAAAATCGCAGGTTTTTTTATATAATTTTTTTTCAAAAACAATTTTTTTTTGTAGTACACATGTGTAATAATACACATGTGTAGTACACATACACATGTGCAATATAAAAAAATATTTTATCTTTTGAAATTTTTTTATATATAAAAAATTACAAAAATTGTTATGCAAAAAAAAATTTGGTATGTTTTTTTGGCTTTTTTAATTAGTTTTCGAGTTTTCACAATAACTAGTGGTTTTCATTTAAAACTTCTCCTATATATATATGTGTGTATGTATATATATATTGTCACTTGTCTGATTTGTATATAATTTGTATTAATTGTAGTAATTATATATATTTCTCTATAAATATATATATTTGTCCAAGTGTCCAAAGTCCATAGAATTGTTAAGGAATATATATGTAAATATATATTTTGGTATTTTGTTCATACACCCATGTACGGGTGATTTTGTGTATATTATTTATAAATATTTCCTTGTGTATTTTAAGTGTATTTGGTGTTTATACTTCTTGGGAGTATTTAGTGTATTTTTCGTTCCTACATGTACACTAATATATATTTATACTTAATATACACATAGCACATATTTTGGTGACCACTAAATATATATATTTTTCTCTAAAAATACACATATCTATACTTGTTTTAATTCTGGAAGAAAAGTTTATTTCCTAGCTTGTATTTTGTATAAAAACGAGTTAACGCTAACCCGCGCGTTGCTGCGGGTCCAAAATCCCTTTGTATCTGCAGATTCAAAATGAAAATAATGTTAAACATGGTATTCACGATTCAAGAAGAAGAAATTGACATTCATGGAAAGACGTATGCTTGAACCGATTGTAAAGTGATTAAAATATTACTCTTTGGTTTCAATATATCAGATGAAAAAATCGTTAGGTTTATTCAAAATCCTTATTGGAATTCACTGTGCATGGCGATGAGAATTCACTGTATACATAAATCAACAAATTTGTGTATTCTTACGACACGGAAAACTCAATCGATATCAATTCTTTAAAGGTATGGAATAATACTAATATTTAAAACGATACTGATGTGGTAAAAATAATATCTAATTTTTTTACAACACCAAGTAACCAAATAAAAAACTTGATTTTTTTCTTATTTTTAAAACACCAAATAACCAAATAAATATTTTGATGATGATATCAATTCACATTATATTTTTCCAATAAGTGAATTAATTAAAATTACATTGTTCTACAAATCCATTTAAACATTTCCTACGCCAGTAGTTTCTGTTTTTTTTTTCAAATCCACAAATTCTTACAAATCATATTTGAAGAAAATGCAGTGGCAACGTCCATATCGTCTAACCAACCCGTGCAACCACCACCATCATCCATATCGTCTAACCAACCCGTGCGTTATGTTCAGACCATTGCCACATCTCTCTATCTCTCCTCTATGTCTCTCTCTTCTCTCTAAACCTGAATGATCTATCTTAAAATTGGGCATGCTGTAACCATTTCAAACGTTGGCGTTGTTCTCCGGCGAAAGCGGTTGGCGGTGTTTGAGGAGGCGTCGGCGGAGATGTTTCTCGGATCCCGTTTAGATTCCATTCAGATCTGGTAATGTGTGTAGGCAAAATACGCGATGAATACATCTTTTTATTTCATCTTTGTGCGATTAGGTAGGCGTAAACTGCGTTTCAACAGTTTCCTTCCATGAACATGAAACCGATTCAGATGGTGACCTTTGAAGGAGTATTAACAGTTTTCGTCATCTCGTTTCAGATGATTAGAAAATGTTTGTGGTGTTTAAATTGTTGTCAAACAAAATTCACCGTTTCGAAACGGCGTCATTCATAGAATTCACTGGCTGGTGATTATGCACCGTTTTTAATAAACTTTTGATTACATAAAATTTCTTCAAAATATCAAATTTGCCTGCTTGAATTTGAACCCACATTTGACTAACATGTTGCGAAGATAATATAAATCATCCTCTTGAATCCCACAAAACGTACATCATCTAGTTGTTCAAAATACAACCAATCTCATACCTGATTTCGATTGCATCTCCTTATTTAAGTGTTCGTCATAGCCAACAAATTCGTTCAAATCGCATCTTAGATTGGAGACTGTAAACCCTATAAACGCCGGCGTTTGTTAGACTGTTTCGATTGGTCGATGTTGACAAAAAATACCCAGTTATTTGTTTAACATCGACGCACTGATTCGTTGAACACAACACATAAATCGCTCCACAAATCCATCTTGAATCTGGGTAACATAATAGTGATAAACGAACCCAGTGATTTTCAAAAATACTTCAAAATCAAACAAAAAAATGAACCTGGGTAAATATTGTGGATGTGTTTTTAGTTTTGATGAATCCACTGACATCATCATCATAAAACCTGGATCAAAATCAAAATATGAATCCATTGACTTCATCATCATCAAACCTGGATCAAAATCAAAATAAAAATCAAATCATTTTCACATCTGGGATAAGTTTGCAATTGGGTTTTTCATGCGGCATATGTAAAACAATAAAGAGATCTCATAAATAAATGTAAAGGTGAAAGGAAATTGAGGGGAATAGAATGAAAAGGAAAAAAATTCGAAAGGGTGGGATTGGTTGGGAGTCGAACTGGCGCCTCATGTTTGTTGAGGTGGCGTGACGACCACCGAAACGATTTGTGATTTTGTTTATTAATCGGTGTCTTTTGTATGAATAGATGTGATGGTGTCATGAGGCACCCTAAGTTACTTTTTGTAATAGAAGATAATTAGGGGAAAACCTTGTTTACCATTCTTGAACATTTTTGTAGAAAAAGTCTTGTAAAACCTTATATTTTTCTAAGTGTCATTTTTATAAAATTTTTGACATAGTCTCCCCTAAAGATGGAGGTTTTCCCATGTTTTAAAACATGTTTTTATTTTCTTTTAAACATAAAAACTCAAGAATCAACAATTTTGCAAGTAATAATCACTGAATTCATCATAGTTTTCCATGTAACAAACTTGAAGTTCCATGAATAGTTGTAGTAACTTATATCTACACCTTAAACATGTAGATCTACTTAAATAAAAAGCTTACTTGTAAATTTTTGTAAACTTTGTTGAAACTTTATTTTGTAAACTTGTTAATCCACTTGATTAGTAGGTTTAATAACATGAATATTTCATTTTAAAACCACTTACAAGTTCATTTTAAGATCTTCAAGTTTACTAACATGTTTCATCATGGATCTTTCAAGATCCATGCTTACAGTTGTTAGATCTAAGCTTCTAACAAACTTACATATGATGGATCTTAACAAAAACACAAGAACAACAACAACTTCATCACATACTTCAAACAACACTAGAAGCACTTTATTTTCTTTATATTATGTTGTTTCTTCACATGTTCATCTTTCAAATTTAAGTTTCTTGATGGTTTAACTTGTACATATGTAACATACTCCTAACAAGAAGTATAATGAAGATTAGAAGGCTTACTTCTAGCTCTAGTGGCTAGGCAAGTGGCAAGGAAACAAAGTAGATGAAAATGATGAGAAGAAGGTGGTTAATAGCTCCTTGAAGAGGTCCTTCTACTTCCAAAGCTTGAAACCTTCTTTGATGATCCTTGCACACCCTTGGGAATACTTGAAATGGTTGTAGGATGATTGAAAAATGAATGTGTATATGGGAGTGGTTTGGCCAAAAATGGGAGAAGAGGGAGGAAGAAGATGAGTTTTGAAATTGTGAAGTTGTAAAGTGATAAGGGTGTTGATCTTTAGGTTCTTCTTATAATCCTCCATGTCCTTAGTATCCATTAGTCACCAAATGGGCATCTTTGACCAAAAACATCTTAGTCAACATAGAAAAAGGGATGGGTCCCCTTTGGGGACGGTCACATATGTGGGGGGGGGGGTAAATTGTCAAAGTTTGGAAGTTAGGGGGTGAAGGTGTAACTTAGATGTTAAATGTAATGTTAAGTGTGTTTTAGTGTTTTTAAGTGTTTTAGGGTATTATATGACCATAACTAGTTAAATAACACCAAAACAATCATTCTAGTTCATTTTTTGTGTTTTGGTAGTGTTCGGTTAATTGTTCGGTTGTCGGTTTGTTAGAGTGTTATCTTGCGTAATTTATAAGGTATGAAGTACCTTTTATGTCATGATTTCATTCCCTACACTTTACAAGTTATTCTGGATGTTTAATCACTATTTCTGAATATTATTTTAACTTGTAAATGCTGAATGTTGCTGAAAATTGTTGAATTTATTGTTTATAGTTCGTTTCGGACAATTTTTAGCGCTTGTTTAAGTTTCCGGAAAGTGTTAATATAAACCCTTGTTTTTCCCACTTGGGATTCAATATGTTTTTGATGTCGGACCTACATCTAAGTCCTAAATCTATTGTTTGACTGAGTACTGAGGCTGTGCTAACACAACTTGTCTAAGCGTTGAGTTTACTAATTGTTTCGACGCAACGCTTAGATTGTTTCACAATGCGATAAATGAAATGTTTAACATGCATGATTTTAAATGTATGACATGCGAGCATATAATGTTGATGTTAAAACACATAATTGCAGACAATAAATAATTATTAAAATAGTACGAAAGTTACCGTATTTGTGCCGTTTGTCACATCTTTTACAAATGGGTGTAGATACAAAAATATCTACCTACCTATTTGATTACTTTGAAAAGTATATACATAATGGATACTTTTCTTTATCCCTTTTATTTTTATTTAATCTATACTTTTCTTTTATTGTTTTTTCAATAAAAAAATATTATTAGAACACATAAAATCACCAAAAATATGGTTTAATTATTTTTTTTAAAAATCTTTTAGAGGAATATAGCAAGACCTCACATTAGCCGTTCCACATGGCAGTAGAGGATTTGACAATATTACTCCTTATGGTGGAATCACATTTAGGCAATCCGAGTTCACCCCCGCATTTAATAAAGATGCTTCCTTCACCAATCAGGGCATGTGTGATGCCAGCAGGTTCATGCACATCACCACACAGGGTATCACACTCCAATCAGGGGATGAGATGTGTTACCCAACCCATTAAGAGCAGGCGGGGTGGTCCGTTATGGCCACCCCATAACGAGTGATAGCACATAGAACACCGCCGCCTCCACTTCCATAACGAGTGATAGGGTATAACTCGTTATATATATAACGCGTTGAACTTGAGGAGTGATAGGGTATGACTTGTACATTGTGTATTAATATTTGTACATTGGAATCCCTTCACTAGTGATACCACCCCCACTACAATTCTATCACTAGTGATAGAATATTGGGTGATGACATAGCATGATTTGATTGGATATTGGGAGTGATAGAAATCTATCACTAGTGACCACCCCCTCCCCCCTAATAGGAGGGGGACGACCAAACCCGGGGAAAGTGACGTCTAACCATAGTTTCAGTAAATAGAAGAAAATCTCATGCTTAGAAGGTAAGTCGTCCCTCTGAACTCTCTCTTATATAAACCTAATTTCTTCATGCAAGTACTTATCCTCATGCTCGAGGGAGGTCACAGGGAGGAATCCTATCCTGTGGCGAGCCTGACAGTGTTATTTTTGCAGTTACTTACACCTAGAGCCATTAATCTAACATCTCTTAGAGAGCATCTACCGGTGGAAGGAATCCTAGTATCAGCGTCTAAGATCTAATTCTTCATTAGTGTGGTGAAGGTGGAGAAAACTGACATGCCTGATGTTGTTAAGAATCCTGAGTCTGGTGAACCCAAGACTAGTAGTACCTCGTCTTCACCTGGTGGGTTAAAGAGAAAAGAGGTGGACACTCCTAGAAGGGAAAGACCTTCGTCGTCTCCGGCTAAACTGAGCCGTTTTGCACGATCTTTCAACAAACAAAAAGAGAAAAACCTTGGTTCTAGCCTGTTTTTAAACTATACGTGTTCTTGATATTACCCTTTGCGCTGTTGCGTTATTGACTGATGGCCTATGTGCATAGTTTGTTTTGTAGCTTTTCCAACTTCTTTTAGGTCATCCCCTAAGATTCCAAAATTTGTGTTTTCCCGGGACGAGACTCTGCTAAGGGTGCAAACAACTGAGAGTAATGTGGATAGGACTTTGAAACACGCTTCTCACGCGCCCTATGCAGGTTCTGAGGCAGATATTCCTACTCCTTTATTTAAAGATTTAAGCAAGGCACCTATGGAGCTTTTCAAAGGAACTGAAATTGCTGCTCCTTCTTCTCCTTAAGGGAGTTGTGTTGGGGATAAACGCAACGCTGGAGATCGAGGAACAAGCTCTACTCCTGACTTTTATATTCCTACCACTGTTGAATAGATTCATGTCCCCAATTGGAGGGTTAAGCAAGGTACCAAATTGACTGAGCGCTTGCATTATGCACACCTCGAAAGGTGCAAATTATCATATGAGCTAGCTGTTGGCATTTCTTCTATGTCATCGGGGATGACTGAAGTCATGCGCCAGTAGAACTATTTTCAAGATCAGATAGCTGCCTTAGAGTCATCCAAAGCCAAGATGGATAAGGCAGAAGAACAGTTTCACCAATACTGTGATGACATGACTTATGTTGATAAGTCCCTTGATGCTAGGCTTAAAGAGAAGGTTAGTAAGAGGGAGGCACTGGATGCTGCGTATGCTGCGTATGCAGAGGAGCATGCCAGGAATAGGGCTGTAAACGAGCCGAGTCGAGCTGCGTTCGGATTTCAAATTGAGCTGAGGTTTGAGGCTCGAGCTCGACTCGATTAAAATTCGAGCTAGCTCGGCTACATCTAGCTTGAACTAACAAAGAACCACAAAATTTACTACTTAAAAAGCCCTAAAAATGAATCTCTTCAAACACTAAAGGAAATAATTGCAATTTAATTTAACCAAATGGCTAAATATGCAAGTATAAATAGTTAGCTCACCTGGAACATTGTCTTTACCTTCTTCTATAAGGGAGACACTTAGTTTTTGTCATTTGAGCGATGTGGGACAAAAAATTGAAAAATGTAAACCTTATCAAGCTAGCTCAGGAGCCGAGCCAGGCCAAGCTCGAGCTCAGCTTCTTTATAAACAGAGCCGAGCCGAGCTGGCTCATTTACAACTAACCCAATTTCGAGCCGAGCTTTTTTCGAAATTTTTTCGAGCGAGTTTCGAGCAAGCTGACCCCTAGCTAGGAACAAGAAGAAGACGAAAGATTGGAAGTCTGCATGTGAGAACGTTAATGAAACTCTTCGTTCTAGAACCGAGGCCATGCCCTATGCTGAAGCTGCTGCTGTTAAACTAAAGGATGAGTTGCAGATTAAAGAGGAGTTTTCGAGGCCGTGAGAAGTAGTGATGAATATGTAGATGCTATTACTGATGTTAATAACGCTGCTCTTGTTGTTGGGCGCTTTGCAGGTTTTATGCAGGGATATTCATGGAAAGAGGTCGGTTTTGTTGCTTCAGCTCATGAGCTGTGTAGACAACCAGATCCTGATGAAGTCCTTAAAAAGAAGTGTGGGGCTTTTGAGGCCATGGACTTCCCTAATATCAGGATGTTTTCTAATTGTGCCTCTCATGAAGACATGTCGTTCTTGCGTGGTTTAGTACATCGGAACATGTCTGTGAGTGAGGCTGAAAAGGCTGGTCCTTCAGTAACTCCCGCCGTTCCTATGAGTCAAAATCCTAAGCCTGATGCTCCCCTGGCCTTTTAACCCTATAGTTTTTTGTCCAATTTCTCCACTTGCTGAGGGGATTTTCCTCACCGGGAAAGAAAACAATACACTTATTTACTATTTTTAGGGATCATTAGGGCCTTGGGCCATTTGCTGGGTACATGTACCCACTCCCTAGACAATTATTCTCCTTGACTTGGTTACGTGACTGAGTACCTTGTGCACAAAACTTTTCCTATGATGTATTGCTTTTTTTCTTTCATGTATGCAGGTACGCGTTTATGTCATCCTTTCTCTTATCCACGTTCGTTTCTTTTTAAGAAAAGTGAGCGTGCCTTATCATTTTTTAATGATGAATGCACCACTGGTCGAGGGGTGATGCCGCCCTCCTGATGAGTCCATCGGAGGACGAAACCAACGTGAATTAGATCTTTTTAAGATGCGTTTGCTGCAAGAACTATGTCATCATGTTTGTTGATGTTTTGTGTCTTTGATTACTTTCTTTACTTGATCAGTCGTATGTTAGAAAGATTTAGGGTTTATGAACATGTGGTGCGCGCGTGTTTGTTTGTGTGTTCATAAATAGTTGCATGGAATTATCGTTATGTGTCAAGTATCCACGCTGCATATCAATTTTACTCGCTTCATACGTATTGATAGTGTTTATGTTGTTTAGCGTATTTGTAATACTTGTTCTTTCTAGGTGAAAATAAGTAAATTATAAAGAAACATAATTTCATTACTTTTTTCGCAGAAAACTCACTTGGCTTGTAGAGCCTTCTTTTCGATAAATTAGCTGATAACTTAATTATTCGACATCTTTTTGTTGTCGCCCTACGCGTATCAGTTGTGTAAATGTGAGACATGGCAGGCTCGGGGGACCATCTTGTATGCCCCTTTGACCAGGTCTTCTTTGATCACGTACGGACCTTCCCAACTGGGTGCAAGTTTCCCCTGTGTGTCAGCTTTGCTTGCGGTGTTATCTCTGAACACATAGTCTCCTACTCGGAAATGCGTGGTTTTGACTCTTTCATTGTAATAGCGCTCCAACTGTTTTTTTGTATTAAGCCTCACATATGGATGCTATGTCACGCCTTTCCTCGAGCAGATTAAGATCATATCTCCTTTCTTTGTCATTGTCAGACTTGTGGACATTCAACACACGGCTTGTTGGCATTCTTATTTCTGCTGGATTACAGCTTCAGGGTTGTATGTGAGACTGAATGGTGTTTCACAATTACTTATTTTATTTGATGTTCGGCGTACGTAAAGTACGTTTAACAGTTCCTCAACCCAGCCTTTACCCCTCCTACCTAGCCTGATTTTTATGCCTTGGACAATGTTGCCATTTATTTTTTCCACTTGACCATTGGCTTGTGGGTGCGTAACAGAGGTGAAAATTGGCTGGATTTGCAACTCTTTATATCAATTTTTGAGTTTTTGGTCGACAAACCGTGTGCCATTATCACTGACCAGGTACATTGGCAGACCAAACTGACAGATTTGAATTCCGAGACAAATTTCTTAACGTGTAGGGCAGAGATAGTCGCGGGCGGTTTAGCTTCTACCCATTTTGTGATATAGTCGACTGCCATAATTAGATACTTGAGTCCTCCCACCCCCTCGGGGAAAGGTCCGACTATATCATGTGCCCATTTCTGAAAAGGCCAAGCAGAAGTAACCGGGATGAACCCATTCTTTGGGCGTAAGGTTAGATTAGCATTTTTTGACACGAGTCACACTTTCGAATTTCCTCTGCCGTCGTTAAGTGCATTCCTGGTTAGTAATATCCCGCTAAGTGCGTTCCTCAACCCAGCCTTTACCCCTCCTACCATGCCTGATTTTTATGCCCTGGACAATGTTGCCATTTATTTTTTCCACTTGACCATTGGCTTGTGGGTGCGTAACAGAAGTGAAATTTGGCTGGATTTGCAACCCTTTGTATCAATTTTTGAGTTTTTGGTCGACAAACCGTGTGCCATTATCACTGACCAGGTACATTGGCAGACCAAACTGACAGATTTGAATTCCGAGACAAATTTCTTAACGTGTAGGGCAGAGATAGTCGCGGGCTGTTTAGCTTCTACCCATTTCGTGATATAGTCGACTGCCATAATTAGATACTTGAGTCCTCCCACCCCCTCGGGGAAAGGTCCGACTCTATATCGTGTGCCCATTTCTAAAATGGCCAAGCAGAAGTAACTGGGATGAACCCATTCTTTGGGCGTATGGTTAGATTAGCATTTTTTTTGGCACGAGTCACACTTTCGAATTTCCTCTGTGGTCGTTAAGTGCATTCCTGGTAAGTAATATCTCGTTAAGTGCGTTCCTCAACCCAGCCTTTACCCCTCCTACCGTGCCTGATTTTTATGCCATGGATAATGTTGCCATTTATTTTTTCCACTTGACCATTGGCTTGTGGGTGCGTAACAGAGGTGAAAATTGGCTGGATTTGCAACCCTTTATATCAATTTTTGAGTTTTTGGTCGACAAACCGTGTGCCATTATCACTGACCAGGTATATTGGTAGACCAAACTGACAGATTTGAATTCCGAGACAAATTTCTTAACGTGTAGGGCAGAGATAGTCACGGGCGGTTTAGCTTCTACCCATTTCGTGATATAGTCGACTGCCATAATTAGATACTTGAGTCCTCCCACCCCCTAGGGGAAAGGTCCGACTATATCCTGTGCCCATTTCTAAAAAGGCCAAGCAGAAGTAACCGGGATGAACCCATTCTTTGGGCGTAAGGTTAGATTCGCATTTTTTTTACACGAGTCACACTTTCGAATTTCTGTCGTTGTTAAGTGCATTCCTGGTTAGTAATATCCCGTATTCATGATTTTGGCGACTAACATACAATGCCTCTTGAGGACTAAGGCACCTTAGTAACGGACCCATGAAAGAATTCTTGAACAAAACCCCGTCGTGCAATTCATATTCTAGTGCCTTGCATTGTAGCTTTCTAGCTTTGTCTTTTTCTTCAGGCAATGTCATTTGCCAGTTGATAGAAGCTTTGTCTTTTTCTTTAGGTAATGTCATTTGCCAATGACAAGGGGGTCATCTGAGACGTTTCTACTTCATGGACCATGAGAACTTCCTTTCGAGAGATAGATGGCGCGTTGAGTATTTCTACTCGTACTTCTTTGGCCAAATGCACAAAACATGTTAAAGCAAGTTTACTGAGCGCGTCGTCTGACTTGTTACTACTTCTTTTAATGTGATGCACTTCACAGGATTTGAACTTGCTCATAATTTATTTCATGTTCTGTAGCTACATGAGCTACTAGTCTTTTCAGTTTTCACCCCCATTTTTACCACGAGGCGCAGACCCACCAGCAAGGCTTCGTACTCCAAAAATCTACATAAAATCTACAAAATTTGGCTAAAAGTTTGCTAAAAATCTGCAAAAACAATTCTGATTATATTATTAATTTACAAATGCAACGCAATACACGTTATCAGTTTTCCAAAATGTGACTTCTGAAAGGCTGGAACTTGTACGGGTTAAAGTCCCCACAATGTGACTTCTGAAAGGCTGCAACATGTACGTGTTAAAGTCCTCTAAAAAATCACTGTATGTGTAGAGCAATGCTAACTAGCTAGGACATACTCGAAAGAAATCATATCCATTGAATTATTATAAAACAAAAGGGGTCAATCACAACCTTTAAAAAAGTTACGCATGACTAAATATATGAAAATTAAAGTCCATGGATAAAAATATATATTTATTATTTGTTGGTTTATACTTTTTTTCAAACCGCAATAGTTATACTTTTTTCAAAACACAATTTTTTTTTTTGAACGGTGACTATCTTTTTGAGTGACCCAATGTCACACCGTCTAAACGGCGGCCCTAGCAAAGATCTGTCCAGACTACGTTGTTTTAATCGGCCCGCGCTGGGTTAGTTAGACTTGGTTACGACGTTCCCCTAGGTAGTTACTTCTACTCCTATAATTTACACCAGAATAGTTATTATAAATTACATTAAACTAGAAGAAGTGCCCGCCGCGTTGCGGCAGGGTACAAGCATATTACATAAAGTGTTACATATTGGTTCTATCTTCGTCTATGATTTTTGGTACACTCGAGATGACGGCTTCGTTGGTGCTCGAACACAAACTTTTACAACCCATTTTATGTGTTTTATAAACATATATAGAAGTAACCCAATGCACAAAACTATATTGCTTTTAAAAGTCTATATGATCTCAAATGTAGATTACAAATAAATCATATAAAATGGCCATAAATATATACCGCGGAGATTAAATCAATTCGAGAATACAAAAAAAGCAAATATCGAGCACTTTATCAGCAACTTTCTTAAAACAATTAAACTTATCGCAAATCAAAACCTGCAGGTAAGCTTGTTCCTTTACAGTAGACATTAGCATATAAATTCAAGCTGGAAAAATGGCACCGTGTTAGCGAAATCGATATAGATAAAATCAACAAAAAAAGATCAATCAAATTCAAAGTCTAAGGAGGTCAACATAAAAAAGAATTTGAGACAAAGAAAATAACCCGCAATTGTAGAAACTTTCCTTTGACGTTCTGCAAAAACCTACAAGTCAACGCAACTTGAAGCCTCAAATGAAATTGAGACAAACTAATAAATTAAGAAATACAATGAATGGACGCTGATGATCGAGTTGAGTTACCAGTTTTGCATTCAGATTAATGTGTCCGGTCATCGCAATCATGCATCCGCCGTGATTTCCTTCATCCCAAATAACCTTCATTCTAGTTCTTGTAACAAAAAACAATGCACATAAAACAAACCTACTATCAAAAACTGAAAATGGAAAAAATCTCTTCGTTGATACTTAAGGTGGCTGTTATCCTACAAATTACATTAGGTGACCTCTCCCAATGTGGTCAAATTAGAAGTACATGTACCATGTTTGCACATCTTGAATCATAAATGCTAAGTACAACTGTTACAACCTATGAAGGTGGTTTGGCTAAATCTTATATCACTGAAAAACTTGATTGCGGCTTTACAAAACCCGGGAGGGCAAGTATCTATTGGACCTACAGAGAATTCAAGGACCAAGGAATTATTTTTGGACCCCTATGCAGCGTTTCTTGCCCAGCTTCGTGTCCTCTAGAGCGAGTGAGCAGTTTATATATAGCAGCAGCATCATCATTACCATCCTGATAGTATGATGAACAACTTTCTCCCTCAAGCCACATGGTGATGAAAAGCTAGGCTGTTGTAAATACCAAGTTTTCTTGTTTCAATTATTAGGGTACTATAGTACTGTGCTATGCTCCATCTATATTGTAGAGAGCCAATGTTTTGGCCGACTCACTATGAGTGTGGGCCCACCTCACTTGTTTATTAATATCTACTTCACTTCATCCGAGAGTTTGTCTTCACGATATTCTCCCCAAGGGTAAGGATCTACTTGTATATTCGTCACTCTAAATTAATAGAAATCACAATTGTTTATCCATAATCTTGATAAGAGGCCATAAATACTCGAGTTAAGGTAAATATTACATTTGCAACATCTCATATCGCGGTGTTCACAGGTACAAATATGTATGGGGTAGAATATAACAATGTTGCTACTGCAGCACTTCACTTATTCTCTTGATAAGCTATGATCTTCTATCCATTATGGAAAGTTTTTTGAGAATTAGAGAGTGCTTACAAATTGATGCAGGCCCAAGTGTGGAGGAACAGGCTATTTTGTATTTGGAGGCCCAAGACCGCGTAACAAAAGGGGCTTCACTAAAATGGCTCTAACTTGGGCTACGGGGGTCCGTTTACGGCGTGTGACCAGGCGAAACGACCGTGAGAACGAGCTCCATCTTGTTTCAAACCGCCTATGGCGGTTTGGGTCATCGCCCGACTGAAAAAATGATTATTTCTATTACTTATTTGCATTTTTATGTTTTTTGGACTATTTTAGGCATTTTGTTTTAGGCCGTGTGTTTGGCCCGTTATCTTTTTAGGCCCATTTCGAATTTCGGTTTCTATTTATATGTCCCTCTAGTAATATGAATGATGAGACTTGAATTTGGACATGATTGATTTTTTCACTTCAAATTCCGTGCCTTTTGGGTGGAATCTTGGGGGTTGGGGAAGAACACACGGGTATTCTTAGAATCAACGTGTTTGATCTTCGTTTCCGTATCACACGCTACATCAGTTGGTATCCGAGCCGAATTCCTGGCTCAAAATGCCTCCGAGGAGAAACAACAACAGGCCTCTCGATGAAGTTTATGAACGAGAGTTGGAGCAGCGACTTATGGCGAGAATGGATCAACGGCTGGATCAGGTGGTCGATCAGTTGACTGACCGGATGGCCGACTTGGTCAATCGTAGAAGGCAGAGACCCAATGACGGGTATGGTTCTGATTTTAGTAACCCATTTGGTGATGGTTCGACTTCCGAAGACGAAAGGAAGGGCGACCAAGGGGTGAACGTGGAGGGGGTAACAGGCGTTGGGATTCTGGGATAAGGATTGATATTCCAGAATTTGATGGGTCTAGTTTGAATCCGGAGGGGTTCATCGATTGGTTGGCTACCGTGGAGGAGGTGTTTGAATACAAGGAGGTGCCTGAAAACAAGCGGGTGGCCTTGATCGCTACCAGGTTATGTGGTAGGGCCTCCGCGTGGTGGCAACAATTGAAGTTAACAAGGAACAGGCTTGGAAAGTCAAGGATCGTGACATGGACCAAGATGAAGAAGTGCTTGCGGTCCAACTTTTTGCCTCATAACTTTCAAAGGTTGATGTACCAGCGTCTGCAGAATTTAAAACAGGGGGCTAAATCGGTTGATGATTATACCACAGAGTTTTACCAGTTGATTGCGAGGAATGACATTCAAGAACCGGAGGAACAACTTGTTTCTCGGTATATTGGGGGTCTGAGGGTTCAAATCATGGAGTCTGTGAACCTCTTTGATCCGTTAACCATTCCAGAGGCACATCAACGGGCGTTGGCCTTTGAGAAGCAAAACCGTCGGGTGGGCGGTTCATTTACCCCTGCTGGAGGAAACGTTGGGTCAGGCAGTGGGGCACCTCGTGGCGGGCCTAGTCAGCAGAAGCCGGGGGGTAGCAATACCGGGCCTACTTCTAAGGGGGCTAGCAGTAGTGGTCCGAGATGTTTTAGTTGTGGTGAAACAGGCCATCGTCAAGCTGAGTGCAAAAAGGCTGGTAAAAGACACTTGTTTGTTGAGTCTGAGGATGACCAGTATGAAGAGTATGAGAATAACCCAGTGTACGATGAAGAAACTGAATATGAAGAGGAGGTTGTGACCGGTGATGTTGGGGTGAACTTGGTGGTAAGACCCTCTTGCTATACACCAAAGGCTGATGGGGATGACTGGCTGAAGCACAACATCTTCCACTCAACATGTACAATTTTGGGGAAGGTTTGCACGTTTGTTATTGATTCGGGGAGTTGTGACAATCTGATTTCTGAAGAGGCAGTTCAAAAGTTGGCCTTGAAGACAGAGAGTCACCCGAAGCCTTATAAGCTTCAATGTCTTAAAAAGGGAGGTGAAGTTACGGTATCTAAAAGGGCACTCGTTTCTATTTCTATTGGGTCAACGTATAAAGATGATGTTGTGTGTGATGTGGTCCCTATGGATGCGTGTCACTTATTGTTGGGTAGACCTTGGGAGTATGAGCGTAATATAGAGCATAATGGGCGGTCGAATACTTATAGCTTTCTGTTTGGCGGTGTGAAGATCACTCTTGTTCCTAGCAAGCCTAAGCAGTTGGCCACAAAACAGTCGGGTACTTTGTTGACCATCAGTCAGTTTCAAGAAGAGTTGGAGGAGACAGACAATGTTTTTATTTTGATAGGGAAGACAGTGCCCGAGGAAGTCGAAATTCCTGATGCTATGGTCCCTTTGCTGGAAGAATTTTCTGATGTTTTCCCTGATGAATTGCCCGATGGTTTGCCACCTTTGCGTGACATCCAACATCATATTGATTTGGAGCCTGGGTCACAGTTACCCAATAGACCACATTACAGGATGAGCCCTGGTGAGCATGAAGAGTTGCGAAGGCAGGTTGAGGAATTGATTTCTAAGGGGCATGTCCGTGAAAGTATGAGCCCTTGTGCTGTTCCGGCTTTATTGACTCCAAAAAAAGATGGCACTTGGCGTATGTGTGTTGACAGTCAAGCAATCAACAAGATTACTGTGAGGTACAGGTTTCCTATTCCTCGACTTGATGATTTGCTTGATCAACTTAGTGGTGCTACTATTTTTACGAAGTTAGATTTGAAGAGTGGTTATTACCAGATTCGTCTTAGACAGGGTGACGAGTGGAAGACTGCCTTCAAGACTCGTGAAGGGTTGTATGAGTGGTTGGTGATGCCATTTGGTTTATCAAACGCACCTAGTACTTTTATGCGTGTGATGAATAAGTTGCTTAGGCCTTTTATTGGGAAGTTTGTGGTTGTGTATTTTGATGACATTCTCATTTTTAGTGCTTCTTTCAGCGACCATGTTGTGCATGTGAGGCAGGTTTTGGCCTTACTTCGCAGGGACCGTTTTTATGCAGCCACCAAGAAGTGTGTGTTCATGACCCCTAAAGTGTTATTCTTGGGGTATGTTATTTCTGGTGATGGGATACAGGTTGATGAATCCAAAGTGGCGGCTGTTCAAAATTGGCCAACTCCTACTACCATTACTGAAGTTCGTAGTTTCCATGGGCTTGCTTCTTTTTATAGGCGGTTTATTCCACACTTCAATTCTATCATGGCTCCAGTGACAGATTGTATGAAGGGGAAGACGTTTGTATGGAGAGATGAGGCAGAGTTGGCTTTTCAAGTTGTGAAAGAGAAGCTCACTACAGCACCAATTCTAGTATTGCCTGATTTTTCTCAAGTTTTTGAACTTCATACTGATGCCTCAAGGGTTGGAATTGGTGGGGTTCTTAGTCAAGGTGGTCGACCTGTTGCTTATTTTAGTGAGAAGCTAACTGGGCCTAAGTTGAGGTACAGTACTTATGACCTAGAGTTTTATGCAGTGGTCCAAGCTGTAAAGCGTTGGCGTCATTACTTGTGTCAAAAGGAGTTTGTTTTATTCACTGATCATGATTCCCTAAGGCACATTCGTACTCAAGACAAGGTATCTCATTAGCATGGGCGATGGTTGGCCTTTCTTGAGAAGTTTACTTTTGTGGTCAAACACAAGACTGGTGTTTCAAATAGGGTTGCTGATGCCTTAAGCAGGAGGAGTAATCTGCTTGTATCTATGAGGGTTGATGTGCTGGGTTTGGAGGTCATTCGTGAGCAGTTAGCCATTGACCCTTATTTCTCAGTTATTTTGCAGGATGTGGAAACTGGGAAAAAGTCATATTTTCTTTTGCATGATGGTTTTTTGTTCAAGGGAAATCAGCTATGTATTCCTAATTCTAGTCTTCGTTTACAGATTATTAAGGAGTTACATGGTGAAGGACATGTTGGTCGTGACCGTACTTTACAGCTGGTGCAAGCTTCTTATTATTGGCCTTCTATGAGGAAGGAGGTGGATCGTTATGTGAAGAGGTGCCGTATCTGTCAGGTGTCAAAGGGCACGACTACCAATGCGGGTCTCTATATGCCTATGCCAATTCCCTCACAGCCATGGGTTGATATTAGTATGGACTTCGTGTTGGGGTTACCTCGTACTCAGAGAGGTAATGATTCCATATTTGTTGTGGTGGATCGGTTTTCTAAGATGGTCCATTTTATTCCCTGCAAGAAGACGACTGATGCTGTTAATGTAGCCCAACTCTTTTTTCGTGATGTGTACCGTCTGCATGGGCTACCTTCTTCTATTGTGTCTGATCGGGATACCCGATTTCTGAGTCATTTTTGGCGTAGCTTGTGGAAGATGGTGAATACTCAACTCAACTTCAGTAGTGCTTATCACCCACAAACTGATGGGCAACTAAGCTTTTCAAGAAACCCAAAGTTTGCCCTCACTGCAACAATAATAAAACTCATTAAGGTAATTAAACTCCCACTAAACAAATAAATAGTGTTCTAACAATTAAAAAACAATCAATCTTGCCTGGTATCGTTTCTCCCTTGCAACTCATATACTTCCCTCAAAATCCCCAAAACAAATTTCTACTCCTCGACAGAAAACCCACAATCAATAACCCAAAAACACATCTAACAATTCAGGAACAACGGAAGAAAGAAACATACATACACATATTGTATGTGTAGATTACGCGAGCTACCGAGATGAAATGGGGGTAATAACCGCATGATAGATCAGGACTCTTCGCTAGAATGGTCGCCGGCGACATGTGGTGTCGGAAGAACAACCACCAAAACCATTACTAATGTTCTAGATGTTTTAGGTCATATGTTGAACCCCAACCACACAGGTGACGTTCGAATCCCGAAACCCCCCAAAATGCAAGCCCCAAATGAGAATCAACGAAACCTTAAAGATTCACATGCAACATAAGAAACGCACGAAACAACCAAAGGAAATCCGACTATTGGCCAAATCAAACAAAGAAGCAGAGAAGTGCATATCGTATCCTCAAGCGAAATCGATGGCGTCGACTTTAAATCACCGCTAACAATGACGGATTTTACAATTTCGGTACTTCAGGGCTGGGTTGTTTACAACGGCTATCGGAGATGGCAAATATGGTGGTCATAGTTTCACAGAGGGAAGAGGCAGAGATGAGAGGGGAATGGTGGTGGTGACGGACTGACGGGGATGGACGGTAGTGAGGAAACCAATAGACACTATGATGTACAACAACATAAAGCTAGGTACAACAATAATAAGCACAAAATATCAATACAGCCTAGAGTACAACACCGTATTGCCAAAACATGTTACAAATTAGAGTATATATAAATGGTTGGTTTTAAACTAGAACCTTTATTTTAATTACACCAGAATAGTTTTTATAAATTACATTAAATGGTTGGTTTTAAACTAGAACCTTTATTTTAAAAAGCATGTCTTTTACCAAATAGACTAGCCAGTTACCTTTAGTAATCTTTCGATTTAGCGTACATATCTCTACAACATATCTCTATATAACTGGGTCTCTGGTGACAACTTAGAGCACCAACAACAAGCAAAAACAATGGCTTCTCTTAGCTTGTCCACTGTTCCCACCACCATAACTTCACTGTCCTCTCGGTCAGCCTTATTTTCCAAAACATCCACCCATCGTTTCAAAGTCTCATGCAACGGTTCTTCAGATGAGCGTCTCACAAACTCTGAAAACAACCCTATTAACCCCATGGAGAATAATAATGTAGACCGGAGAAACATGCTCCTGGGGCTAGGCGGTCTATACGGTGCGGCCAACTTCACCAGCATCGGGTCGGCCTTAGCATACCCCATCACTGCTCCGGACAATATTTCAGACTGCGTTGCTGCAACTGTTGGCGTAACTGACCCCGAAAACGCGGTAAGAGGCGTAGCTTGTTGCCCTCCATCCTCACAGACTACCCCAGCTCCTTACTCCTTGCCTGATTTCACCCAGCTTCGTGTTCGACCTGCCGCACACCGACTCACTTCCGACTACATCGACAAGTATCGAGCAGCAATTGCGGCCATGAAGGCTCTCCCAGACGACGATCCACGCAGTTGGAAACAACAAGGTAAGATCCACTGCGCTTATTGCAATGGAGCTTATAGTCAAGAAATGAATGGCCATAAGGAGTTAAAACTCCAGGTTCACAACTCCTCACTCTTCTATCCTTTCCACCGTTGGTACCTCTATTTTTACGAGCGGATCTTGGGTAGCTTAATTAGTGATCCGACTTTCGCTTTACCGTACTGGAATTGGGACAGTCCCATGGGAATGTTGCTTCCTGCTATGTTAGAGACCCCGGTCACTGACCCGAGCAGCAAGACTGATAGAACCGATCCCAAATTCAACTCATTATTTGACCCTTATCGGAATGTCGCACACCTACCTCCCTCTATCCTTGATCTCAATTATAGAGGCACGGAAAGTGGCGCTTATTGTGTAGACCAGATAAGCTCTAATCTGTCAACAATGTACACTCAAATGGTCTCCAGTGCCACAACTAGGGATGCCTTCTTTGGTACTAATCCTGACCCGGTGACCGCAAGTACGGCTGGCACTATAGAGCGTGGTGCTCACACAGCGGTTCACATATGGGTGGGTAACCCTAGGATGACCAATAATGAGGACTTGGGTAACTTTTACTCGGCAGGGTATGACCCAGCATTTTACCTCCACCATGCTAATGTCGACCGCATGTGGAAAGTCTGGAAGGATTTGAGCCCTTCTACAAACAAAGATCCAGATAACGACGACTGGAATAATGCATCGTATGTGTTTTACGATGAGAACAAAAATCTTGTACGTGTTTACAACAAAGACTCTGTAGACATCAACAAGATGGGATATGATTATGAAGATTCAAGAATCCCGTGGATCAAGAGTCGCCCGGTTGCTCGAGTTAAGGCGTCGAAAGTTGCGGCTAAGTCGGTTGGAGTTGTGAAGAAGGCGGAGGAGATTAAGTTTCCTGTGAAGTTAGACAAGATAGTGAAGGTTCTAGTGAAGAGGCCAGCTACAAATAGGAGTGAGAGTGACAAGAAGAAAGCTACTGAAATGCTGTTTTTGAACGGAATCAACTACAACAGTGAGCAATTTTTCAAGTTTGATGTGTTGGTGGATGACGTAGACGATGGGATCGAGACCACCGCGTCTTCAAGCGAGTTTGCGGGTACTTTCGCTCAGGTGCCACATGGCCTTCGAGGAGAGAAGATGGTCATGAAGAGTGGAGCGGCGTTTGGGATCACTGAGCTTTTGGAGGACATTGAAGCTGAAGGTGATGAGTATGTTTTGGTTACTTTGGTACCGAGGGCAGGGACAGAAGATGCGACCATTTCAGATATCAAGATTCAGCTGGTTCCCATCGCTTAAAATTCTTATTTATTACTGCATTTTAAATTTTCAATTTGTGTGCATGCATGGTTACGTATGTTTGTTTGGATCCGGTGTGTGAAGGTCTCAAGAACTTTTAGAGTAGTTCTTGCAACCTAATAAAAATTTCGTTTCTAGTTTGTAGTGGTTTTATAACCACTAACCATGCTTGAATGTCACCCTTGATTTCGGATTTCCATTAATAAACTTTTTGAAGTTGTATTTATCTTTTATTTCAAGTACTACAGACTCAAATCTTTTATTCATTTTTCTTGTAATGTAGCAATCCAGATTTAAATAAACCATAAAGGTGAATCAACATCGATCATATCCATATGTCCGAAATTAATGAGTCATCTCATTTAAGGCAGATTACCGAAGGGGTCATCTCAATCTTCAATCTGATAACTTTTTCTCAAAATATTTTCATGTTTTCTCATTCAATCAAACAAACCCCGAATTTCTATAATAGTAGTTAACTAATTAGTACTAAACACTCACCACAAATTCTATGTGGATACGACCTTACTTACCCGTAGTATTATTGGTATTTAAGGAAAATACTTTCTTTTATTAGCCTATGACAACTATATCAGTAATCAAATGTCTAACCACATTTGTACAAGCATATTTTATAGGATTAAGTATAAATATTATCATGTCTTGATTCCGGTTGTAAACGAATAGTAACTATAGAGGTTTTAGTGGTGTTTGGGCTAGTTAGGGGTATTTGGGCCGAACCGTAAGCTTATGGTGGGCCTAGGTTATCTCAAAATCCATGTAAGATATAAACAGGATGATGGGTTCGGTTCATTCATAGCCTAGTACCTGGCGATTTTGTTGTCAATTAATAGAATCGTGTTAAAGTGATTCTTCTGTTCTTCATGGGTGTGTTATTGAATCACATCAAGTTTAGATTTCACACAAACTTGGTGTTCGTTGATATCATTGAAAGATCCATTTTGGGACTTACAATTGTACCAAAGCAAAACAATATAGCTCTTTGGAGGCTTGGTAGATATCAAGGATTCAAAATTCTTTTTGGAATTAATTACAAGGCTATCTTTGGAGTACTCAAACTCTCAGATCTCTCTTTTAGTTAGTTCTAGGTAGTTTTCGAGTATTGGTATTGTGTTTTTGTAAGTTTCTTGAAGTGTTTTGCTGGAAAAATCGAAGAGCTCTACTAATTCATATTCGTGTTCTTCGGTTTCTTGGTTGACGTCGTTGCAGATTATAGGAATAGTCACAATCTGCTTAGGTGATTTTTGTGAAAGTGTGAAAAGATATACACAATCTTTTCAATAATTTAAAAAAGATTATGTAGAATTTTTTTCTTTACGAAAGATAACAATCCCAAAATTGTATAGATTGTTTGTTGAACAATTATCTGGAAAGATTTATAAGGGTTCTCGAGTTTCTATGATTTCAAAGATACTAGGGTTCACAACTTTCTCTGGGTTCTCGGGTTTTTTGGAGTCGGTGTTCTCTCTCGAGATCCATTGTAAGAGAAAGTGCGCCATCTCTTAAAGTTGTGAAGAATCAGAATGATGCATCGTAGTCTAAAGCATGCTAGACTAGTAATTATTAGTTTTGATAGTCTACGAGGATTAAGCTGACGTTAAAATATTCAAAATATGTATAGACATGAGAATGAATTTGTGTATAGCTACAAATTTACAAATATAACTTGATTCAATCTAAAGGTTTGCCAATAAGCCTTTTAGTAATACAAATAAAAATTGCAAATGTATAATGATCCGGTGAAGTACACAATGGTCATAAGAAATATATTAAAAAGTAAACTAACATATTTTTAAAATAATTTAATGCATACACCTTGTATGATTTAAACTCTATACCTCTTAGATTAGATAGAGAGGAGTATGTCTCTCCTTGAAACACTTAGGTAGCGTTTGTTATGCAGGAATGAGAGGTGGAATGGAATGGACCATTGTGAAGGAATGAAGAAAAGAGTGTTTGTTTGGTCAATTTAATGGAATCGACCATTCCAAATTTCCATTCCCTCAAAATCATTTCATTCACCCCCCCCCTGTTTTTTTTTTTCCATTTCATTCTCTTTTCATCCTTCATTAACAACACCACAACCTACCACCGTTGCCACCACCCACCACCACCACTGTCATCCGCCGCCATCACCCACTTCCGTCGCAACCCACCGCCGCCTCCCGCCGCCGCCACCGCTACCACCTCCGTCCCTGCCACCGCCATCGCCGCCACCCACCGTCGCCGCTGCCACCTCCGATCACCGCCACCACCCACCTTTGATCATCTCCGCTGCCACCTTCGATCATCGCCGTCGTCGCCACCAACCTCCAGCACCGCTATCAACCGCCACCACCCACCACCGCGGGCACCCACTATCACCACTGCCGCTGCTGCTACCACTGTTGTAGAAATCGGCCTAGGCGGCCGATTAATCGCCGCCTAGGCGCTAGGCGCTAGTCTACTGATTAATTTTAGCCTAGTCGGTCAATTAATCGGTAATCGGTCCTAGGCGGTCCTAGGCGGCCCTAGGCGGTCCTAGGCGGTCAAAAATCAGATTAATCGGCCTATAATTAATCGGTCAAAATCGGAAAAAATCGGTCCTAGGCGGTCCTAGGCTGTCCTAGGCGGTCAGAATTGGTCAAAATCAGTCAAAATCGAACCATACTATCTGAAACTTGAAGTATTTATGTGAATTTTGAAGTATTATTTTTATATTATTGGGTATATATATATAATTTTGAAAAAATACATATAAAAATCCCATTCCGATTAATCCCGATTAATCCCGATTAATCCCTAGGCTGTACCTCACCGCCCGACTAGCGCCTAGCGCCTTCTACAACACTGGCTGCTACAACTGCCACCTATCACCACCCACCATCACCGCCCATCGTTGACCACCGCCATCCGATTTTATTTCTTCGTCTTTTCTCGCATACCAAACAACAAAAAGTAAGGCTTCATTCCATTCTCACATGCCAACCAAACAAGACATGGAAGGGTAATGATCCATTTCATTACCTCATCCATTCCATTTCCTCTTCCATTCATTTCCCCCGTCCATTCCATTACCCCATACCAAACAGACCCTTAGTATAAATGTATGTTGTATAGAATATTATTATATAATTTAATTTGCAACTTGAACTTTATGTCTTACTTGAGTGGCGCTACTCCATTCGTGCAGCCCACTTTCGGCTTTGGTCAAGCCGGCGGGTCGCAACCTTCACAACAACAAGCCGAACCCGATGTCGATGTCGTGCCGAAGACGCAACCCGAACCGGAGCCAGAGAAATCGAAACGCGGCAGAATGTCGCATAAGAAGAAGGAAGCGAACGAACCTCGACGTAAGCATTCTTACCTTAATTGGACGAAGGAGGGGGAATACACGTTGGCTCGGTCATGGCTCGAGGTTTCAGAGGACCCCGAAATTGGTAACTTTTATATTTTTTTTTACTTATTTTTTAGTTATATTTTTACTTTTATTTTTAACATACAACTTATATTTTACTTTTATTTTTTTAATTTGTAGCAAACTTTCAAACGGGCCCCGTTTTTTTGGATAGAGTTCGTGCACTCTTTTATAGCACATGGGGTAAAGGCGAGCATCGGGACAAATATTCCATTTCTAGCAAATGGACCGACATCAACAACAAGTGTCACTCATTCCAAGAAGTGTACCAACGTAACTACGATAATCGCCCGAGCGGAGAAGGTGACGTCGGGGTTTTAACAAAGTCTTTGGAAGAGTACGAGAGAACGAAATGCCCTTTCCCGTACTATAAGTGTTGGGATCTACTACGAAAAAGTCCAAAGTGGGCGGGCGTAGTGACCATGACGTCTAGTAGTAGACGTCGAGCTAAACGGTCAAAAAATCATCCTCCGTTGACCCTGAAACACCGACATCGGATGCCCGCAATGTCGATCTAAATGAGGTAGTGGACGTTGACGAGCAACTTGAAGAAGAGTTGGCCCGGCCGCCCGGTAGAAGAAAGGATAAGCGTACCGGGAAAAAAACGATGGAGTCGTCTTCCGATCTCGAGTTGAAGGAAGATTTCGAGGAGATGAACCGTCGTCTCCAAGACATTCGCGACCTCGGCCACCAACGTTGTGAGATTATAAAAGAACGAGTCGTCGAAACCAAAAAGTTTAACGAGATGCAAGAGGCGAGGCAAATGGAAAAGGACATTGAGTTTTTGTCCAAACCGATCGACCACCTCCAAGGCGACGCGTTGATCCTTGCGCAAATGCATCGCCAAAAAATTCGGGAAAAATATGGACTCTAGATCATCATCCTCTTTTTTAACTTTTTTTTTTTTCGTTTTTTTTTTTTATTTCAAGTAGTGTAATTTTTTTTTTAAATTAATGAAGAATTTTATGTTTTAAATTTAAAAAAAAAATAATTGTGTAATGATTTCATGGGCGTTGTTGGGCATTATTCCCACTACGGCACTTTTGCAATAACCCCTAATAATACTCCCATGCTGACTGGACTACCACATAGCAGAAAACGCCCCATAATGGGGGCATTATTGATAAAACCACTACGCATGGTGTTAGAGATAACGTAGGCGGTAGGCGTAGCTAACGTTATTTGTTGCCACGTATTTATTATATTTGTTGATTTAATTTGATAGCAATTCGTCAGGGTTGTAATTAGCTGATTTAATATGTTTATTGAGTGTATTCATTTATTGATATTGAAATCTCATGATGATAGCTTTTCCAAATAGTCCTCGGAACCAGCCAACTGATAATGCTCGCCGTACTAAAGCTCACACCTCCAAACCACATATTTCTCCTCTGATTTCGTCAACTTAACCCTCTCAACGTCCAACTTCAACCAATGTTAAAGAAAATGTGATTGTAACCGTCAGGCTTCGTCCCCTCAAGTACGTTTGTTTTATTATATATTATATAGACAGCGTGGTTTGTAACCGCTATCAAATGAAATTACCACCTTCAGATCTCTAAAAGATTTAATCCCTGCCGTTTAAACTCATAGAAAAAACCGTAAAACATGCGGTACTTGGAGGTTAGGGGCGGATTTAGAGGGGTTTACCGGGTCCCAGGAACCCAGTCGATTTGGAAAAAATCGTTTTTTTTGTACTGTAAACCTTGTATGATTTGGAAAAGAACGTTTTTTTTGTAGTGTAAACCTTGTATGATTTGAAAAAATGAACCCAGTGAAAAAACTGGGTGGACTGTTGGAGGTTGAGCATTCTCTCTCCTCTTTTTTGGGCGGTTATCATTAGGGCAGGCGGGGTGGTGCGTGATACCACCCCATCACTCGTTAATCTATCACTCTACACCGTCGCCGCCCCTTTCATCACTCGTGCAAAACATAACGCGTTGAGTGTATAACGCGTTGGAAATCAAAAAATGGAACGTGTATCTTGTACATTGTGCATTAATATTTGTACATTGGAATCCCTATCACTAGTGATACCACCCCCACTACATTTCTATCACTAGTGATAGAATATTAGGTGCTGACATGACATGATTTGATTGGGTGCTCCCATCACTAGAATCTATCACTAGTGAATCACCCCTCCTCCCTTATGTCGGTTGTTCAAATCACGTGAATCCGTAACCAGAGAGCTTTTATTATATTCCATCGCCAGCTGCCATCGCAATTGATATGTTATGATGTTCTCAAATCAGATTGTGACAAGCTTTCTCAGGTAATTTACGCGTTACTGTGTTAGGGTTTCAATCTATGGAATTGTAGCAAATTGTAGGGTGTTTGGATTTGTTGTTCTTAATGGGTTAGGGTTTCAATCTATGGAATTGTAGTAAATTTTAGGGTGTTTGGATTGGTTGTTCGTGTGAAAAAGTATATATTCGTCAAGAGGGAGTAATGCATCTTGACAACAGCAATAGTCAAACTCACAGTCTTTCTCTGGTCAATCTGCATTCGGTTAAAATGTAAGTTTCTTATCTTAGCTTTTTTCATGCTATAATTATTTGCAATTGTAGTGTGCTCTCATATGCCATATATAAACCATGAAGAAAAAAAAAGATCTCTAAAAAGTCACTTTCCTGTTTTAAGTAGTAGTAAATTTTGAGAAGCACTTTGAAATCAGCCAAACCTTTTCTATGTTAATTCATTTGTTTAAACTTTTAAAGTTATGTTAGTTACTTGTGCTATTTTGATTGAAACCTAGGGTTATAGTTATCTGAACCATGCCTCTACTATGTTTTATAAATTGTTGTTATGATTCAAGATGCGAACTTCTTTAATATATTATCTTTAGGAATAGTTCTTATTACTAAACTTGTAGGGCTCTTTTTTTAAATGCGAATTGCTTGTATTGGGCAGCTGATGGCTATTCTGTTTACATCAAGGGTCTCCCAGTGAACGCTACACTTGCTTTGTTAGAGGAAGTGTTCAAGATATTTGGTCCTATTAAGCCGAATGGCATTCAAGTTTGAAGCAACAGGGTACATATCCACTTTATTTTTTCTAATCTTTTGAACCGTATTTTAACTTTGGTGAAACTCATCGCAGCTACAGGGATTTTGTTTAGGATTTGTTGAAATTGAGGTGCCCGATGCACTTCAAAAAACGGTTGAGGTGTGCACTGGTTTTCGTTTATATGTTACAGTAGATAGAAAATGATAAAAAAGAATTTGTCTATTGAATATTTTCATTCATCTCCAAACTTGGTGTTATTCTTGTAACATGTGTCTTATGATGTTTTAGGCCTTACCAGTCACGATTAATGGACGCAATGCTCTTGTTGATGAAAAATGCTTCACAAACTCTGAAGGCAAGCTTTACCTCTTAACTTTAATAAAGGAAACACATGCAATTAGATTACATGTGGTAAAAGAAAACATGACTTGTATGTTTGTACTTTGATGACATGTACATTATCATATGCAATTTGTAGTTCATGTACATTAGATTACATGTCGTAAAAGAAAACATGACTTGTATGTTTGTACTTTGATGACATGTACATTATCATATGCAATTTGTAGTTCATGTACATTATCATGTGCAACTCGATTTCAAATTAAATTTAGATCGAAAAAATAAGAACGTCGCAAAGGTGTATTAAAAATCATTTTAATAGTTAAAAAAGAAAAAAAGGTATGAGTAGCCACGTATAAATTACGGTTGGATAAAAAGGTTAAAAGGTTACATAATATATACAGGGTTTAAATGGAAGGTCTACAAGTTGAATCTCTCATATGACTTAAAACTAGAGATGAACAAATGATATCCGGAACCGGTACCCGTTTTTGTTGATTTTCGGTATCGGGCTCATCCCTACTTAACACCATTATTTAAATCTTGGTTATTTGGCTTTGTGAAACAGATCCATTTGGTGGGGGGTCTCAGTTGCTATCTTTATGGTTGGTTATTGCATCTACTACCAAGGTCAAAACATTAATCGGTTTATTTAGTCAACATTTTTCTTTTATTGCAATTTTCTATTCTGCTATGTGTTCTTGCTGATGCTTTTGTTTTCTTAATTACCTGAGTATATATGTTGTTATACTTAGGTTGCTTAACAGTTACTTCCTATGATTGCTTTGTTGGCTTATGTAGTCGGTCCTTTATGGACTACTTATGTTAACGGGATGTACTTTGGTCTTAAACAAAATGGGTTTTGTTTAAAATGCAATTGTATTAGTGATGCGATCATGACATTAAAGTACCTGGGTCCCGGATGGATAAAAAATATTCTTTTCCCACCGATTATTGGTAACACACATTTTGGCTCTTTTAAAAACAAATAATATTTTTGTTTAGAATGCAAAGAAAAATTCTTATGTCAACGCTAAAAAACTCGTCCACCGGACAGGTATACTACTAGTTCTAGTTGAGTGTAGAACTAGATGTGTTTGTTTTTTTAAGCTTATTTGTGTGTGATTAGTTGAAAGCTTATGGGAAATTGCTATAGGGGTTGAGGATGTTAGAAAGCAAACTAAATCTTTTATTATTATTTGTATGATTTAGTATTATTGTAAGTAATCAGATAATTAACAATGTTAATGGTTGGCGTATTAGAAATTCATTGGGGTAGAAACCAAAACAAGGGAAAGGGATTATCTTTTTATAAGAGGACTGGATGGTTACAATTAACACAGAAGATGGAATTCTTTATGTACCTAGTGTTTTCTACACCAATATTTGAATAGGAATGTGTTAAGTAGGAACCACTTGATTTTACAAGGTTTTATAATAAAAATTGATGGCGTCAAGCGTAAAATATCACCAATGTTTCCTGCTCCTGATAAACTTGCAAGATAAGAACTTGAATCAAGCGACTGATGAAGAATTAGGGATTTTGGAGAGAGATGCAATTGTGGCAATGGGTAATATACATGATGAAATTATAGTCTATTACTTGAATCCATATCATAAGGCACTAGATATATCCTCTCATAAACCTGTTAGTATGTAAACTTAATTATAGTTATATGTTATGTATCGTTAAGATAATTAAACTTAGGATTATATGTATATGTGACAATATTAGCGAAGAGTTATGTCGGTTGGTTAGACACCGTTTAAATGACGGTTGTTCCCGCTAAAATTAACCACCACATAACCGTCGTTCATGATGTATATAAGACACTTGCCCGCAATCTTTTCCGGGTACCAAGACATTCTGAATTCTATTCGAATTGTCCATTTACTCTAACAAGTCTGCACATACTAGTTCTTGTGAAACACAAACATGAATCCAATTGCCCCTCTCAATTCCGCTGCAAACCAGAATGATTCTCAACAAAGTGGTATCAGAGCCACGGTTGAACATGATGATGTTCTCTATCCGACATCATTTGTGATGCCCTGCAAGCACTGTTCTGATGAAAAGAAGGAATGACGGAAGACGAATTCACTACACAAAAGATGTTATTGCAATGAACACGGTCATCAAATCATTTCATGTAAGACGAAGGATAATGATGAAGCGACTCAATTAATTCGTCAAGCCATCAACACCGGCATACAACAACAAGAAGCCGATGAAGATCATAGACTGGAATTCATAGTCACTGGAACAAAAGGAGGGTTGTGGTCCAAAATCTGGTATGTAAGCACCAATTTTAAACACCATTACGCGGGCAATTTAGATGTCTTTAAAAGAATTAAAAACATGTTCGGAGTAGAAACCAAAACGGGTGAAAACAATTTCTTTTTTATAAGAGGGATTGGGGCTGTAGATGTAATGTCTGGGAATGATAAGTTTCGAATTCAAAGTGTGTTCTACACCCCTGAATTAGATCGGAATATACTGAGTCTGGACCAGTTAGTAATTCAAGGATATACGGTTAAAATCATTGGAGAAAAATGCAGAATTTTTCCCACTTTTAGTGTTCCAGTCATAAACAAAAGGAATGATATTTTCTGTTTAACGAAAGAGGATGAGATCGGTACGAAGGAAAAGCATTCAATAATCAACAGGGAATTGGAACATGATGAATACAAAACAGATTATTTGAACAATTATTTCAAAAATCTGAACTTGTCTTCCAATGAACCCGATTGGAACATCATGATCCTTTAAGCATTGAAGTTTAATGAATTTCAGGATTGTAAAGCATTGCTTGATATGTTAGACGATGTTGATTATGTTAGAAAATACAAATACAGTCTGGAAAGTAAATTCGATGAAATGGTAGACTGGTTCTTAACGAAGAAGTTGGAAATATCAACTAGGCCTATTCTGGCATATGCATCCGATAATCGGAAAGTTAATCTACTCGAATTATACATGTTGGTGAAAAGAGAAGGAGGACACAGATGTATTACTACAAAAAACTTATAGGCTGTGGTTGCAAAAGACATGGGGTTCGATTATCAAGATGGTGAATTCATGAGGCTAATGTATCCAATGTATCTTGATGTTCTTGTTTATTACTATAAGTTTAAAACAACATAGCAGAACGTATCTGAGAAAGAGACAGTGAAGAATGTGGTGGATGTGAGACGAAGTCGGAGTCAAGAAGATGATAAACAAGCGACGGTTGCTGATAAAATGGAGAGGAACTCAAGAGGTGACTGCATTGCTGAACAAGGAGGAGAACACTATGCATTCTTTGCAGGTAATGACTGGCATGGGATGAAAAGGCTGCAAAAAAGAAGGAGGTTCGATTTTATGCAAGTTGAAAAGGCAGTGAATATAACAACCCTCTTAAAATATTTCTGACACTCCTAATATATTTATAAGGTCCCTATACGTCCTAAAATACACCCCGTATACGTAAATTGGCCCTAAATACCTTTATTTTTATAAAAATTAAATAAAATCAAGTTTTAAGGGGCGCTCGCGGGCCGCGAAGACCATCTCTTCGTCCTACGCGGGCCACGACGGCTCAAACCCCGGGCAGAACCCTAGCGTGCCACGTGTCCCAATCCGTGTCGAAGCTAGTCTGTGGCAAATCAAAGCTAGGCCCTACGTACCCTATGTCGCAGGGAGTGAAGGCCCCTTGTGTTGTTTACGCGGGGCGCGAAGAAGTCTGGATCAGACCCTATAAATAGATGGGATCGGCAGTCAGTCGAAACCGTTCAAAATTCTCAAAACTCTCTCAATTTCTATAGTGTAGAAGTAATACCCGAGCATTATACCCCCCTAAATAACGAAGTTCTCCCTCATTGTCAGTATCATAACCCCCGTAGACGTATTAGATATGCTGCCCGATTGATCAAGGATTCCGTAACGGCTGTCGAGGCTCTGCCCGACGTAGTCGTTAGAGTTCTGTCTCAGGGAGGGTATAACTAATGTAAATATTGGGTTATTATACTAACGCGTGTGCATTGTTTAATTAATAGATTATAACCAGGAAAATCACCAGAAAAACCCTAAAGTAGCAATGTGAGTAATCTCCTTTTTGTGAGCCTTTTTGCAAACTGTTTTTACAAAACCTCAAATGTTTTACATTATATTAAACAGTGATTGAGTATTTGTATTCTACAATTATCGTCGGTATGTTGGGGTTTTGTATACAAAATTTGTCACTACACTGTGAGTAGTAACATGACCACAAATCGGGTTGACAGTACCGTGTGTGGTAATTAAAGTAGAACAATTAACAAATGTAATTGCGTGACCGATCTCAATACTGTAAAATGATAAAACTGATTTACCTGTCTTGATTAAATTGGGATTCACTCACCAGTATTTCCCACTGACAAAATATTTTTAAACGCGTTTCAGGTAACAAAATGTGAAAGCCAGATAGAAGACAGTTGGATAGCAGTGAAGGCTTGGAAAAGTGGCTATAAAAGTTACCTAAATAAAGAAGATGTTCTATTTAATAAAATAGGGTTTACCCCTATGAAAATGTTTGTAATAGAAACTTGGGAATTTCCCATGTGTTTAATATTATGAAAATGTGGTATTTTACTCTGATAAAATATTTCCTAACTATGGTCCTGATGTAAATTCCGCTTCCAAACTGATAAATATCGATACCACTAATACTGGTCGCGGCCGCCCGTTCCCGGGTAGTTAGGGGCGGGGGTTGCGATAGTGGATGAAGCAAACCGGAGCGTTCTAATGCATTCTCAAAAGTATAATTTAGGGGAGTGTGTTAGTATGTAAACTTAATTATAGTTATATGTTATGTATTGTTAAGATAATTAAACTTAGGATTATATGTATATGTGACAATATTAGCGAAGAGTTATGTCCGTTGGTTAGACACCGTTTAAATGACGGTTGTTCCCTCTAAAATCAACCACCACATAACCGTCGTTCATGATGTATATAAGACACTTGTCGGCAATCTTTGCCGGGTACCAAGACATTCTGAATTCTATTCGAATTGTCCATTTACTCTAACAAGTCTGCACATACTTGTTCTTGTGAAACACAAACATGAATCCAATTGCCCCTCTTAATTCCGCTGCAAACCAGGATGATTCTCAACAAAACCGGATTGGAATGTTATGATTATTCAAGTTTTTGAATTCAATAATTATGAGAACTGCAGGGAATTCAAGAATTTATTGGAAGATGTATCGTATGTAGAAAAATTTAAGACTCAATTTTGTGAAAAATTTGATGAAATGGTCAAATATGATGCAGGTCAAGACATGAGGAGCTATGCTATGTTTCACGTCTGTGATTGGAAAGGAGAAAAGAAGCTACGTAAGAGCCGCAAATTCGATTACAAACAAGTAGCTGAGGTTGTGGATGAAGCAAACAAGTCACTTCCCAAAACACCAAAGAAGATGAATTTAGTTTAGGGGTGTGTATTGGAATGTAATCTAAATCAATGATTATTATGTAGTATTATTGTAATTAATTTGGTAATTAACAATTTAATCGTTGGTGGTTCTTGTTAGACGGTTATTGGTGCCAAAAATCTAACCATCATAAACTGCCGCAATTAACTGTCGCATCAAATGTATATACATAGAACTTATGTATTCGGTGTTAACCACCAAGGCAATTAAGATTAAGACCAATTATGGAAGGCTTTAATGGTAAATGTTTGTGTTTTTTTGTTAAAATATTCCAAATGATATATAGATTATGTTTATTAGGGAAGGGGGTGGTCACTAGTGATAGAATTCTATCACTCCCAATATCCAATCAACTCATGCCATGTCATCACCCAATATTCTATCACTAGTGATAGAAATGTAGTGGGGGTGGTCACTAGTGATAGAAAATAGCTATTTAAAAATAGCTAACAAAAGTTGAGGGGCTAAATTTGAACTTTTCATCAAAGTTTTATTAATTCAATTAGATAAACGACAAAACAATCTCTGCAAAACAAACTTTTCAACGTGTGACCGATTCAACGCGTTTCAAAAATAATGCGTGACCACTTTGGAGGCGGCGGTGTTCGTGATTTAATCACTCGTGGCCGGGCGTCCATCACGGACCGCCCCGCCTGGCCTTAGTCTTAATTGGGTCGAACTATTTACTATGTTTTTATTTTTTCTGTTTGGGCCGGAGGCCACCAAAATAATCAGTTGTCTCGAAAACATTAAGTCCATTAGGCTATGTTGGGTCATGGAGTATTGGGCCTTGTTTCATGCGAACCGGTGTGATTCTCGATATAACTGTAAAGCGGTTATCAAGGGGAATAGACATATGCCTTCGCTGAATGACGTACACCATCACAACACACCTGTTCGGCAAGTATAAATAGGCTCCATTATTCCGGTTTTTAATCAAACAGTGACTTGTTGTTGAAGTTTCATAAGTTCGATATCAAGTTTCTTTTGGTTAGTTTTAGTTCTGTTTCTGTTTGTTACATTTGTTCATAATGAAGTGGTGCAATGTATGTGCTGATTACAAGTACGAGTGTGTTCATCTTCACTCTCGATCCTCATGGTCTTAGGACCCGTTAACTTTGATACCAACAAAAATAGTCCAAATGAAACATTGATTTTAGGTTTTCACAAAGAGGCTAGCATTTGTGTTCTTATTTTCCACTAAGAATTTGATGTCTCTAAAACACTAATTCATCATGGCACTCTAGAGCGAGTTATACAAGAGGACATAATCAAAGAGAAGGTTCCGTTTTACAGATTGCTAGATTAGGGCAGTGGGGGTGGAACACTTTTGTTCCGTGATAAACCAATGTTCAACGTGTGGAGAATGTACAAGACCACCGCCACCAAAATCATAATGCGTGATGTTTTTTAACCCGTGATAAAATTCACGCGTTATGGGCTATTATGTGATAATTGGATGTGAGGAGGTGTGAGGGTTTATTGTTGGGTGTTGTGAGTGATGACCATTGGCACACAAAAAGGTTGTGAGTGATGGAATAATGGTTGATGATATGGCGGAACTTGATTGGATGTTATGAGTGATGGAATTTTTGCAAGTGATGACCACCCCTTCCCCCTTATCATTAACAAGAAGGTTCCATTTTACTTTTTTTTATAACTTGAGCATTTGTTCATTTTAGTTATTGGATATTAAATGTCGATTTTGATATCCATCTATGTTCGCATAAGTGTGTTCTATTGTGATATATAGTTTTACACTTTCTAATTGTTTTCGATATTACCAACGGTTGTTCCGGTTATGAAACCTTCATCATCTCTTTATGGTTTGCTCTGAGTTTTTTAGTTTCTGGGGTACTAACGTAACGAAGTGTCGATAATGTACCGACAAATACTTACCTAGTCACACCCTCGCCATGAAGTGCTGGTAGTAACACAAGTTTAATTAAACACGTGAAACTTGATTAGAGGGTTGTTGGTTTGCAAACGAGGTGAGTAGGTACAGTTCTTACCACATGAGCTTTTGCTTACATAATCTATATATATTAATAAATGAGATGATTTGGGCTATGTGTCCTTGAATGGTGAAGCCATTTGGCTGATGTGGCATCCATTTGTTTAGTGTAGTTAGATTTTGGGAGGGAATTGATGTAATTCTCTATAAACAAACCAAGTTTCACAAAACACAAACCAAAAACCCAAAGATACGCGGGATCCGGAATTGAATGGGCCGGTTTTCGGGTTATCCAAATAACCCATATTGAATTCGGATCCTTTAAATTGATTTCACTCAATTATTTTGCATAACATTCTTCTTGAATCATCTTCTTTCTCTCTATGTTCTCTCTCTTCTACCTCTTCGATTACAAACCCTAAATCAACATACCATCTCCGATCATCAAAATACTATAGCCGATCATCATCTTAGGTGACGAATCTTTCAAGAATTATAGGTAAATGTACTTGATCAAACCTAAATACTGTTTATTTATGTTGTTAGATCTTATAAGAATCTTTCCGCCGATCTTAATGTTTTTTGTTCTTATTTTTTTGTAGATCATTCTACATAATTTGCAGGTATGTAATCTATAGTAGAAATTTATTTATTGTAAATGTTTAATGTCAATTTTTGATGAATTTTTTTTTTTTTTTTTAATTTGTAGATCAAACATGATATAGGTGTGTTTAATCAAGAATCTATAAAAAGATATAAGGTAAAAGTACATGATTAAGGTTAAACTAGTAATAAGGCCACGCGCGTTGCGGCGCGGGTACATCGCAAACATCAAATAGATTACGCAAGCGTTATGTAATGTGTCAACCATATAAAACGTGTGTTTTGACGTATCCGATATAATCAATGTAACTTATATAAGCGTTTAAATCAAATAACAAAATCCAAACCAGGTTGGTTCATTTAGTGGGGTTCCACCTAATTACTACACAACCCTTACATTTTCATTCAGACTTAGTGGCCTCAATGCGCATAGTGACTCGTATGTCAAATCATAAACCAACTAAAACGTACATAAAAAAAAGCACAAAAACGTATTATATTTGACCATGTTCATTAACATAAATTTATATTGACATGTACATATAAAAATGAGCATGTGAGAAAATAAAGTGTTTACATCAAAATGTATAACAACCTACAACATACATAAAAATAGGCACGAAAACGTATTATATTAGACCCGACTCATTTTTAGGAAAACTTTAGGTCGAAACGTAAATGTGTACTGTTTACGTCCAATGCAGATACATGAATATGTACCGAAATGTCCATAAAAATAAGCACGTGAGGAAATAATTTTTTTTAAGTTAAAGAATGAAAATAAGGTGCTCGCGTGTTGTGGCGCAACATTTAAGGGCACATTATCGTTCGTTAAGCGCGTTGGTACGGTGACATTAACGTGTTTAAGCACACGAAAGAAACGTATAAGATACGGTACGATTAAACGAAATGTATTAAGTTGTGACGAACCAACTACCAGTTTCGAATTTATAGCAACATGTAAACGTGATATAAACTAAAAACACAAAGGGAAAAAAAGAAAAAATAATAAAAAACGAAGGAAGTAAAAGTGAATAGTTAGAAATTTAGACGTTAGATTTGTTATTGTGTAAGTTTTAGGAGGAAAACAAATCAGTTAAAAAAAATGAGAGAGTAAAAATGGAAAATTTTGAGGTAGCCAAAATAAAAATTACATTAAAGGACAAAAGGAGAAGAGGACAAAATTGTAATTTGGAGTAGATTGTCGGTGGCCTTTGCCACCGACTTTCTACTTTAAGTATATAGGAGAATACTGTTTCTTTATGTTGTTGGATCTTCAATTTATTCAAGAAAATTTAAGTTTTTGATGTTGAAAACCGTTTTGGCAGTTGCTAATGTTTGTTGTTCTTCAACTAACATAGTTTCTTTTTCATCATGATTCATAGGAAATGATTTTTCTCACAATTACAATAGTTATTGATGATTTTTTTTTGTTGATGATGATTTTGCATTATCCGATTCGAATCATATGAAATAATATTTTTTTTGATGTTTTGATTGTGTTCTCACGTTACTCATATTTTTATTTACAGTCTTTTAGTTTGTTGTTGATGATGATTTACAATGTTCTGATAATTTTTCATCCGGTATAATGTTTTGTTTTCGGAATATTGATTATGTTTCTAAAAATAAATACTTTTTAATTTTTTTTGAAACCATTCCTTTTTTTTTTGGTTTTTTAATTTTATCCCATGACTACATTAACTTTTAAAGCTTATTGAGGAATATTGATTGTGTTTCTATAAATACTTTACCGTTTAAATTTTTTTAAAAACCTTCATATTTAATTTTCAGATATGGATCCCATGAACAACAGTCCTTCATTTTTAAAGCTTGTTGAGGAAGATGACCCGATATTTTTGGTACGTTTATTGTTATTCTAATTACTAATCATATTTTAAGTAAACTAATGTTTGTCTTTTTTTTTTTTTTTTTTTTTTTAACTCATAGCGAATACCTAATGGCTTTGCTTCAATGATTTGGGGAGACCAACCACCTTACAAAGATTCAGTTAAGATTGTTGATGGCAACAAGTTCTGGTTTGTAAGACTGGAAAAAACTGATGTGGGCTCTGTTCTTGCTGATGGCTTCACCAAAGTTGTTCGGGATAGTTGTGTAAGAAAAAATTACTATCTTATGTTTCAGTCATTTGGACCAACAACATTCTTTCTAATGGTGTTTAAATCATTTGTTCATCAAAACTGCTTTAAATCCAAAATCACAGCTGACGAAGACGTTATTGTAAGTAGTATTTTATACAATCAGTATGATGAATAATGTTTTCTTTCTTATATTGGTTTTTAAATTAATTTTTAATTATCATTGTCTATGCAGGTCATGGCTGATGAATTTTGGAAGCAATTTTATGGGAAAAATTTCAAAGGTGGTCAATCAACTCTTATTTAGGAGATAGATCTTGGAACGTTAAGATGGACGGATTAATTGACAGCTGTGTTTTTACTCATGGATGTTCTGAGATGCTAAACGATCTTGCCTTAGACAGGCGATCTACCTTTGTCTTTTCAATGGTTGGATATAAAGTTTTCGAGCTTTCAGTGTTTAATCATCAAACCGGTACTCAAATTCAGAGCAACAAGGTTGAGTTAGTTGTTTTGGATGACTCGATCTATGGTGATGATGGTGATGATTTGGAAATTGCGGTTAGATTATACATCTATACTATTATTTAGTTATTAACGCGAGGTTACAAGTAGATCTTGAATTTAACACATTGTTATTTTTGATTTTTTTTGTAGTCCGAACATAAGGAGAAGTGTAGTACTGCCGGAACTGACTTTCAGGAAGGTGTTGTTGTGGAATGTGAAGACAACAAATTTTAGTTGGCAACTTTTGAGTCTGTGTTCAATGTAAATCCCTATTTTTTAATCTAATTTATTAAAACTTATCAAAAATATATTTGTTGTGTATTTATAAATTTTATTTGTCTATCGTTAATTATGTAGGATATTGATGATTCGAAGTTTGATAAGTTTTTCTCATCTTTACTTGAAATGGAAGAACTTAAGAAGAAGGTAATTTTTTGTCAATTTTTCTTTCCTTACTTTATTAAATTTAATCATTATTCGTACTATATTGTTAAACAATTTTTTTTCGTTATACGTAGTTCAAAGATGATTTGGATACAAAAACTGAACCGCAAGGCAAAGCAAGTGTTGTTTGTGATGAAAATTTAACTTTAAAGGTTTGTGTTCATTTACTAAATTATAGGAGTTTATAATTAACTGAATTATTTTACGTTTATTTTTTATTTTCAAAGGTTAATGTTCTATGTTTCGTAGGATGATCCGAAGGGGAAAACAATTGTTGTTGTTGATGAAAATCTAAGTTTAAAGGTTTTTTTTCAGTTACTTAATTATATTTTTATCAATTTAAGTGGATTACTTTACATTTTTTTATATATATGTTTACCTTTTTCAGGACAAAAGCAAGTTTGAGACGGATCTGGACAAATTTTTGATACCCAAGAATAAGTCCCATGTATATCTACTTACTTAAGTATTATATAATACAATTTATTAATTCATTCTATATTAATATTTTTATTCTTTTTTGTTATTTAGGTTGATTCTACAGGAAAAACAAATGTTCTTTTTTCTAAACCGAGTCTGTCCTCCATAGTTGTTTCTGATGTGAGTTTTTCTGATTCTACATGTTTTCCAATAATGGTAGTTACTTATGTATTTATTTACCTGTTTAGACCATTCCGAAATATACAATTGATGTTGGTCAAAGTGTTTTGCCGAGAAAGAGGAAGGTATAGTATCATATATAACTTTTTTACTTTTAATTTTATATCTTATAAAACAACTAATTATTATTTATTTGAACTTATTAGGCCACTCGAAAATGTAAAATAGTTATGTTGGTGTCCGATGAGTCTCTTATGGCTCATCGTACACGTTCAAAGTTTAGAAACAAAAATGAATATGTTGTTGTTGATAAGATCATGACTGCTGAAACCACATCTGTTAGCCGTAAACGTTCTACATTGAAAAGGCCGAAAACAGTTTCAATCATTGAGTTCACCAAAGTAGGCGAAAATAGAATGGTATATGTTTTCATATTATTAAATTTTATATATTTTATTCAAGTAATAAGATATGTTATAGATTACTTTGACAATTATTTGTTTTGTGTCTTTCAGCGTTTACCGTCTGCTGTTTCCGATGAGTTGTCTCATTCTGTTCACAACCTCCGTGATGTTTCGATCCAAAACCTTAGATGTGAGGTAACAAACATGAAGACGATAACAAAAAAGAATGGAGATGGTTACACGTATGGTTTTTCCCAGTGGTCGGCTTTCTTGAAATCAAATCAAATCCACATCGACGCTAGTCTTTTCTTTAAATATGTCAAGTCTTCGCAGCTTTTGATTTTGACCAAAGTTGTTCACAAGACGACAAAGAAAAGAGGTCGTGCTTGACTGTTTGCATTTGTGGTTGTTAGTTGGTTTTGTATATGTTTTGGTGATCTGGTGGTTATTAGTTAATAGTGGGTTGATAATTGTTTGCATATTTTCTGCTTGATGTTAGTATGGTCCAAGTCTGATGTTAGTTATGTTTTTGTTTGGACAATTAGTACTTAAACACGCCACTTTTATAAGAAAGTTAACAAGTTGTTTTATGTTTTAAATTAGAACATAATTTTGGTACTACTCTTTTTGTCAATTTTATTATTATCTTTGCACAAGCAATCATATTACTATTTTAATATCCATGCATCCAACGCAAACATCCGAACCTCTAAATATATTAATTTAATACCAATATAAAATTGTTTTCAATCCAAGTGTTAGTTTTTTATATTTTGATAAAAATAGGAAAATTTAATATCTTATAGATGTGAAAACATAACATTCCCAATTGAATATTTTATTGATGTGAAAGCATGTTAGAATTAGTTTGTTATATTTTGAGAAAAATACAACAATTGAGATTACTCAATCAGTTGATGTTTGAATTTTTTTGTTCACTTATTTTGTAGATGTATATCTTATATTTTTAGTAACTTATTATTTAGATGTATTTTAGGAAACTTATACATATTTATAACAATTAACAAAACAATGATCATTTATTTATGTTAAATTATTTTGTCGATTTCTTCTATTCCTATTTTCAAAAGTTTTGTAAAGTAATACTTCCATTTATAATGCAATATCATAGAAAAGTTATTTTAGATATATTTGTTTCTTTATTAATTGACAATCATATATAACTAAAATGAAAACTACAATATAATGAGGGAATATTTCTGATGTAAATATTTTATTTTTTTATCATAATACATATAATATATATAATATATAATGATCATTTGTTGAGTACTAATAAAAAATCCTTTTTTTATTGTCACAGTTTTCTATTTCAAAATGAGTTTTTTTTTTATCGAAGTTGTGTTATGCAGGTAAGTTTCACTTCTCATGTTGTTCATATTACAAGGAACATATATTTCTTTATTTCCAGTATTTTTATGTATTTATTTACACCATTATAATTTTTTTATAAATATGTATTTATGTAAATTTATGTTAGTCAATCTTACACTTTCCTTACTCATGAAATGTTTACATAATTTTCTTTTTATTTTTTTTTCGGAAAAATTGTTTCTAAGAATATGATCTTAGAAGTTTTCATATAAATTCATGTTAATTTGTTCTTCATTCATAAATTTATTCCAAACAATAACTTTTCTTTTTCTTGAGTAACTGTTTGAGAGGTAAGGTATGGAAGACCAAGGTGAAATTACCTTTTTGAATGATATTGACGCTCTTAGTACAAACTACACTATAAAAGTGAAGATTATTAGTTTGTAGAGAAAGAAGATGAAAGGTAACGAAAGAGAGACATATGGTATCGATATGATACTAATGGATGAGATGGTAAATTATTTAACTAATTATTTGTTCATCTTTGTTGTTTTTATATGATTTAAAGGTCATATTAACATTTTTTTTTTGCATGTTATTTTTTATTTATGTACAGGGTACCAAGATTCAAGCTTCTTGCTTACATAGGCTGTTTTCAAAATTTGAGAGACATCTTAATGTTGATGAAAGCCTTATAATAAAAAGGCCATCTCTTGCTGCGAACACTGCATCTTTCAAAATTGTTCCTAACAATCAAAAGCTATCTTTTTATTGTCGTACATTTGTCGAAAAGTGTAGTAAATGGGATGGTCCACAGTTCGTTTTCGATTTTGTTGATTTCATGGATGTTGTGTCACAGTGATACAAGGAGGGTACAACAATAGGTAAATTCTTAGAAAATCTCTATATTACAACATTTGTTTCACATTTAAGTTAGTATATTGTGTTTACTTTATATTAACATGTGACATGTTTTAATCTTAGATTTCATCGGTTACTTTGTTGTTTGCTATAAGATTGAGGACACTAACAAAAAAGATGGAACTAAAGGAAAACGCCTCAATCTTAAGATTCAAGATCTCGAGTAATACAATTTACATTATTTTTTCCTTTATATTTTATAAATTTTACCTAATTTTGTTAATCTGAAATTAATTGCCTATATTCGTTTTTAGAGATGTTGAGGTTGATTTAACTCTTTGGGATGATTATGCGAAGGACATGTGTTCGTACATGCTTAGTCAAGATCGTGAAGCCCATGTTGTCATTGCTGTTCATTTTGGTGCTGTTAAAACCTACAAAGGTATCTTATTAAGTCTAAGATTTAATTTAAACAATATATATATAGATGTGATGTTTATTTATGTTACTTAATAACAGGTAAATGGGGGATATCTAATAATTTTGATGGTACGCGGCTTTTCATTAAGGACAATTTTGATCAGATGCTGACATTCAAGGAAAAGTGAGCAAAATTAATTAATTTAATTTTTCTAATTGTATCAACTAAATTTTTATTTGTATTTTGTTGTTCGTTTTAGATTATGGTTTCTTAAATTAATTTTTATTAGGTTTATTGCAAAACTTTCTGCTTCAGCCGAGTCAAGTAGCCATGTTGGGTCGTATGTGATATGTTCTGTTGAAGATGAATTTATGAACAATGATGTTTTCTCACCAATTGGTTATATTGGTTCAATCATACAAGTTATTTCAAACAACTTATATTTTATTTTTTAACTACTATCATAATCTTAATACGCTTTCATTTATTTAACTATTTAAACAGCCAAAAAAAGTTGTTATTGTGGGAACTATTGTAGCAATTGTTTCTGATAAGATGTTGTATTATGATGGATGTAACTATTGCAAGTCCAAAGTTGAGCAAAAGTTTGAAACTTACGATAAGAAGGATGGTATAAGCGATGTTAGAGATGAGAAGGTATACCAATGTTCCAACAAGGATTGTCAAGGAAAAGATGTTTTCCCAATGTCGAGGTAAATAACTGTTATTCATACTTCTGTTGTTTTTATACAACAACTAACATTTATGATATTACATGGTTTGTGTTTCTTTGCTAACTATATAAATACGCTTTTAAGGTTTAAAATACCAATTCGAGTTCAAGATTCAACCGGTACGGTGACACTTACATTGTTTGATCATGAGGCGTTGAAGTTTGTTGGTAAAACTGCAAAGGAACTTATACAAATTCAGGATGATGTAAATATAATACTTTTGTCTGATTTATTTAAATTATTTTTTTCATATATATCCTGACCACACATGACATATTTTCAATATAGATACTCAAGACCAATGAAGTGTCCAGAGCATATCCTGTTGAGTTTGACACATTGGTTAACCTCAAGTGTGCTTTCGTTATTCGAGTAACAGACTTTAATATTACGAATGCTATTGAGAATTATGGTATATCAGTTGTGACCAATAATGCTGATATCTTGGATCAGCTAAACAAAAAATGGAAAATTGATCAAGTAAGAGTTTGTTATATTAAATGTCTTTTAACTTTTTTTATTCCTTTAAATGATCCTTATAGAAATTTTATTTTGATTTCCATTTTTTACAGCTTGATGCCTCTGATTCGTTTGCTATGAGTCAGTCTGATTTCCAAGATGCTGGCGGTGAAAGTGCAAAGGTTTGAGCTTTTAAAAACTATTGTAATATAAAATTAAAAATGCTTTGGTTTTGATATTTATTTTTTATAAAGGGTGGTGTTTCTTACACTGGTGATAACTCTACACCTGTTTCAAAGGATTTTGCTTCTGACTTGAATCAATCATCAACCAATTTGAAGCGTAACCTTGGTGATGTTTATGCGAGTGAAGACGTAGTGGGATCGTCGGCAAGTAAACCTCGCATAAGTGGTGATACCATTTGTTCTGATGAGGATCATGCCAAGAATTAATAACCAACTAATCGATTATTACAATAAGAAACATTTGGTTTGATGTTTGACAGTTTGGTTTGAATTTATTTTTTTTGGTGGTGCTTTAAAACATTTATATGGTTTGCTTATGTAATATGACATCTTTAGTTATCTATTGTGTCGTTTGGTTTTAAATGATGTTTGGTTATGTTTCTTATTGAATTAGATTACATTATTTATTTACTAATCTACTCATATGATGTAGATCAAAACCAAAATAAAAAATTCGATATTACTCTTACCCTTACAATATTTAGCATGAAAGTAACACTAATTTTTTATTTTAAATTCTTTGTATTAATAAGTTACAATTTTTAATATATTGTATACAAATTTAGAGGTAATGCAAATTCGATTGTTTTATTCAATGATTTCTAAAATTTTGTACAGTTTCTAAATTTAACATTCTTTCTATAATTAAGGTCATCAATCTCATTGTAATTGATTTACAATGATTTCTATTATTTATTCCTTAAATAGATTATGTCTATAAATACAAAAAAAAATACTCATTTCTTCATTTCATCTTCAAGTTTCTTTGAATCTTGATTCAGAATTCTCCTACGTTGTAATATTTTTTCCATCACTCTTTAAATTTCCAGTGAGTTCTCAATTGTTGTACTATCATTTTTATGTATTCTAATGTGTTGTACTATCATTTATACCTATTCTGATGTTTGCTACTGATGATAAACCTTTGTTACTAGTAAATATTTTTAGAATATAAAAGTTTTGGTTCTATAATTATGACTGTAAGTTATAATGTTTCATTTTAGCTTTCTGCTGGTGTTTAGAAAATGGATAACAGGTTCAAACAACAATATTCATGTTCTACCGAACTTCCCATGAATGCTGTAGTTAATGACTGTAAGTGTGGTTCTTTATTTTGTTTTATCATATATTATTTTAAAAAAAATTCAAGAGAGTAATGAATTTATTTTTTCCCAAAATCTTTTAGATTACAGACGTTGGTTATCTTACGTTATGAAAGGTAACTTAATGTTGTTATCAATTTTAAATGTAGTATTACGTTTTAAAACTTAATCTATATTGGTTCTTAATTTTTTGTTACTCCTTCCTTGACCTCTTTAATTATTTTGTAATTGTAGCTGACGAGGCCAAGCGTAGACGAAAGTTAAGAAAACTATATCTTGATAATAAGAGATCAAAATGTACTACACAAGTTCATCCTTATTTTCTCAAAGGTTACTTCTTTATCATTATTTTTATCTATATACATACTTAATTTACTTACTCAAATTATAAGTATACTTCTCCAAAGTTTGTTAAAAAATTATTTTTATAGTAGTCTTATCCTTAGTACTGTTTAATTTTCCTTATGTCATATTTTATTGCTTTAACCATTTTAACATTGCAGTTGCCGAGGCAAAAAAAGGCGTAGATGAAGAAAACTCTATCTTGATAGTAAGAGATCAAAGATTACTCGAAAATGTATTCCTTCAAAAGGGGATTCAACGTCTTCATCAGCAACACGGATCGTTTTAAACAACAAAGAAAATATAACACCCAATTCTTCAATGACAAGCTTGCCTACAAATTGTTCACCTGTTATTCCTTTAAATAAGTTTACTTTTACGTAAAACCATGTTATTAGTACAACAATATTGTTTTACACCTTATACAAAAGTGGTTGTATTATATGTTTTACTTACAATAATGATTGTTTATTTTGTATTAGGCAATCGTTTAAATTATTCCGGTAACGGAGGAACTTCCATTATAACAACTTCTACTATGAAGAAGAACGGAAAAGCGGTGCAAGACCCTTATACAACACCCAAGCGTACACCGTTGTCAAATGTATCAAACATAATACCAGGTTTGTTTACAAAAAAAAGGTTATTAATGCATGATGTTTGATAATTTTTTTTATCATTCTGATATATGTCAATACCCTTTTGTTTGAATGGTAATTTGTAATATGATATTTGTCTTCTTTTTTTGGTAGGAAATAATTTCAATTCTTCAAGAACGGTGACGTCTTCATCTGGATCGGTTTTAAGGTTGAATAGGAAGACCAATGTCATATTGCAAGAGTCTTCTACATTAACGCGAAGTACAAATAATGCAAACAAAGAAAACATAACACCTGCTTCCTGTATGAAAAATATACGTTCGGAAATTCCTAATGTCTCACATTTTACTAATGTTATGTCTTCTTTGAATCGTATTTCTCCAAGTATATTTTTAAATTATATATGTTTATATTTTTTTTTGCTACAATTTATATACTTATTCTTAAATCATGTTTTATTTGTTATAACAGAGAATATTGCAACGTCATCTACTTACCACTGACCGATTGCTATTCTATTACTCCGCAGATTGTTAGTAAACGCAATGCAACATCTTTGATGAGGGAAACGTCTTCGGTAAAAAGGATGTCTTCTGGAAGGCGTAAGCTTACTCATAAACCAATTGAAATAGAACCCATACGAATGGCTGATCTTGATTCTGACGATGAAAATCGTGTTCAACAAGTGATTAAAGACGTCAGCAAAGGCACATATACAGGTAACCTAAAAAAATTATAATCATTATTTTTTTACATTCTTAAGTCTTAAGTTTGTGTTAAACTGTGCAGATTACCTTGACCATGGTGACCAATCTCTTTGTTGTGGGTTATGCTTTGCAAAGTTATGGCCAACTAAAGCTGGAAAGGGTCGGATTACACTTGAAAAGCGAACATATGGCTTATGTTGTGGTTATGGTAAAGTTAACTTACCTGATTATAAAGAATCTGACACATCTTACCAGATGCTTTTTTCGATCTTTAAGATAGCAAGTTTTTCTTAAAGAACATTCGACGTTACAATTCAATGTTTTCCTTTACTTCTATGGGAGGAAAAGTGGATACTAAGATAAACAAAGGTAATGCTCCTTTTGTTTATAGAATCAGCGGTCAGAATGCATATAGTATGGGTAACCTTCTTCCTAAACCCGGAGACCAACCAAAGTTTTCACAACGTTATATTTACGATACTGAGAATGAACTTTCCAATAGGAAGACCTTATTTGGGTATGTTACTTTTTTTCAACACCTATATATATAATCCTTTGTTTGTTCCTAATAAATTATTTTGCCTATATTCTACTTATTATTAAATATCTTTAATTTTTCTACCAGGGATTCAACAACTCAGTCATCTTCCAGAGCAAAAGAGCTTGACGATAAATTCATAAAGTATCTTACCGACATGTTAGATTCAAAAAAAATGTTGGTAAAAACATATCGGATGGTTCGAAACCATCTTCATGAGAAACCTAACGTTTCTCTTAGGCTTCGGTTGATTTATCAGAGAGATCGAGACGGCAGGACTTACAATTTACCTACGTCATCCGAAGTTGCTGCTTTAATTGTTGGCGATGAAAATCAAAGCGTGGAACAACGTGATATTATTGTCGAAGAGCAGTCAGGAGTGCTTAAACGTATTAGCGAGTTACATCCGTCATACCTTGCTTTACAATATCCAATTCTTTTTCCGTATGGAGATGATGGCTATAGGATTAACATTCCTTATAGGGATTTTGGTCCAAACACAAAGAAGACACGTCCAAATTGCACGATGAGAGAGTTCTTTGCTTATAGGATGCAGGATAGGGACAACAAGTTCTCTCTAATCCTTAATGCGAGGAGGTTGTATCAGCAGTTTATAGTCGACGCATACACAATGATCGAAAGCAAGAGGCTAAACTACATACGATTTCAGCAAACAAAATTAAGATGCGAATCGTTTAACAGTCTAAAATATGTTCAGCAAGTTGGGCAGAGTGATTTGTCTCATACTGGAAAACCTGTCATATTACCTTCATCGTTTATTGGTGGAGCTCGCTATATGATGCAAAATTACCTGGATGCTATGGCTTTATGTAGGACTTATGGGTATCCTGATTTTTTTATAACTATTACATGTAATCCGAAATGGCCCGAGATGGTAAGGTTTATTGGTGACTCATTAGTTAAGCCTGAAGACAGACCCGACATACTTTATCGATTGTTTAAGATGAAGCTTGATGCATTGATAAAAGACCTGAAGGAAAAAAATTCTTGGCGATATTAATGCGGGTATGTGGATTATTTTTTTACACTTATTTTATGTGTATTTGCTGATCTTTTTTCTTCTACAGTTGTTTACACCGTCGAATTTCAGAAGCGTGGTCTGCATCATGTGCATTTATGTTTTTTTATGAAAGTTGATCATAAGGTTCCTACTGTTGAACATATCGACCCTTTTATCTCAGCTGAGATTTCTGATAAGAATGAAGATCCTGAATTATATTCTCTGGTGTGTGAGTTCATGATTCATGGTCCATGTGGACAGGCTAACTTGAAATGTCCATGCATGGTAGGCAACCATTGTTGTAAGAATTTTCCAAAGAAGTTTTTGGAGGCTACTTCTGTTGATTCAGATGGATTTCCCCTTTATAGGCGAAGAGATGACAGTCACACAGTTATGAAGAAGGGTGTCACATTGGACAACAGGAGCATCGTTCCATACAACAAAAGGCTTCTTAGAAGATATCAGGTGCACATTAATATGGAGTGGTGCAATCAGGCAGGTTCAATTAAGTATTTGTTTAAATACATTAATAAAGGACCAGACAGAGCCACTGTTGCTGTTATAGATTCAGACAGAGGAATTGAGGAGGAGATACCTAAATATGAAATAAAAGAATATGACGAGGCTAGATATGTTTCCGCATGTGAAGCCAGCTGGAGAATATTTGCATTTGACGTTCACTATAGGTATCCGTCTGTTATGAGGTTACCATTTCATCTTCCAGACCAGCAAAATGTAGTATTCAGTGGTGAAGATGATATTGAAGATGTCCTAAACAAACCTCAGGTTAATTCTTCTATTTTTCTGGAGTGGATGAACATGAACAATTCCAAACCTGAAGCAAGGAAACTTACTTTTGTTGAGTTTCCATCATCAAAGTATGTTTGGAAGTTACAGGATCGTTGCTGGCAGCCGCGTAAAAATTATGTTGTGGTTGGGAGAATCTATTCTGTGTCTCCTTCCCTTGGTGAGGCTTATTACCTTAGAATTCTTCTAACCAAGGTCAAGGGTCCACGATCGTTTGAAGAAATTAGAACCTATGAGGGTGTTGTTTATCCTACTTTTAAGGATGCATGTTATGCACGTGGCCTTTTAGAAGATGACAACGAATACATTGAGTGTATTAAAGAAGCCAGTTTTACAGGAAATGGTCATTATCTCCGTTTATTGTTCGGTACACTTCTTCTGTCTAATACGCTTTCAAGACCAGAAGTTGTTTGGGAGAAGACGTGGGAGTTTTTGTTCGAGGACATTTTATACAATATGCGGAAGGATTCTGGGTTTAGTGGTATTTTTTTTTAATTTTCTAATATTTGTTGTCACATAAAATCTTTCGTTTTTTGTTATTCATTTATGCTTATATTAACAAAGTGTGTTCTTAAATTAATTAAATTTACTTTTTATTGTAGGCTTTGTTGTTTCAGATGAGCATTTAAAGAATATAACGTTGTCTAAAATCGAAAACTATCTTATTCGTAATGGATCCAGCTTGCATAGATTCTCACCAATGCCTGTCCCAGATGAAGATTCCATAGTATACGAGACCAACCGTCTGATAAATGAGGAGCTTTCTTGGGACAAGGATGAAGTTAGGGCTGATTTCAATAAGCTTCATAATTCTTTAAATGATGATCAAAGAGCAGTGTATAACGAGATTATGGCTGATGTTGGACGTGGGAAAGGTGGGTTTTTTTTTGTGTACGGTTACGGTGGTACAGGTAAGACATTTCTGTGGAAAACTTTAGCTGCTTCCATAAGATGCAATGGACATATTGTTATTAATGTTGCTTCAAGCGGGATTGCATCATTGTTGTTGTCACGAGGCCGTACCGCCCATTCAAGATTTCATATTCTGATTAATCTTAATGAAGATTCCTTTTGCTATATCAAGCCTAATTTTGAAATCGTTAATCTTCTAAACGAAGCCAAGTTGATTATTTGGGATGAGGCACCGATGGTACACAAACATGCTTTTGAGGCTCTTGACCATACCTTGAAAGATGTTTTGAGTGTCTCTGATTCACGAAATTCTGAACTTCCATTTGGTGGAAAGGCTATTGTTTTTGGTGGTGACTTTAGGCAAATCCTACCGGTTGTACAAAATGGGAGCAGCCAAGACATCGTACACGCCTCTTTATGTTCATCTTACATTTGGTCCACTTGCAAGGTTTTAAAATTGACCAGGAATATACGTTTATCTGTTGGAACGAGTAGTTCAAACATTGATGAGATAAACGATTTTGCGAAATGGCTTCTTGAAATTGGTGAAGGCAATCTTGGTGATGGTAACGATGGCGAGTCAACTATAGAAATACCAAACGATCTTTTAATAACTGATTCAACTGAACCAATTCAAAGCTTGATTGACTTTGTATATCCGTCAGCTCTTGACCGTTTTAAAGATCGTGACTACTTTTCGGAAAGAGCCATACTTGCTTATAAAAATGAAGTTGTACATGGTATCAATGATCGTTTGCTTGCATTATTTCCCGGTGAAGAAGTAGAGTATCTTAGCTCAGATAGTATATGCCCAACTGAGGAAATTAATGATCCATTACACCAAGATTTGTATAATCCTGATGTGTTAAATAGTGTCATGGTTTCTGGATTACCAAATCATAGATTAGTGTTAAAGTTGGGTGTTCCAGTCATGCTTTTGAGGAACATCGATCAGCAAAATGGTTTATGCAATGGTACGCGTCTTTAGATTACACGTCTTGGTAAACGAGTTATCGAGGCTGAGATACTATCGGGAGGTAATGTTGGTTCAAGAACTTACATTCCCAGAATTAGCATGATACCGTCGGACAAGAAAATACCCTTCAAGTATCAACGAAGGCAGTTTCCAATAACCGTATGTTTTGCCATGACTATTAACAAAAGTCAAGGACAATCTCTTTCCAGATTTGGTCAATACCTAAGAGACCCCGTTTTCTCACATGGTCAGCTTTATGTTGCGTTGTCGAGAGTAAAGACCAGATATGGCGTGAAGCTTTTAATATTTGACAAAGATGGAAGGCCAACGAATAAAACTGCAAATGTTGTTTACAAAGAAATATTTGGGAAATTGTAGTTGAAAATTTAAAGTTTATTTTCAAATTGTAAGTTTTGAAGTTTCTTTTTTATATAAATACTTGATTTGATTTTAGATCTTCATTCATTATTATTGTTTCTTACTTTTAAATTAAATTATTTAAGTATACCTACCATATTTTTCAATCGTTTAAACAATTTGTAAACTATTACTGAAATATAAATATTACAAATTATATACTTTTTGTTGAACTATTATTTTAAAGTAATTTAGTAGTTTAAGTGTTATATTCCACTATTTGTAAGTGTATTTGTGTAACTATTAGAAATCAGTAAGGGGTGAATGTGTAATTGTATTATATTCACTTCAAAATTGATGCAACCGAAAAAATAACCATCATATCACAAAGAACATCATTATCCATCAAACTTCTTCTCTCGGTTGTCTCTTCCTAACCGCCATTTTTGTAGGGTTTACAAGTCCATCCGTGTTCTACACTACAATCAATCGAAAAAGGTATGGCTTTCATCTTTAATCCGGCTATTCATACTTTTTATTCTTTTTGTTATGCATTACAAATCAAGATTCAATGTTCGCCTGTACATTCAATTGTGAGACCCATTTTTGATGGTGATATCTTGCTGACTTCAATGTTTATCTTATGTTTACAAGATTTACCCACTTTTTTTATGTTTTTAAATTTCATTTTTCATTTGAAACCGTGATTATTGGATAAGAATCTGATTAAAATTTTCCATCAAAGAAAATAGGTTATTGAAATTTGCTTATTGTTTGTAGTTTTGCTTTATGTCTATACTTTTTTTCATTATTAGTAATAATTTTAAACTTACACATTGTTAATTTGAAGAAAACAATATTTTGTATGTTTTGAATGTGATTCTTTTGTGATGTTATGATTTTATTGTTTGGTCTAAAAAAACGTTGATACTACTTTTACAGATATGTATCTAAATAGCAATAATTGTTCTTTCTTGAAGTTAATCGATGTTCATCATCTGGGAAAAGTGGTATGTATTTTTGATTATTATGTTTACTAAAAATTATGTTGATACTTATATGTCTTTTGTTTCAAATTATAGGAAATACCGTATGATTTTGCCACATTACTGTGGGGAGATCAATTGCCATATGGTGACTGTCTTAAAATTTTTTATGCTGACCACTTATGGATTTTCAAAATTGAAAAAGATGTGTTGGGTCCTGTTTTAGGTGATGGGTTTGTTAAAGTCATTATCGACAGTGGTTTACAAAAAAAATGATTATCTGTTGTTCAACACTCTTGGACCATCTACATGGTATCTCGATGTCTTTAAGTCATGTGTTTTGGATAACTCTTTTATCACTTCTATTAGAGATGATGATGATTTCGTTGTAAGTACTATATATGAAATAATCACTTTTTTGTATGTCAATTTTTTTTTGCATATTTTGTTTAAGTTAGTTTGTAACAACTGTACAGCTCATGGCGGACAAATTCTAGGGACAGTTCTACGGCAGCAGTTATAAAGGTGGATCAGCAACTCTTTATGTGGGTGATAGGTTTTGGAATGTGAAGATGGAGGCGTTGTCAGACAAATGTGCTTTCACTGAAGGATGGTCTAAGCTGATTAGGGATCTTGCATTAGATACCTGGACAACTTTTATTTTTACAATGGCTGGATACGAGACTTTTGAGTTGTCTGTTTTTAATCATGAAACTGGTACTCAAATGTATTTCAAGAAGGTTGACGTTGTTGTGTTGGATGATCCTATTTACGGAGATGATGGATTTGATTTACTGCTTGCGGTTAGTGTTATTATGCTTATTCTTAATTATTTAACTAATACGAGCTTATTAGTTAATCTTGAAGTTAACATTGTCGGTATTTTTGAATATTATGTTTTTGTAGTCGGAACACAAAGAGAAGGTGATTACCAACGAAAGTGATGTTGATGAAGATCTTGGTGGTGATATAGTTGGTGAGTCTATGCGCTTTTCATCTTCCTCTAATGCCTATCGGTCTCATGTAAGTGTTCACAACGTGCCTTATATATTATATAACGCTTTTAATTACTTTGTTCTATATATATATGTATGTATATATATATATATATATATGCTTATTATTCATTGTTATGTAGAATGACCCAAAAGGGAAGTCAAAGATTCTATTTGGTCATGAGACTGTATCTCCAAAGGTTGTTTGTTATATACTAATTTAATTTAATACTTATTTTCAATACATATAATATACTTTTTATTCTATTCGGTGTATTTGTTTTCCATTATCTAATCCTTTTAATGAATAAATTTTTTTAATGGTAATATGTTAAATCTTTTATGGTTTTGTAGGTTCATCCTAAAGTCAAATCAAAGTTTTATGTTGGAGATAAATGGCTTTCGACAAAGGTTGTTTATGATTCGATAATATAATTTGATGTTTTTTTCTATAAATATAATTAATAATTTGAAGTTTCGTTTGTTAATGTGAAAACCCAGTTTGATGTTGTTTTGGATAGTTTTTTCATACCAAACAATAGATTACATGTATAAAAACATGCTTAATTATTATATAATTCTTTTAATTATTTCACTCTATATCAATATGTTAATTGTTTTATTTTCTTTAGGTTGAACGAAAAGGAAAATCAACTGATTTTATTTGTGAGCAAAATCTGTCTTCTCACGTTGTCTCTCAAGTAAGAATATTATTTAATATTTATTTTCAATATTCATTTTTATGTTTTAAACTTTATCGTGTCATTTATACAATTACATTTAATGTTTGAATAAACTTTATATATCAAAACTTTACATTTCTGTCAAATTTTTAGACTTATTGTGTGTTTTCAAATTGTTAGTGTAAACCAAAGCCTAAGGTATCCACATCCTTCACATCAACTTCTCTTATGGGTTATCGTACACGTTCTAAGGTTCTCAAACTTGATGATTGTATGCTTCTTCAGGAAATCACTCCTGCTGAAAACAAACAAGTAAGATACCGTAACCATGAAATTATCTCTGATTATATAAAGAACCGTGTATCTTATTGTTCTACACTTTTATCTATATGATTTTTACACTTATTGTGTGTTATTCAATTATGTAGGCTAAACCAAAGTGTAAGTCATTCAGATCCACCACATCTACTGCCCTTCATGTTGGTCGTAAATGCTCTACATCAAAAAAGTTCAAAAAAACTGATGTAATTGAATTCACCAAGAAAGCCGAAAGCAGACTGGTAAACTTTATAATATTAATTTTTTCCTTCAAATTTTATAATACAAGAGACATGACTTATTAATCAATCAGATAATTAATCCTTTCTCTTGACAAATTGCACCATGTTACAGTTCAGAACGAAAAATGTGAACTCCTTAAGTTGGGCACAAGAGGCGAGAAGTCTGGGAAGGGTTTCAGGTATGGTTTTAAAAAGTGGCCAGCTTTCTTGAAATTGAATTACATCGAATTTGGCTCCACTCTTTTCTTTACGTACGTCAAGTCTTCTCAGCGTTTGATGTTGACCAAAGTCGTACCCAAGATCACAAAGAAAAGAGGTCGTTCGTGAATATTGGTTATTATGTTTATGTTAGATGGTTAAGCATGAATATTAAATGTGGTTTTATGGTTGGTTTGTTTTGAAACTTTGGGATAGTACTGATGGTTTGTTAGACAAGTATTTTGCTAATATGTATATGTTGTTGATATGTTTATGATGTGGTTAGCGTGAAATGCAGTTTTTGTTACCATATAACCTAAATAATAAAAAATAAATAAATAAAAAGTAAATATATTGTCGATTATGAAGAAATCTGTTTTTTTAAATTCATTAACATTTGACTTTTATCATTGATTCTTCAAGAATGGTTTTATTTTCGTATTGATATGATATTTTTGGAATGTTCCACATAATTGTAACAAATTATAAGGAAACAATTACAATTGATTTCTATCAATACATATTTGGAAATATGTATCGTTACTTATTATATAAATTTTTAAAAGATTTGTAATAAAATTGCTTTGTTCTGTCTTAGTATATGTCACCTATCTATATATATATTCTGGAATTCGGTTTCCTGTATGATAACAAAACAGTTTGTTTATATATCTAAGTTTTCCGAATCAAAATCAAGTTACCTGTTGTTGATCGTGAAGCAAATCTACAAGGTACGTTTCTTACATTCTGTATGTTTATGAAACCGAATGTTTATGAAACCTATTAATGTATAACAAACTGTTATTATAACATCTCCATCACATTGTTGTTTATGTAACTAATCAGCATGGATCATGTAACAAGTTTTTAAACTAATAAGCTTATATTATCACATGGTTGATAAGGATTCGTTATGTGTTTTTATTTGATTTTATTTCATATATGTTTTTAAAGTAATCAACATATATTATAACTGAAATTGATAATTAATTTGAAAATTTATAATAGATAATCTTAATTGTTTTGTTTACGTTACATGTGTTTGTAGGTTTTTAACATGGCTGAAAGTTCTTCAATGTATTTTTTTCTTTTTAATGTTATCATTTGTTGCGAATAATACCATTAACAAGTTATATTTTATTAATATCTTCTTTTTTCAATCAGTATTAGAGAACCGCTCTTTTGTAGACACATGAATGGAGCGGACAAACTTTCACTGGTATTTTCTAAATTCAGACATTAATTATACTTTGTTTTTGTTGTTATCATGAAATACAATTTAAAATTATGTTATGGTTTATAAATTATGATTATAATTATAACTTATTTTGGATTCCTTGCTTTATCAGGCGATTCCTTCAGACGCTGCATCCAAATTGTGGGGTAACAATAAAGCACCTACAAATGTTGTGATACAAAGTCAAGATGGTCGAACATTTAATGTTTCTTTAAGCGAAGCCAAAGGAAAACATTTCTTTTTTCATGGTTGGTCAAATGTTGTAAAACACTTACAACTGAAAAAGGATGTTTGGTGCTCTTCAATCCTGTCGATTTTTCTACATTCAAAGTAACACATTTCATTGATGGTGTGATTCAAAGCTCTTTCTGGACATCGCTGTTATCTAAAACATGTAACTTTATTGTAAGATTATTTTTTACTTTCATTTTATTTATGTTAATATATTTACGTTTTATGAACTGATTACAAAACTAACATTTTTCTTATTTTTGTTATTATTTCTACAGGTCATTCCCGAGTCCATCCTGCCCAACTACTATGATTATACATCAAATGATATAATTTCCATTATAGATATAGGCAACAAAATCTTTCACGTCAGGATTGAAGCGCTTTATGATAAAGTCGGTTTCTCCATTAGTATTGATGTAATTGTTAATCTAATTCAATTGGAGGCCGGTTGTTATTTAATATTCACAAGAGGTTTTGGGAATTATTTCCATTTAACAATTCTTGGAAAAAATGGTGTTGAAATAAATTTTGCTGATGTAGAAGTTGATGAGGTAACTATACATTTGCTTGCATCTTTATATATTTAATTACTATATTGTTATTCTAATAAATGTTATATGTGATTTTCAGCCTGTAGTTGCGCATATTGATGCAGTTGAAGAGCCCGCTATTGATGAAAAACAAGATGGTCGTGTTTATAAGTTTGTTCGTATAGCTTTTAAAGATTTCGTAAGTTTTAATATTATTTTAGGAACTACTATATATTAAATATTACATTTTTTATTCACATAAAAATACATTATTCTTTTTATATTCTTCTTCTTATTAATTTTATTTTAAAAACAATACAGCGGCTGCCTGATAATGTTTCAAGAATGGCTAAACTTGATTATGATTTAAGACCTATGACCGTCAGACTTTTGCATCTGACTGAGTAAGAGGAGTTTACCAACCGTACCAGACGTGAAAAGAAAGGAGAAGGTTTTCGTTATGCGTTATGCAAATGGTCAAGATTCTTGAAACGTGCTTGCATTAAGGAGGGTGATACGGTTCACTTTTCTTTTGATGAACTCATCAAGTCTTGAATGTTGAATTGGTTGTACCTCATAAAAGGAGTACTCGTTAGTTGTTTTACATTTAGGTTTTGGATATTTGGTTTTCATATGATATAGATTTACTTTGTTATGGCTATTACTTTTTAACAATGTTTAATGGTTTTGAATTTTAAGTTATTACATCTTATCATATGTTAGTTAACTATTAGTGTTTGTTTTAATGGATAACACAATTTTGACATTATTCACTGTGCAAAGTTTATCGATAATTGTTTCGACTTCAAATGCAGTTTTTGTTATGATAATCATTCATATAATCAGCGACAGACGGTTTTATCATTTATTCATCCACCTTATTTTTCATACAATTTTTCGTTTATTAATATATATGTATATATTTATTTGTTTTGAAAGATAGATTAACAACCTGTGAGTATTCACGGGTTATAACCTAGTATTTATATTAATTAAACACGTGAATCTTGATTAGAGCGTTGTTGGTTTGCAAACGAGGTGAGTAGGTAGAGTTCTTACCACACGAGCTTTTGCTTACATAATATTTATATTAACAATAGTACGTACGTGTTAACTGATGCCATAAGATTTACATTGTTAATAGTACGTGTCAATTAATAGTACGTACGTGTTGACAAATTTAAAAACTATTAGCTTTTTTCGAGGTAATGAATAGTTGATGTTAAAATCATGTTTGGCAAAAAAAAAAAAATGATGAATGACAACGAATCAAATTCTTACCAAAATAGTTTTATATGTGGTTTTGTGTTAATATATTTTTTTTTTCCAATTCTCATTTATAAATACTCTTTACTGTAATATACTTGTAGAAAAGTATGTGCGCGTAAAAATAATATCCGTTTCTTTATTTTATTTACAACAAAAATTAATCATAGGACACCTAGGTGAGAAAGGGGAGGTCTTGCGTTGAAGGCCCACAAATAACATTAAATTAAAAAAATTTGCCGTTGAAATAAAAATATATTAATAAAGTTATACTTTTAAATATATCAAATATATTAATACTATAAAGGTTATATTTTTAAGAGTTAATTACATAGTTAGTCCTTGTGATTTGCACAAAATAACATACTTAGGTATTAATAGTTTAAAATCACCTTCTTGGGTATTAACTTTTTATTTTGTAACGTTTAGAGGTATTAACTTCTAGGGTATTAACATAGTTAGTCCCTGAGGTTTGCACAAAATAACATATTTAGGTACTAATAGAATGTGATTTTAAACCTACAAATAACGTTAATACCTCCAAACGTTACAAAATGAAAAATTAGTACCCTAAAATGTGATTTTAAACTATTAGTACCTAAGTATGTTACTTTGTGCAAACCACGGGGACTAACTATGTAATTAACTCTATTTTTAATAAAGAAATTACGGACACAATTTTAGTAGGCTAAAACTATCCACACACTCTATCTGCCTATTTGAACACATTTTGCCTCGTATCTGCCTCGTATAGGCCTATACGAGGCGTATAGGGTTACATCAAACTCAGTGTCTGACTCAAGTCAGTTCTGGTTTGACTGCTCTTATATGCCTCGTATAGGCCTATACAGGGCGTATAAGACCCATCGTATAGGTCTTGTATATGACTCATGCCCCATATATGCTACGTATAGGCCTATACGGGGTGTATATAAGGTTTTTTTTAACAAACATTTTATACAATATTAATCGTTTTAGTAAACTTTTATACAAAAATAAGTTTTCTATTTTAAATAAATAAAAATAACAAGTACAAGATATGATACAACACCAATACCTGTATAGGCCTATACGAGACTTAAACCACATCTATAGTCCAATGCGAGACCTATACTACACCTATAGGCCTATACAAGTTATTACAATTAATTTGAGTTTTTTTATAATTAATATTACTGTTATTGATATTAATATGAGTTTTTTTATAATTAATATTAGTGTTACTATAAATAATATGAGTTTTTTATAATTAATATTAGTGTTATTGATATTAATATGAGTTTTTTTATAATTAATATTAGTGTTATGGATATTAAAAAGAGAAAATAAAAAAATTAAAAATATATGTCACATATAGGGCTAGACTATGCGTATAGTGTGTTCCAAAAGACCATTATAGCCCTGCTTTGCCCCCTGTATAGGCCTAACTCAAGGCTAAAATTGTAATTTGCATTATATATACGATGACCGTTTGGCTAGTATTTGACTATTTGATGACCGTGGTTGGCTAGTATTTGACTATTTGAAACGGCAAGCCATGGTTGGCTAGTATTTGACTATTTGATGACCATTTGGCCCGTTGGCCAACGGCTATTTAAAAAGAATCTTTTAAATACTTCCTATATAAACTTTTCGTTTCTTACTCATTTTTACCATACAAAAATGAAAACCCACTAATTAAAGTAAAAACTTTAAAACTAACTAAAAAAACCTAAAAAATCATGCCAATTTTTTTTTATAAATTTTCGTTACTTTTTATATATAAAAAAAACCTTTATTCAAAAAAAAAAAAAACTTGTACCGGCACATGTGCATTATATGTGTACTGCACATGTGCACTACAATTTTTTTAAAGTTTTTTATATATAGAAAGTAGCGAAAATTTATAAAAAATTGTAAAAAAAAATTGATATGATTTTTTAGGGTTTTTTAGTTAGTTTTCAAGTTTTCACAATAAATAGTTTTAGCTTGAACATTCCCCTATATATATATATATAATGGATTCTTCAAGTTCAAGCGATTCTTATGATAAATTTGATTTGTCATCCTCATCGACGATGGGACGGAATTATTATTATCAACAGTGTCGATGGTGGGGAAAGCTATTGTTGAAGATGCAGATGAAGTGACTTCCCACCCTCGAAACAAACGGAGGACGTATATTGTTCTTGAACGCAAAACTGCAAACGATTTGCTGGTAAGCAATTATTTGTCACCCGAACCAACGTATGATAAAGAATGTTTAGACGTCGTTTTCGTGTGAGTACAAATTTATTTTTAAGAATATCAATGGGGTGAAATGGTGAGCCATGGTTGGCTAGTATTCGACTATTTGATGACCGTTTGGCCGTTGGCCAACGGCTATTTAAAAAAAAAAAATCTTTTAATTATTTCCTATATAAACCTTTCGTTCTTACTCATTTTTACCATCTAAAAAATGAAAAACCACTATCAATCAAAAACCACTAATTAAAGTTAAAATTTTAAAACTAACTAAACAAACCTAAAAAAAATGCCAATTTTTTTATATAAACTTTCGCTACTTTTTATCTATAAAAAAACCTTTATTCAAAAAAAAATCTAATAGTGACACATGTGCATTAAATGTGTACTTCACATGTGCATTATTGCACATGTGCACTACAATTTTTTTTAAAGTTTTTTTTAAATATATAAAGTAGCGAAAATTTAAAAGAAAATTGTAAAAAAAAAGTTGATATGTTTTTTTTTTAGGTTTTTTAGTTAGTTTTCAAGTTTTCACAATAAAATTTGTTTTCGCTTGACCTTCCCCTATATATATATATATATTGTTTTCGCTTGAACCTTCCCCTATATATATATATAGGACAAAGATCCGTTAGGAACCACCGCTTATTGCGAGAACCGCGAGAACCAATGTGAACACAACCAAAAATGCCTAAAAATAGCTAAAAATCACACAAAAATTTATTTTTTTTTAATATTTTTTATAAAAAAATCGCTACTTTTCGAAGCAAAAAAAAATAAATTTAAAAAAAAAATAAAAAATTTTGGCTTCTAAAAGTAGCGATTTTAACATAAAAAATATTAAAAAAAAAATTTTAGATTTTTTTTAGATTTTTTTAGGTTTTTTGGGGTTTTAGTTTTTAGCATTTTAGCTTGGGGGGGGGGAGGGGGGTTTAGGTTTTTTTTTGGGGGGTGGGGGGGGGGGGGGTTAGGTTTTTTTTAGGTTTTTTGGGGGTTTTAGTTTTTAGCATTTAGCTTGGGGGGGGGGGGGGTTAGGTTTTTTTAGCTATTTTAGGTTGTGTTCACATTGGTTCTCGCGGTTCTCGCAATAAGGGTGGTTCTCGCATGAACCTTACCCTATATATATATATATATATGGGACCGCTGAAATGAAAACCACCTCTAGTTGTAAGAACCGAGAAAACCACTTTTCAACCATTAGATCTTCATGATAGATGGATGAGATTAAAAGTAGTAAAAAAAATTAAGTATTTTTTGTCTTATTATATCTTTAATATTTTAATCCAAAATGGTAGTTTAGTAGGGTTACTCTTTTTGTCTTTTTGTCTTTATTGTTTTTTTATTACTTTTTGTATTATTATATTAGTTTTTTATTTTTTAAACATAATTGTTTAAATAAAAGCATTTTTTAATCTAGATTTTTTAAACATATTTTTTAAACTTTTTACGTTTTAAATTAAACTTTTTACGTTTTACGTTAAACTTTTTACGTTTTACGTTAAAAATTTTACGTTTTACGTTAAACTTTTACGTTTTACGTTAAAAACTTTACGTTTTATGTTTTTACGTATTACGTTCTACATTAAACTTTTTACGTTAAAGTTTTTACTTTTTACGTTTTGCGTTTTTACGTTTTACGTTAATACGTTTTACGTTAAAAAGTTTACGGTTTTAACTTTTACGTTAAAAACATTACGTTTTACGTTTTTGAAGAAACACAGAACTAATTTTGGGTTAATTAGTTTGGTTTATGTTCCTTTCAAAAGGGTTAATCTTCTTTAAACTTTCTGAGCTCCGATTTGATCCGATAATCCTGCAAAACAGAACACCGTTAGCTCGTTAAGAGGGGAATATGGGGGTTTCCTTCTTAACCAGACTCCGGCGTGAGAATAAGCATTTGCTTTGAGGAAATAATTGAGTGTTAAGAGTGAGAGTAGAGGGAATGTAATGTTTAACCTATATATGGAGGTCTCTATTTATAGCCGGAGAGGTGTAAGAGGAGATGGGCCGATTGGCCTTGGGCCGGAAGGCCACAACTAGAGAATATGCTCTTTGTCTCACTGGTGTCGACCGTTAGTGTCTTCTAGAAGATCTCCGGTGCTAGCGCACTGTGATTGGAGCCACGTGTCTCAGTTGTCGGACTTGTTGTCCCTCTGCCATCAGCAGGTGAGTGGAGATCATGGGGGAGGTGTCGCCGCCCCCTGATTGGTGCCACATAGGCGTCCTTGTGTACTTTCCGTCTCCTGCACGTCAGACGATCGTGGAGCACGATTGAGCACAGCCTAGAGGACGCTGATTGGCTTGTTCTTCTGCCACATGTACCTTTGGTACTTTCTGAAGTGGCCTTGCGCCTTGGCTCCCGCGCGACCTTACTGAGCACGTCAGTAAACCGCGCAGGGTTGCAGTAGGTGAAGGATCTTATTCAGAACGTTAAGTATAGAAGTTGATGTCATTTCTTGTTTAGGCCTCGCGCGAGGTCAAGCTCTTCTTGAGCATCCCGCGCGGGTCTAAAGATTGATCACCAAAGTGATTAAGGAGTATGGTCCAAAGCGCAACCAGAATGATCTGCGCGGCACTTTTGGAACCATACCCCTTCAAGTCCCCCCAGTCTAGTGCTGCATCACGTGCAGAGTGAGTGGTTGGAGCTCTGGACTTAGAAAAAAGGACGTGATGGGTTAGAAAAATGCTAGTTGGATCTTGGTGAGTCGCGCGCGTATAATTGTCTAGCAATTATTACGGCGCGACTACCATATTTGTCTGTTAAAAATCCTCTGCCTTTGAGTGTAAGCGCGCAGGTTCATTGGAGAACTGTGAATGCTGCGCAACCTAGGTAACTTCTGCATGAAGTTTGTAGTAAATTTGAGCGGGAAAAACCTCGAATTTTGAATTCTGACAGGTTGGTGGGAAATGCCGTTAATGGCGACGTTTGAGTTGACTCCTGACACGGCCATCATCAAGTTGTCACTAATCGTCACTCCGGGAATTACGACGCACGTGGCAGCTGCTGATTGGATACGCGCGCAGTTTATCCGACACGTCTACTCATCGCATTAAATGCGATGAGTATATATAGTCGATGATAGGGGAGAGAAGATCACAACTTTTCTTCTGTTCCTCGATTTGCTCTCTAATCTTCTTTGAATCTTCAAGTTTTCAAAGAGCACTAGCAGGTCTTCAAGTTCTTTAGCAGATCTTCAAGTTTTCTTTAGCAGATCTTCAAGTTTTCTCAGAAGTTCAAAGATATTCAACTTTCTCTTGTTTGCTTTGCATTCATGGCTGAAGAAAGGTCTCAACATGAAGAAGGTCCCCTCCCCGTCCTCAAGTGGGGTCAGGGGTTATTCGAACAAATCACTAGGGGATTCCGGTTTCCACCGGAGTGGGATGCACGATATCCCGGTCAAAACCAAACAGCTGCTGACGCGCCGCCGGGGTATACTACCCTTTTCGAAGATTTCTTTCTACAGGGCAACTTCTAGTTGCTGGCGACGGAGTTTATGGCCCATATCCTTCACTATTATGGGTTTCATATCTCACAAATGAATCCACCTGGCATGGTGATGGTGAGACACTTTGAATTTTTATGCCGATCCCATGATATAGAGCCCACAGTGGATAGATTTAGGGTATTCTATCAGTTGATTAGGAACATGGGGTTCTACTCCTTTGGCAACCGGGGGTCTGCCAAGAAGATCCTTCTGAATCCTCCGAAGAGTTTCCATGACTGGAAACAGAAGTTCTTCTTCATCCGAGAGGATGTTATCCCGATTGCTATGATCTTCCGTGCGCCGGATGTGATCGAGAAGGAGGAGCTGGCGATTCCTAAGAAAGAAGACTGGTACGTGAAGCTCACTGCCACACCTAATCGAGTTTTCGGCGAAAACGTTCTGGTCGCGGCGCATATGAGTGACCAATGGCCGGAAGATAGCAATGAAGTGCCCGTGTTGAAGTTTCAATATAGAGGTTAGTTACTTCTTTGATTATTTCCTCTTTTTGTAATTTAGTTTCGCTTAATTGTTGATTTTGAATGTAGAAGCGCGCCTTTATCAAGCTGCTTTCCCCACCTTCGGTGGCTCCATGGGCGTGCGCCCGCTGGAACCAGGGGAGCAATACTGGTATGAGAGGATTAAAGGTCATTTTATATATCCTCTTGCTGGAGCTTTTGCCAATCCACCCACCGCAACCGAAGGTGCGCATATCACTAACCCCATGCCCTTGCGAGCTGTGGCTTCTGTTGGGAAAGAGATTCTTTATCTTTCCAGCGAGGAGTCTGTAGGGTCTTCAAATGGGGAGCTAAGTTCCTGGTCTAACATCTTTGCAGGTGTGTTGCGCGACCTTGGGATTGATCCAGATGAGAAGAAGAAAAAACCAAGCAAGAAGAAAAAAGTGATTGCCATCGATGTTGAAGTGACCAGCAAGAAGGGTGGGAGTAGCCGTGCGACTGTCGGTGCTTCTGATAAAGGTACTCTACAATTTCGTCAGAGTAACTTGGAGGATTATGTTATTGCAAGTGACTCACTTGAGGGTTTGTCGCATATAGGCGAGAGGAAGACCGGCGCCGCTGGTTCGAAGAGCTCGGGGAGCGCGAGTTCACGGAACCCAGATGCTGGTGCGACCCCTTCTTCCATTGTGCTGGATGAAGAAGAAGAGGAAGAACCTGTTGTCAAGTTGATAAGCAGAGAAGAGTCTGCTGCGGGCGCGCCGGTGGCGCAGAAGACTGGGGAAGCCCCAGTAATAGGCAAACAAAGCAGTCTGCGCTCTCTCTACAAATTCTCTCCGGGTTAGTTTTTACTTCTTCCTTCATGCTTTCTTTAATGAAATTCCTTTCTAACACTTAGTTTCTGCAGAGGCCAAGAAGAAGACCCCTGAAAAGAAGGGTGTTGAGTTTAAAGACCCCCAAGAACCGGCGCAGAAGAGAACCAGGGTTGTGATCAAGCCTCTTAAGTCTGCTGGGTTGGAGGCTGAGAAAGAGAAAAAGAAGACTGCTGAGAAGCCTGTTGAGAAGGAGAAAGAAAAAGAGAAAGAGAAGGTTGCGGAAAAGCCTGAGGGCGATAAATACAAGGAGGTCGGGGCCGCTGCTACTATTGCACATGAGAAGGCGCTGGGTCCGGAGGTCGTCCATATTATGGGGCTTGACCCACCCCTTCATGAGAAAAAGAAGGAAACTACTCGAGGGAAGGGACCCGAGGTTATCAAGCCAACCAAGCCTACACAAGTTGATGCCCCCACCCAAACTGTTCAAGTCACTTCTGCTGCTGGGGGATCGGCTGCTGCTGCGCACCAAGAGACTACTATTGCAGGTGTGGCTGGTGGTGCTGGAGGGTCCGTGCCACAAACTTCTATCCGTCCTAAAGATACCTTAGGCGATATTTATTACAAGACTTACACCGAGGAGGCTCGCGGTGATGCTCCCCACTGAGCTCCATGGGGTTTAAAGCAGAAGGATACCTTCTTGGAGTTCGCTCCTTGCCATGATTGGTTCTTGAATTCCTTCCCTCCTGGGGAAGTTAACCAGCAAAGGGCGCGATCCCATGATGCCTTGTACCATGCCTATGCTGTTGGAGAAGCCAACACCACTGCCGCTAACCACCAAATCGTGCATGAGTGGCGTACGATGGTTAAAGAGCGTGGTAATTGGGAAAAATACCGTGAACGTGTGCCAAGGCAGGTCAAGGATTTTGGGAAGCTGAAGGCTACAATTGCTGAAGAGAAGGCCGTCTTTGAAGCGGAGAAAATATCTGAAGAGTGGGGGCAAGATGGCCTAAAGAGCAAGCTACGTGCTGCTGAAGAGCTCTTGTCAAAAGACCATCCTGACTGGAAAGAAATATGCAAAAAAGATAATCAGCGCATGTTTGCTGCTCGTACCAAGATTACCGACCTTGAGGCTCAAATTACCAAGATTACCAAGGTTGAGGATGCTGAAGCGGACAAAGTGCGCGTCGAGGTTCAATTTTAAGCCCTAGCTTTTTCTTCTTTATGTTGCTTTTTACTTGTAGAAATATTACTAAGTCATTATTTCATCCCTTGCAGGCTGAGTTAAAGGCGCAGGTGGCCTGCAAGGACAAGGACCTGCATGCCAAGGATGTGGAAATTGCGGAGTTGAAGTGGAGATTGCGTGAGCAGACTGACAAGAGTGAATCGCTGGAGATTGATTTGGAGGCTGAACGGGTTAAGGCTGCTACCGTTCAGGAGGCCAAGCAGAAGGCCGACGAAGCGCGAGAGATTAGTACCTCTGCTCCTAATGTAGCCCAAAACAATTATGCTGAAGCTCAATCAATCGTAGATACGCTGTTCTCCGAAGCTGAATGGCTACGTGGTAGAGGGGTAGTTCTGGTAAGGTTTCCCTTTCTAAACTTAGGCTTTATTTCTTGTTAATCTTATTTCTTATCCATTGCCTTTCTTGTAGATGGCTAACTCTATCCTGAATGCTTCTGAGTTGGATGCGGTTGTTGCTGCCCTCATAGATGCCTCACGCGCGGTTGGTCATCGTGGAGGTTATCTGGAGTGTGCGCAACATGTTGAAGAGGCATTAGGACAGGAGTTCGATGTCAGTCATTGCTCAGTGACCGATCAGGCTGATGTTGTATTGGCCCGCGCTGAAGGGGTCTATGACCATTTATCACTGCCTCTGATGGATTTGGTCGCAGAAGCGCTGAAGCATGACGACTGGTGCCAGCGGCTAAGGACTATTCTAGACCCTCCACAGACTGTGGAGTTATCTGATGAGGAAGAAACAGCCGGTGGTGATGGCGATGGGAGTGATGACGATGATGGTGGTTATGGTTATGAGTAGATAGTGTTGATAGGCTTTATACCTTGTAATTTTCTTTCAGATGTTGAATGTAACTTATCGCGTGGTCGCTCTTTTTTTAATCGAACCAATGATGTGGTGTTATTTTCTATGTGATCATCGCGCGGCGCACTTTTTAGAGTATAGCATTATGTTTGCCTTTAATTTGTTGAGTTACAATTATTGCATTGTTGTTAGAAACTTTGGTTAAGTTAGCGCGAATAAATGTAAGTGTGGCTCGTGTATGAGTATAACTGGCCGGTCGCGCGCTATATTTGCGGAGGACCTTGGAGGCATAACTCAAGAGCTCATAATTTACTAGAGTGTTTTCGTGCTAATCAAAAGTTTAACAAGCATTTGTAACGTAGAAGTCATGATGCTAAAAACAAAAGGCATAGTCAATGCTTTCATTGAATAACTTTGAAACAGGCACAAGGCCAGCATACATAATCAAAATAGAAGGGCGTAAAGCCGACTTAAGTAATTAAAAAGGTGCGTGGCCAACATAACTGGATAGGGGTGCATGGCCGAGAGTAGTCACATGTAACACTTGCGCAATTGCTGCGCGTTCCAAGTGTGCGGGATGATGTATCCATCCAGTGTGCGCAGCTTGTATGCCCCTTTTCCTAGCACTTCATGTATTAAGTATGGGCCTTCCCACTTTGGTGCTAGCTTTCCGGGGCGTTCAGCATTAGAGGCTTCATTATCTCTGAAGACGCACTCTCCTGGAATGAAGGTACAAATGCGCACTCTTGCATTGTAGTACCTCTCCAACTATGTCTTGTACTTGGCCTCTTTGGTTCGCACTATTTTGAGCCTCTCTTCGAGTAGGTCCAAGTCTAGACGGCGCTCCGCCGCGTTATCGATTTTGTTGACTGCTGTCAAGCGCGGCGAGGGGAGGCCAATTTCAGCTGGGATAACTGCCTCTGAGCTGTAGACCAGGCTAAAGGGGGTTTCGCCAGTGCTCGTTTTCGGCATGGTTCGATGAGCCCACAGGATGCACGGGAGCTCATCTACCCAGCCTCTTCTCTTGGTGCCCAGTCAGGCCTATATCCTTTCGACGATACTTTTGTTGACGCTTTCTACTTGGCCATTGCCCTGAGGGTGCGCAACGGAAGAGAAAATGTGCTCAATTTTCATCTATTTCATCCATTTTTGGAGGTCTTCAGAAGCAAAATTGGTGCCGTTGTTAGTTATGATCTTGAGTGGGAGACCAAATATGCAAATGATGTGTTCCCATATGAACTTGCGCACCATCATTGCAGTAGTTGAAGCGAGTGCCTTGGCCTCCACCCATTTGGTGAAATAATTGACGGCAACCATTATGAACTTCACAGCTCCAGGAGCTTCAGGGAAAGGTCCCACCATATCAATCCCCCACTGTTGGAAGGGCCAGGCAGTGGATACAGGGATGAGATCATTCTTTGAGTGCAGGGTTTTTGGGGCGTGCCTTTGACAGGAGTCGCATTTGCGCAATTCCTTTAGAGCGTCAACGTGCATCCCTGGCCAATAGTAACCAGCGTTCATTATCTTCGCGACAACCATGCGCGGGCCAGCATGAAGGCCGCAGATGCCTTCATGAATCTCCCTGATCAGGTAACTTGCATCTTGGGGGTCCACACAGCGCAGAAGTGGTCCCAAGAAGGATCTTCGATACAAGATTCCACCATTCATCTCATAGAACAATGCTTTGTTCTGTATCTTCCTTGCCTCTGCTTTTATTTCAGGGAGGATTGCTTCTTGCAAATACCGGATGATAGGGGTCATCCAAGATGGTTGCCCTATCTTGATCACATTCACTTGACGCAACAAAACCGACAGGTTTTTTAAGACTTCAATTCTGACATCTTTGGCGAGATGTTGAAAAGCTGTTGAAGCGAGCTTGCTTAAAGCGTCTGCTGGTTTGTTCTCTGACCGATTGATATGAACTAGCTTGTATGACTTGAATTGTTGAAGCAACTCTTTCGCTTGTTCTAAATACATGGCCATAACTTCACCTTTCGCATAATACAACCCGTTAATTTGACTCACTATGAGGAGAGAGTCGACATGCGCTTGTAGGTTTTGAGCTCCCATCTTGATGGCTTGGAGTAAGCCTGCCAAGAACACTTCATATTCTGCCTCGTTGTTGGTATTTTTGAAATCCAACTTGATGGCATAGGTGAACTCATGCTTCTCTGGGCTAACAAGGCGCAATCCAGCTCCTGCGCCGTCTTCATTTAAGGCCCCGTCAGTGTATAACAACCATAACCCATCTGACGTGTCTTTGATGGGAGTATCGACAACTTCACAATCTTGGATCTTATCTTCTGGAACTTCCGTGATGAAGTCCGCTAACACTTAGCCTTTAATTGCTGGGCGTGGCCTGTACAGAATGTTGTGGCCCCCCCAGCTCGATTGCCCATTTTGCTAACCGACCTGACGTCTCTGGTTTGTGCAATATTGTGCCGATATGGAAGTTAGTGAGTACGGTAATGACGTGCCATGTGAATTACCTGCGTAGCCTCCTGGAGGCGTGTAGCAATGCTAGCACTAACTTTTCCATGGTTGAATATCGAGTTTCTGGATCTGTGAGTACCCTACTAACGTAGTAGATTGGAGTCTGAACTCCATCTCTTTCTACCAACAATACCGACCCAACCGCCTTGTCCGAAGAAGACAAGTACAGAATCAGTGGTTCCTTCTCAAATGGTGCGGTTAGTGTAGGGAGCTTGATCAAACACTCTTTCATTTGCTGGAAGGCAGCTTCTGCTTCTGGCGTCCACTTAAATTCTTGTTTTTTCACGCAATTGCGCAAAGTACTGACGAAAGGGTACGATTTTGCTGCGTGGTTTGATAGAAATCTATTAAGCACGGCTAGGCGGCCGGCTAATCTCTGCATTTCTTTGATTGTGCACGGTGACGGCATCCGCTCTATGGCTTGAACTTTTTCGGGGTTAACCTTGAAACCGCCGTTTGTAACCACGAAGCCTAAACACTTGCCTTCCTCCATACCAAAAGAACACTTTGCTGGATTCCGCTTCATGTTCACGCTTCTCAAAGAGTTAAACGTCTTCTCATTGTCCTTTAACATCTGGTCCTCATCGGGACTTTTAATCACAAGATAGTCAATGTAAACCTCGATATGCTTTCCGATGTCATCAGCAAATATCGTATCCATCAGATGCCGGTAGGTTGCGCCAGCGTTTTTGAGGCCGAATGACATCTTTGTGTAACAGAAGATTCCGATGTCGGTACGAAAAGTTGTCTTCTCTTCATCTTCCAGCTTCATCTGGACTTGATGGTACCCCTTGTAACAGTCCAGAAAACATTTCCACCTGTATGGCGCGAGAGAGTCTATCTTTTTGTCGATCAACTCCCAATATCCAATCAACTCATGCCATGTCATCACCCAATATTCTATCACTAGTGATAGAAATGTAGTGGGGGTGGTCACTAGTGATAGAAAATAGCTATTTAAAAATAGCTAACAAAAGTTGAGGGGCTAAATTTTAACTTTTCATCAAAGTTCTATTAATTCAATTAGATAAACGACAAAACAATCTCTGCAAAACAAACTTTTCAACGCGTGACCGATTCAACGCGTTTCAAAAATAACGCGTGACCACTTTAGAGGCGGCGGTGTTCGTGATTTAATCACTCGTGGCCGGGCGTCCATCACGGACCGCCCCGCCTGGCCTTAGTCTTAATTGGGTCGAACTATTTACTATGTTTTTATTTGTTCTGTTTGGGCCGGAGGCCACGAAAATAATCAGTTGTGTTGAAAACATTAAGTCCATTAGGCTATGTTGGGTCATGGAGTATTGGGCCTTGTTTCATGCGAACCGGTGTGATTCTCGATATAACTGTAAAGCGGTTATCAAGGGGAATAAACATATCCCTTCGCTGAACGACGTACACCATCACAACACACCTGTTCGGCAAGTATAAATAGGCTCCATTATTCTGGTTTTCAATCAAACAGTGACTTGTTGTTGAAGTTTCATAAGTTCGATATCAAGTTTCTTTCGGTTAGTTATAGTTCTGTTTCTGTTTGTTACATTTGTTCATAATGAAGTGGTGCAATGCATGTGCTGATTACAAGTACGAGTGTGTTCATCTTCACTCTCGATCCTCATGGTCTTGGGACCCGTTAACTTTGATACCAACAAAAATAGTACAAATGAAACATTGATTTTAGGTTTTCACAAAGAGGCTAGCATTTGTGTTCTTATTTTCCACTAATAATTTGATGTCTCTAAAACACTAATTCATCATGGCACTCTAGAGCGAGTTATACAAGAGGACATAATCAAAGAGACGGTTCCGTTTTACATATTGCTAGATTAGGGCAGTGGGGGTGGAACACTTTTGTTCCGTGATAAACCAATGTTCAACTTGTGGAGAATGTACAAGACCACCGCCACCAAAATCATAACGCATGATGTTTTTTAACCCGTGATAAAATTCACACGTTATGGGCTATTATGTGATAATTGGATGTGAGGAGGTGTGAGGGTTTATTGTTGGGTGTTGTGGGTGATGACCATTGGCACAAAAAAAAAAGGTTGTGTGATGGAATAATGGTTGATGATATGGCGGAACTTGATTGGATGTTATGAGTGATGGAATTTTTGCAAGTGATGACCACCCCTTCCCCCTTATCATTAACAAGAAGGTTCCATTTTACTTTTTTTTTTATAACTTGAGCATTTGTTCATTTTAGTTATTGGATATTAAATGTCGATTTTGATATCCATCTATGTTCGCATAAGTGTGTTCTATTGTGATATATAGTTTTACACTTTCTAATTGTTTTCGATATTACCAACGGTTGTTCCGGTTATGAAACCTTCATCATCTCTTTATGGTTTGCTCTGAGTTTTTAAGTTTCATGGGGTTACTAACGTAACGAAGTGCCGATCAAGGGCGTAGGATAGTGGGGGCGGGAAGGGGAGGCCGAATCCCTGAACTTTTTGCTCAGTAGTGGAGAGGTACTACAATGCACTTTTTCGACCCCCGTTTTATAGAAATTTTTAGGTATGTACTTTTTCGACCCTCCGGTCAGAAATCTCAAGCTTCGCCACTGGTGCCGATAATGTACTGACAAATACTTACCTAGTCACGCCCTCGCCGTGAAGTGCTGGTAGTAACACTAGTTTAATTAAACACGAGTCTTGATTAGAGGGTTGTTGGTTTGCAAACGAGGTGAGTAGGTACAGCTCTTACCACATGAGCTTTTGGTTACATAATATTTATATTAATTAAACACGTGAATCTTGATTAGAGCGTTGTTGGTTTGCAAACGAGGTGAGTTGGTAGAGTTCTTAGTTCTTACCACATGAGCTTTTGCTTACATAATATTTATATTAACAATAGTACGTACGTGTTAACTAATGCCATAAGATTTATATTGTTAATAGTACGTGTCAATTAATAGTACGTACGTGTTAACAAATTTAAAAACTATTAGCTTTTTTCGAGGTAATGAATAGTTGATGTTAAAATCATGTTTAGCAAAAAAAATTATGAATGACAACGAATCAAATTCTTACAAAAATAGTTTTATATGTGGTTTTGTGTTAATATTTTTTTTTTCCAATTCTCATTTATAAATACTCTTTACTGTAATATACTTGTAGAAAAGTATGTGCACGTAAAAATAATATCCGTTTCTTTATTTTATTTACAACAAAAATTAATCATAGGACATCTAGGTGAGAAAGAGGAGGTCTTGGGTTGAAGGCCCACAAATAACATGAAATTAAAAAATTTGCCGTTGAAAAAAAAAATATATTAATAAAGTTATACTTTTAAATATGTCAAATATATTAATACTATAAAGGTTATATTTTTAATAAAGAAATTACGGACACTATTTTAGTAGGCTAAAACTATCTGCCTATTTGAACACCTTTTGCCTCGTATCTACCTCGTACAGGCCTATACGGGGCGTATAGGGTTACATCAAACTCAGTGTCTGACTAATGTCAGTTCTGGTTTGACTGCTCATATATGCCTCGTATAGGCCTATACGGGGCGTATAAGACCCATCGTATAGGTCTCGTATATGACGCATGCCCCATATATGCCACGTATAGGCCTATACGGGGCGTATATAAGGGTTTTTTTTAACAAACATTTTATACAATATTAATCGTTTTAGTAAACTTTTATACAAAAATAAGTTTTCTATTTTAAATAAATAAAAATAACAAGTACAAGATATGATACAACACCAATACCTGTATAGGCATATACGAGACCTAAACCACATCTATAGTCCTATGCGAGACCTATACTACACCTACATGCCTATACAAGTTATTATAATTATTATGAGTTTTTTTTATAATTAATATTAGTGTTATTGATATTAATATGAGTTTTTTTATAATTAATATTAGTGTTACTATAAATAATTGGAGTTTTTTTTATAATTAATATTAGTGTTATTGATATTAATATGAGTTTTTTATAATTAATATTAGTGTTATGGATATTAAAAAGAGAAAATAAAAAAAATTAAAAATATATGTCGCATATAGGGCTAGACTGGGTGTATAGTGTGTTCCAAAAGACCATTATAGCCTTGTTTTGCCCCATGTATAGGCCTAACTCAGGGCTAAAATTGTAATTTGCATTATATATATACGCCTCATACATGCCTATATTATGCATATAAGAGAGGCAAAAAAGACCAATTTACCCCCAGTGTAGGCCTAACTCAGGGGTAAAATGGTCTTTTTTGTCTATACGCCCCATATAGGTCTCTACGAGGCATATAAGACAAAATATGACATAATCAGATATTCTCTTGGTAATTGAAAAGGGTTATACGCGATGTATAAACCTATACAAGGTGTGTGAATATGTATACCCTTTTAGTATCACTTAAGGGGTTGTCTTTTCGTTTTTTCCTTTTATTCTTCTATCAGACTAATAAAATGAACACATTTTCCATGTAAAAAAATGTTATTGTTGATGCAAGAAATAAGAGACCAACGGTAGTAGCTGGACCGGTTAGGCAAAAGGGTTGAAGGGTTCAACTTTGCCTAACGTAGGTCGTGGGGTCCCCCCACGTTTGTAAGACGTGGAAGGAGGTTCACTAGTTTATTGTTGTTGTTTGCTGAAGATCCTCCTCTGAAGTGTGTTCAGATTCGGATGTGGGAGCAAACGGAATGTGTGTGTTGGATGTGAAAGTGAGTAACTCGCATAAAACAAGTACTCAAGATGAATGACCAGAGATTGCGAGAATCAGGGCTGGCCAGGAATGTCTCCTGAAGTAAATGAAGTGTCAATTTATAGGAGAAGACATCTCCCAAAGAAGAATGCATTTGACTAGTGACCTTGCTTGCAGTGAGGGGCTTACCCTTTCGGGGGTTAAAGCCTTTTGACCCCTGGATAATAGCGTGTGCTCTGCAGACCTGCGTTTGCTTTTGCGGCTGGCGAGTTGGTGGAGCTGTCCGGGGATGTGACTTGTTTACTGTTCCCGTATTGCTTTACTTCATCTCCATAGCTTTTCAACCATTGAACCATTTAACCTTTTGAGCGTTTATATATTTAGTCATTTTATTTGGTCTTGGGCTACCCCCGTCATCAGCCCCCCAAGTCAGGGGTTTTTGGGGAAAGGTTTCAAGGGTTCGTGTATTTTATTGCCTAAAGGTTTCAAGGGTTCGATGCTTGAAGGGTTGTAGGTAGTTAATATTTGAATTTTAAATAACTGACAATTGATTTGATTGATGTATGGCAGTTCATAGGGTGGCGGTTTTGCAGAAGTTACTGTTTGCCATTATTACCCCTATTTTAGGTTATTTTGTTTTATATTTGCATATCATATTCACTTTCTACATAATTTCTTCAAGTTCTTCTCCTGCGTTTTCTTTCCTCTTTCAAGGTTAGTTTCGATTTCCTTTGCATTTTCCTTACATTCTTCATATTTCAAAAAATGGGTGCTCGTAAGGATTTAGCAAAATCCTTTTCCCGATTAACACAAGAGGAGGTAGACTTGTTTTGTGTGGAATATGGTATTGATAAAAAGTTTAACCCAACTGCTCCTGCTTGTGATGTTCCTGTTGATAAACCGACCCCTGGTTCGATTGTTCTTTACTGCCATCACTTTGAGTTTTCGAATCTTCGTTATCCCTTTTCTTTCTTTGTTTTGAATTTGTTAGAATATTATCGGATTTCCTTTGGGCAAGTTCATCCGAAGGGTATGGCTAGGGTTTTACATTTTGAGGTTTTGTACCGTGCCCTTGGATATGATCCCTCGTTGTTAATTTTTCGCCGGCTTTTTCGTTTGGCCAAAAATGGCGATTGGTTCACCTTTGAAACATCCAAGGTTGATTCCTGCCTTATTTCCTCTATGGTTACGACGCTTGGGACTTGGAAGGATATCTTTTTCTGGGTTTCCGATGCTATTGTCCCATTCAAGATGGTGTGGAGGCAACCGAATGCCGTTCTTAATGATCCGGAGCCTTTCGAATCTGAGTTGAATGATGTTTTTCTTAAAGCCATCCGGGAATGCCCTTCGAGGGTTCGTCCCTTTCCTGAACATTTACTAGTTCTTTTAGGGGTTAGTAAAATCTGGGGGAATGTCGATCGGGATCCGGTTCTTATGAGAAGTGGCATGGGTATGCATTTTCCTTTTTTGCCCTTTTTGCATTTTTCTTGACTTATGCCTTATGTGCTTTTGTTTTGTTTTTTGCAGTCATGTCTGCTTTGGATTTCATTAAGAGTGATGACACTTCTGATGTTGTGCTTGGGGATGTTTCGCCTGTTCCTGGTGAGAATGTTGTGGTTAGGACTGTTGAGCAAAGGTTTGAGGGCTCGAGTTATATTAGTACTGCCAATGTCAAAGGTTTTTCTAAGTCCCATGCTCCCAAGTCTTCAACCCGTCGATCTTCCCGTCGGTTGTTGAAGGCTGGTCCTCAATCCACTTCTACTGAACCAGTGGATTTGAGTGATGACGTTGAAGCTTCGGAGGATCAAGGTGGTGAGGCGGGTGCTGAGAAGGAGAAAGAATTGGTTGTTCATGGTAAAAAGGTTTCAGGCAAAAAGGTTGTTGCTACCCCTGTTCAGGGTTCTTCAAGCAGGGACGTTGAAGGGTTGGATCCGAAAGAGGTTTATGTGCCTAATTGGTCAATGAAGAATGATGACAGCTTTAAGGATGCTGCTGTTTGTGAAGATGCTCTGAGTCACATTGCTCCCCCTTCAGTTCACAAGACCATTGCTGGGATGGATGATGACTTGATGTTGTCCCGCATGATTTTGAGCACTTGCAACCTTGCTGCTATGCTTCCTCAAGGGATTGCTCGTTTTCGTCAGAGGATGCAGGAATATGAAGAATTTTCTTAGAAGAAGGATAAAATGAAATCTTCCCTGGCCGCGATGAAAAAGGAGATAGCTGGTTTTGCTGAGAAAGAAGTAGGATGGGACAAGAAGGTTAGTGATTTGACTAGGATGCATGAAATTGAGATGAGTGACTTGAAAAAGAGCTTTGAGGCTGATCGGTTGAAGCTTAAGGCTGACCGGGAAGCTTTATTTATTCAACAGCAGGCTTTTGGTAAGGAGAAGGAGGGGTTGAAAGCTTCAGTTGCTCGTTCTACTGCTGACAATCAGTGGTTAATTGAGCAAGGTTTCCAGTAGGTTGTTACTTACCTTCTACATTCCAAGGAGTTCAACTCTGCCCTTGGTGAAGTTTATACTAAGCTGCTCAACCTGGGGAAACACCAAGGCCTCATTGCTGGTTATAAGCTTCACGAATCCGGCCATCATTTGGAGAAGTCACCGCTGTTTCGTCCCGAGGCTTCTAATGTTTTCAAAGGCTCCGTTGAGCAAATGGAGAAGATCAAGTTTCTGCTTGTTTTGGTAAGCCTCTTGCTGTGTTGCAGGACTTGAAGCCGGAGGGCCTAAATGAAAAGGTTTGTGCTGAAATCTTGGGTTCTCTTTCAAGGAAGAGATCCTACTCGGGAGATAGTGATGACACCCTTTCAGGTCAACTGGATGCTCCAAAGGATGCAAGCTTGGAGGCTTCAGCGGTAGGTGGTGATGGAGGCGTGAAGGCTAAGAAGCAGAAGAAAGCAAAAAAGGCCAAAGGTGAAGGTTCCGGGGTTTCTAAGTCCTCTGCTGATGCTTAATTCGTAGCTTTCTTAGCACTAAAAAACAATTTTTGGTTTGTAATGTTAACTTGAACAATATTAGGTTTTCAGGACCCCTTAAGGTTCCTGTTGGTTGTGTTTAAGGCCTGTATGGCCGTTTGAACAATAGTTAAACTTGCAAGTTACTAGGACTTGCCCTAACTTGTGTTTGAAAGTCTTTTAGGGCTTTCTTTGATATGGTATGATGTTTAACTATTTTCTTTGTGTTATGTTTTTATACTTGTGCCTTTTTCATTAAGGCAGTTTGTTTGGCAGGTTGAAGCCTTAGAGGCTTCGAGTTGTTACCCGAGTTGCTTGAAGCCTTGAAGGCTTCTTAGTCTTGTGATCTGACTTGGTTCGTATCTTTATAATTTTTTGTCTAAGTTGTATTGTTCTCTTACATTTTCTTTGCCTTTTTGTAACTTTGTCTTTGTCGAGTTTGTGCTTCCCTTATGTTTTTTATACCTTAAAGGGTTCAGTGCTGCAGACACTTAGCCTTGGTATTTTTAACAAGAAGATATAGCACCTATCCTTTTTATCTTTTCTTTTCATTTTACTACATAAGCCTGTTTGTTGGTTGTATTTCTAAGGCTTAAGGAACATTTGGTGTAGGTTGTTCAGACCTGTCTATGAGACAATTTTATCAAGTCTCATGGAGTTGTATTGATTTAGGAACTCACCCCTTATATAGGTTCATTCAACCCTTGAACCTATTGAGCGATTTGGCCTGGGAGCTCATCCCCTTACATGGCCCCTGCCATGGAGTTTTTTGCTAGGTTCTCAACCTGATTTTAGGATAGAAAGACAAGTTTGATAAAACAACTTCATTCATTCAAGCAATACTTGCTTTTTACAAAAAGGTACTCATAGTGTTGTTCTCGAAATACATTTAGATACAAACCAAACTTTCCTGTCTAAACATGGAACCTTTTCAAGGTTTTGCAATTCCAATGCCTTGGAAGCTTTTTACCTTCTGAATCTGCTAGCTTGTATGATCCACCCTTATGTGCTTCAAGGATGGTGTATGGACCTTCCCATTTCGGGCCAAGCTTTCCTTGGTTTTCTTTTTTGCTATCTTCATTGTTTCTGAGGACCAGGTCTCCTGGCTTGAAACGTTCGTTCTTGACTTTCTTGTTGTAATAGGCTTCCATTTGCTGCTTGTATTTAGCCTCTTGAATTGCAGCTTGATCTCGTGCTTCCTCTAGGAGTTGTAAATTCAACATGGTCTCTTTTTTATTTGTTTCGGGATCCATGTTGACAATTCGTCGGGTTACAACTCCTATTTCAGCGGGGATCACAGCCTCAGATCCAAATACCAAGCTATAGGGTGTTTTCTTATGGCTTGTTTTTTCGGTTGTTCTAATTGCCCATAGGACACTAGGCAATTCTTCAAGCCAGTTGCTTTCGTATCTTCCCAATCTTGTCTTGATACCTTCCACTATGCTCCGATTCGTCCTTTCGACCTGACCGTTTGATTGCGGGTAAGCCACTGAGCCAAAAACCTGGTCGATTTTGTATTCCTTGCACCAAACGCTGAAAGGCTTCTCAGCAAATTGCCTTCCGTTATCAGTGACAAGTACTCCTGGCAACCCATAACGGCAAATGATGTTCTCCCAAACAAAGTCAATAACCTGCTTTCCCGTGATCTTAGCAAGTGGTTTGACCTCGGGCCACTTGGTGAAGTAATCTATTGCCACCAGCAAGAATTTTACTCCTCCTTTGCTTGGGGGAAATGGACCAACAATGTCCATTCCCCATTTATGGAATGGCCATGCCGAGGTTATTGGGACTAAGTCATGCTTGGGACTTTTTGGGATTGGTGCATGAATCTGGCAAGCATCACATTTCTTCAATTCTTCAGCTGTATCACGATGCATCGAGGGCCAGAAATATCCAAGGTTCATAAGCTTTGCAACCACCGACCTAGCTCCAAAGTGAGCTCCGCATGTACCTTCATGAATCTCTTTGATCAAATACTTACTTTGCTCAGGACTGACACATCTTAGCAAGGGAGCAAGGTAACCCTTCTTGTAAAGGGTTTCTCCTTGTAGTACGTATTGCCTTGCCTTGATTTCAACCCTTTTAGCTTCTACTTGATCATTGGGTAATTCACCATTTTTTAGGAACTTTTTGATGGGAGTCATCCAGTTTGGATCTTCTTCGGTAACTACATCTTGAACTTCCAATTCATCGATTGATGGAGCCTTCAACACTTCTACCAGCACCTTCTTGGTAAGGTGGGCGAAAGTGAGAGATGCAAGCTTACTTAGGGCATCAACCTTTTTGTTTTGAGATCTGGGGATCTGTTTGATGTTGCATGCTTGGAAAGTACTCATTAGCTCCTTGGATTTTTCTCTGTATTTTTTCATGTTGGGCTCTTTAGCTATGTAGCTATCATTTACTTGGCTTGAGACCAACAACGAATCTGTGAACACTTCAAGCTTTTCAACCTTCATTTATTTAGCCAGCCTTAAGCCAGCTATTAGTGCCTCGTATTCAGCCTCGTTATTGGTGGTCTGAAAATCAAAACGGAGAGCATATGTGAACTCCAACCCTTCTGGGTTGATCAAAATTAGCCCAACCCCTGATCCTTCAACGCTTGAAGCCCCGTCGGTAAAAAGCTTCAAGGCTTCAGGGTTGGAAGGTTCAGTGGTGGTTGTGTTTATTTCAGTGATTTCTTGGTTTGGGACTTCCACGATGAAATCAGCCAAGACTTGGGCCTTGATAGCTTTTCTTGGGACATAGGTGATGTTATGCTCACCTAGTTCTATGGCCCATTTGGCTAATCGTCCCGAGTTTTCAGGTTTTTCAAGCACACTCTTGATAGGTTGGTCGGTGACCACTTGCATAGGGTGTGCTTGGAAATACCTTCGAAGCCTTCTAGCTGTTTGAACTAGGGCTAGGGCAAGTTTTTCAAGGGGAGGATATTTCGTTTCAGCAAATTTTAAAGTTTTGCTGAAAAAATAAACGGGTACCTGGGCCTTGTCTCGCTCAATGGTGAGGACTGCACTGATGGCCTCATCAGCAACTGAGAGGTACACCGATATTAACTCCCCAGTTTCAGGTGCCGCAATATCTGGTAGGGAAGCTAGATGTTGCTTCATCTGGTTGAAAGCTTCTTCAGCTTCCTCAGTCCATTTGAAATCTTTCTTTTCTAAGCAGTTCTTGAGCATTTTGTAGAAGGGCAGAGATCTTTCCGCCAACTTCGAGTTAAAGCGCTTTAAGGCTGCAAGCTTCCCGTTTAAGCTTTCAACCTCCTTCTTGGTTTTTGGTGGTTTGGTTTCAAGGACAGCTTTCACTTTGTTTGGGTTAGCCTTGATGCTTTGTTTCCCCACAATATGGCCCAAGAACTTCCCTTCCTCAAACCCAAATGAGCATTTTTCAGGGTTGAGCTTCATGTTAACCTTTCTGAGATTATTGAAAGTTTCTTGAATATCGTCAAGCATTTGATACTCCGTCTTGCTTTTGATTACCAAGTCATCGACATATGCCTCCATGTTTTTACCAATTTGGCTTGCAAAGGCTTTGTCAACGAGTCGTTGGTAGGTTGCACCGGCGTTTTTGAGGCCAAAAGGCATCTTTCGATAACAAAAGATCCCTTTGTCCGTGTGAAAGGCTGTTTTTTCCTCGTCCTCTTCCTTCATGAGGATTTGGTGGTAACCTTTGTATGCATCAAGAAAGCATTTGAACGAGTAACCGGTGAGGGAGTCAACCTTGAGATCAATTTCCGGTAGTGGATAGCAATTCTTAGGACAAGCCTTGTTAAGATCTTTGAAATCTATGCACATCCTCCAAGAGTTTTCGGGTTTCTTGACCATAACCGGGTTTGCAACCCATGATTGGTACTTGACTTCTCGGAGAATACCGGCCGACACAAGCTTTTCAACCTCTTGGCAGGCTGCCAGACTTCTCTCGGGTGCTAGGCTTCTTTTCTTTTGGACCACAGGCTTGACATCTGGTGGTATTCTCAACTCATACTCAGCAATGTTCCGAGGGATCCCTGTCATGTCCTCTGGACACCAAGCGAAAACATCGCTGTAATGTGTTAGCAGCTTTTTGCGATACGAAAGGGTCTCTTGTGAAAGGCTTGGACTGACCCTTATTCTTTGTTCAGGGTACTTAGGGTTTATGACCAACCTTTGCCTGTCTTCTTCACTGTTTGAGCTCTCACCCTCGACCATGTAAGCTTCCAGGGAGGGTTGAAGGGTTGCTATTCCCCTTTCGGTAGGGAATTTGACAGTGCCATGGCCTACAGACACAGCCATGTAAAACATACACTGTCCTGGCCTCCCAATAATCACGTCATAATTTGAGGGGATATTGATAACCACAAAGGTGAGTGGTTGGATTCTTTCCTTCTGTCCTTCACTGAAACGAACATCAAGTGTCAGTTGCCCTAAAGGCTTGAGAGGGATATCAGCGATACCTTTTATGGAGGTTCCAGAGGGTTGAAGCCTTGAACGTTCCTCATTGCTTAGTTGGTTGAAGAACTTTTCAAACATGATTTCAGTGGCAGCACTAGTGTCTATGTAGGCTTTGCTTGTTTGTAACGTTCCCACAGTAGCCTCAACCACGAGAGGGCTTGAAAGAGGGTCTTTATCTGTTGGGGGGAAGCAGACACACTGAAGCTCCCAAGCTTCCAACCGCTGTCTCTTGTTAGGAACCCTTTCGTCAAAATCCACCATATTGACTTCCTTGCCCTTTCCTTCAGCCATTTTGTCTCGTACCCCCTTCACCAAATGAGCGAGTTCTCCGGACTTAACAGCTTCTTCAATCCTTTTCTTGAGCTGGAAGCAATCATTGGTGTGGTGACCTTTTTCTTCATGAAACTCGCAGAACTGTGTGGAGTTTTCATTTTTTCTGCTTTTGGGGAGAGGCCTAGGAGGCCTGAAGTTCTGTTTGACTTCTTTCGTTGCAAGGATTTCTTGGGGAGTCTTTGTGAGGGGTGTGAAGTTTAAGCCTTTCTCCCTGGTTGGAGGCTTCCGGCCTTCGATGGTCTGAACCCTTTTGACGTCTGTCATAGGAGTTAAATTTCCCTCTTTTTTTGGCTGGGCTGCTGCCCCGACAACTGGACCCTCTTTTCCTTTGTTCTTTGATATCAACGGCCTCCTCTCCCCGGATATGGGCTTCTGCCCTTTCTAGAGCTTCCTCCAGGGTTTTGGGCAGGGATTTATTGAAATCTCTTGTGATATATTTTGAGGTGATAACGTTCATGAAGCCGGCTACCCTCATTTTTTCATCTGCCCCTACATATGTGAGGCCTTCCTTCTTGTATCGTTCAATGAACTCGCGGAGACTTTCATCGTCACGCTGTTTTATTTGAAAGATCACGGTTGCATCTTTGACATATCGCCTTTGTTGGGAGAAGTTGGCCAAAAAACCCTTGCTGAGGTCATCGAAGCTTCGAACGCTTCGAGTAGGTAAGTCGTTGAACCAGATCCTTGCTGATCCAACAAGGGTTTGCATGAACATTAGGCAACATTCAGCGTTTGACCATTTCTCAATCCTTGTTGCGCCAGTGAAGATCTGAAGATGATCCTTAGGATCCTCACTCCCATCATACGTTCTAATGTGGGTTGGCATCTTAATCTTTGTTTGGAAATCATAATCGGCTATTTGCTGTGAAAAACACGAGAGGTTACTCGGCTTGTAAGGTTTGGCCAGGTCCTCTTCAGCTCTTACGCTTGTGTTATTGCCATTGCTGCTGTTTCCCTGGGTGGCTAGCACCTGATTGATAAAGTGCTGCCATGGGAAGCTGGCCATCATTTGGGTCATCATCTGGGTCATAGGGTTGAAGCCTTGGAGGCTTCCAGGTGCGACTGAGCAGTTAACTCCAAGGGGAGTGCTCATAACTGCACTTCGTGCCAATGGAAGCACGGATAAGGCTTGTTCCCATGAAGTTGTTGTAGAAGCTGGAAAGCTTGTTACTGGGGGCTGTAGGAGCTGATCTAGGGTCAGCTCATGGCCCAGAGGAGCACCACTAGTAGCCGGTTGGGATGAAAAGAGTGGATGTGTTGTAGGGTTTGGTCTCACGTACAGATATGGGTTAGGATTTGGAGGATTACTGGGACCAGCCTCCTCCCTAGATGCAAAAGGAGGGACAGGAGGTCCGGGAGATAACGTTGGTTCAGGCTCATCATAATCTAGACGGATCCTTACTCCTTTCTCCCTTTCCCTACTTACATATTGGTTGAGGAGAGATCTCAACTCAAGGAAATTGTTAGCAACCCCCTCAGGGGTGAGCTCAACACGTGTTGGGGTGTCGGAGACACCAACATTGGGGGAAGGGACTCCAGATCTGGACGGAGTTGGGGTGTTGAAAGTGAGAAACTCGGGAGTGCTTCCCGGAGTTGAAAAAGAAGTAGGTATAGCCACGTGAGCTTGGCTAGTACCCGGGGTGGAGGTGTTTGGGACCTGATTCACTTCTCCCGGTGATCCACTTTCTGACATTGTAATTTTAAGAGAAGAGAGCTACACAACTAGGTCTTTTTTGAGAAGAAATAGTGGCGTAGCCCCACGGTGGGCGCCAACTTGTTGATGCAAGAAATAAGAGACCAACGGTAGTAGCTGGACCGGTTAGGCAAAAGGGTTGAAGGGTTCAACTTTGCCAAACGCAGGTCGTGGGGTCCCCCCACGTTTGCAAGATGTGAAAGGAGGTTCACTAGTTTATTGTTGTTGTTTGCTGAAGATCCTCCTCTGAAGTGTGTTCAGATTCGGATGTGGGAGCAAACGGAATGTGTGTGTTGGATGTGAAAGTGAGTAACTCGCATGAAACAAGTACTCAAGATGAATGACCAGAGATTGCGAGAATCAGGGCTGGCCAGGAATGTCTCCTGAAGTAAATGAAGTGTCAATTTATAGGAGAAGACATCTCCCAAAGAAGAATGCATTTGACTAGTGACCTTGCTTGCAGTGAGGGGCTTACCCTTTCGGGGGTTAAAGCCTTTTGACCCCTGGATAATAGCATGTGCTCTGCAGACATGCGTTTGCTTTTGCGGCTGGCGAGTTGGTGGAGCTGTCCGGGGATGTGACTTGTTTACTGTTCCCGTATTGCTTTACTTCATCTCCATAGCTTTTCAACCATTGAACCATTTAACCTTTTGAGCGTTTATATATTTAGTAATTTTATTTGATCTTGGGCTACCCCGTCATCAGTTATCATTTCAGAGAACTTAGAAATATAATAGTTTATGTTGGGTCACTAATATAAGGTCTCAAAAGAGCCACCTTACTGCTTGATATATTGCACCGTTTCAACTTAAAAGAGTCATTACATTTCACAAAATATGCAACAGAAAGATTTAAATAAAAACGATGTTTAGTTAAAGTATATTTACTAGTAGTCAATTTAAATCCAAAAAACATAAATTAGACACGAATGCCTTGCCACAACCCGAGAAGCTTCACACGCGCATTAAGAGCTTCACATACTCCAGACACTGACCTGTAATCAGTCTAAGACTATGGGGTGTAGGGCGTGGTTTGGGGCGGTGAATTGAGTTTAACGCTAGCTACACCACATCGGCTAAACGTTGAGCATGGTGTCGCCCCTTTGGCGTGAGAATTGTGCCTGGCGGGGTGGTTGGGGGGGGGGGGGATAAAATGGGGAGCCATGGTTGGCTAGTATTTGACTATTTGATGACCGTTTTGCCGTTGGCCAACGGCTATTTAAAAAGAATCTTTTAATTATTTCATATATAAACCTTTCGTTTCTTACTATTTTTACCATCTAAAAAAGGAAAAACCACCATCAATCAAAAACCATGAATTAAAGTAACAACTTTAAAACTAACTAAAAAAACATAAAAAAACAAGCCAATTTTTTTTACAAATTTTCGCTACTTTTTATATATAAAAAAACCTTTATTCAGAAAAAAAAGAAAAAAAAACTTGTACCGCCACATCTACATTATATGTGTACTGCACATGTGCACTTCGATTTTTTTAAAGTTTTTTTTATATATAGAAAGTAGCGAAAACTTATAAAAAATTGTAAAAACAAATTGATATGATTTTTTAGGGTTTTTTAGTTAGTTTTCAAGTTTTCACAATAAATAGTTTTCGCTTGAACATTCCCCTACAGATATATAATGGATTCTTCAAGTTCAAGCGGTTTGTATGACAAACTATCCTCATCGACGATGGGATGGAATTATTATTATCAGCAGTGTCGATGGTGGTGAAAGCTATTGTTGAAGATGCAGATGAAGTGACTTCCCACCCTCGAAACAAACGGAGGAAGTATATTGTTCTTGAACGCAAAACTGCAAACGATTTGCGGGTAAGCAATTCTATGTCACCCGAACCAACGTACGATAAAGAATGTTTAGACGTCGTTTTCGTATGAGTACAAATTTATTTTTAAGAATACCAACGGGGTGAAATGGCGAGCCATGGTTGGCTAGTATTTAACTATTTGATGACCGTTTGGCCGTTGGCCAACGGCTATTTAAAAAGAATCTTTTAATTATTTCCTATATAAACCTTTCGTTTCTTACTCATTTTTACCATCCTAAAAATGAAAAACCACTATCAATCAAAAACCACTAATTAAAGTAAAAGCTTTAAAACTAACTAAAAAAACCTAAAAAAACATGCAAATTTTTTTTTTACAAATTTTCTCTACTGTTTATATATAAAAAAACATTTATTCAAAAAAAAAAAACTTGTACTGGCACATGTGCATTATATTTGTACTGCACATGTGCACTACAATTTTTTTTTAAGTTTTTTTATATATTTTTTTTTGGGTAAAGAAGTTTTTTTTTTTTTTTTTTTTTTATATATAGAAAGTAGCGAAAATTTATAAAAAATTGTAAAAAAAAAATTGATATGATTTTTTAGGGTTTTTTAGTTAGTTTTCAAGTTTTCACAATAAATAGTTTTCGCTTTAACATTCCCCTATATATATATATATATATATATATATATATATACATACATATATATATAGGGGACCGCTAAAATGAGAACCACCTCGAGTTGTAAGAACCGTGAGAACTACACCGTACGGGGCGATGTGGACCAAATATTTTTTCATAAACGTAGTTGCGTGTATTATAAACACATTTGTAAAAAAATGTCTTGTGTGTAATAGTTTTGAGCACCACAAGTTTGTGTTTACGGGTACCGGAAAATTTACGGTACCCGTAAACACAAACTTGTGGTGCTCAAAACTACACACACGACATTTTTTAAAATTTTTTTTTTACAAATGTGTTTATAATACACGCATCTACGTTTATGAAAAAAAAAATTTGGTCCACCTCGCCCCGGATCAAAAAGTTCTCACGGTTCTTACAACTCAAGGTGGTTATTATTTTAGTGCAATTCTATATATATATATATACAATTGAGTATTCTAGTTCAAGCGATTCGTATGATAAATTTGATTTGTCATCCTCATCGACGATGGGACGGCTTATTATTATCAGCAGTGTCGATGGTGGTGAAAGCTATTGTTGAAGATGCATATGAAGTGACTTCCCACCCTCGAAACAAACGGAGGAAGTATATTGTTCTTGAACGCAAAACGGCAAACGATTTGCTGGTAAGCAATTATTTGTCACCCGAACCAACGTATGATAAAGAATGTTTAGACGTCGTTTTCGTATGAGTACAAATTTATTTTTAAGAATATCAACGGGTGAAATGGCGAGCCATGGTTGGCTAGTACTTGACTATTTGATGACCGTTTGGCCGTTGGCCAACAGCTATTTAAAAAAATCTTTTAATTATTTCCTATATAAACCTTTCGTTCTTACTCATTTTTACCATCCAAAAAATGAAAAACCACTATCAATCAAAAACCACTAATTAAAGTGAAAACTTTAAAACTAACTAAAAAAACCTAAAAAAAATGCCAATTTTTTTATATAAATTTTCGCTACTTTTTATCTATAAAAAAACCTTTATTCAAAAAAAAAATTTCTTTTACTGACACATGTGCATTATATGTGTACTTCACATGTGTACTATTGCGCATGTGCACTACAATTTTTTTAAAGTTTTTTTTATATATAAAAAGTAGCGAAAATTTAAAAGAAAATTGTAAAAAATTGATATGTTTTTTTGGGTTTTTAGTTAGTTTTCAAGTTTTCACAATAAAATTTGTTTTCGCTTGAACCTTCCCCTATATATATATATATAGGACCGCTGAAATGTAAACTATCTCTAGTTGTAAGAATCGGGAAAACCATTTTTCAACCATCAGATCTTCAAGATGGATGGATGAGATTAAAAGCAGTAAAAAATTAAGTATTTTTTGTCTTATTATTTCTTTAATATTTTATTCCAAAAGGGTAGTTTAGTAAAGTTACTCCTTTTTGTCTTTATTGTTTTTTTATTACTTTTTGAATTATTATATTAGTTTTTATTTTTTAAATATAATTGTTTTAATAAAAGCATTTTTTAATCCAGATTTTTTTAACATATTTTTTAAACTTTTTACGTTTTAAATTAAAATTTTTACGTTTTACGTTAAACTTTTTACGTTTAACGTTAAATTTTTTACGTTTTACGTTAAACTTTTACGTTTTACGTTAAAAACTTTACGTTTTACGTTTTACGTTAAACTTTTTACGTTTTATGTTTTTACGTATTACGTTTTACATTAAACTTTTTACGTTAAAGTTTTTACGTTGTACGTTAAACTTTTTACGTTTTACGTTTTACGTTAAAAACTTTACGTTTTACGTTCAACTTTTTACGTTTTACGTTTTACGTTATAAACTTTACGTTTTACGTTTTCCGTTAAAAAAGTTTACGTTTTACGTTAAAAAGTTTACGGTTTTAACTTTTACGTTAAAAACATTACGTTTTACGTTTTTGAAGAAACACAGAACTAATTTTGGGTTATTAGTTTGGTTTATGTTCCTTTCATAAGGGTTAATCTTCTTTAAACTTTCTGTGCTCCGATTTGATCCGATAATCCTGCAAAACAGAACACCGTTAGCTCGTTAAGAGGGGAATATGGGGGTTTCCCTCTTAACCAGACTCCGGCGTGAGAATAATTATTTGCTTTGAGGAAATAATTGAGTGTTAAGAGTGAGAGTAGAGGGAATAGAATGTTTAACCTGTGTATGGAGGTCTCTATTTATAGCCGGAGAGGTGTAAGAGGAGATGGGTCGATGGGCCTTGGGCCGCAAGGCGACAACTAGAGAATATGCTCTTTGTCTCACTGTTGTCGACCGTTAGTGTCTTCTAGAAGATCTCTGGTGCTGCCGCATTGTGATTGGAGCCACGTGTCTCAGTTGTCAGCCTTGTTGTCCCTCTTCCATCAGCAGGTGAGTGGAGATCATGGGGCAGGTTTCGCCGCCCCATGATTGGTGCCACATAGGCGCCCTTGTGTACTTTCCGTCAACTGCACGTCAGACGATCGTGGAGCATGATTGAGCACAGCCTGGAGGACGCTGATTGGCTTGTTCTTCTGCCACATGTACCTTTGGTACTTTCTAAAGTGGCATTGCGCCTTGGCTCCTACACGACCTTTACTGAGCACGTCAGTAACCCGCGCAGGGTTGTAGTAGGTGAAGGCTCTTATTCAGAACATTAAGTATAGAAGTTGATGTCATTTCTTGTTTGGGCCTCGCCGAGGTCAAGCTCTGCTTGAGCATCCCGCGCGGGTCTAAACATTGATCACCAAAGTGATTAAGGAGTATGGTCCAAAGCGCGACCATAATGATCTGCGCGGCCCTTTTGGGACCATACCCCTTCAAGTCCCCCCAGTCCAGTGCTGCATCACGTGCGGAGTGAGTGGTTGGAGCTCTGGACTTAGAAAAAAGGACGTGCTGGGTTAGAAAAATGATTGTTGGATCTTGGTGAGTCACGCGCGTATAATTGTCTAGCAGTTATTACGGCACGACTACCAGATTTGTCTGTTAAAAATCCTCTCCCTTTGAGTGTATGCACGCGGGTTCATTGGAGGATTGTGAATGTTGCGCGCCTAGGTAACTTCTACATGAAGTTTGTAGTAAATTTGAGCGGGAAAAACCTCGAATTTTGAATTCTGATAGGTTGGTGGGAAATGTCGTTGATGGCGACGTTTGAGTTGACTGCTGACACGGCCATCATCAAGTTGTCACTAACCGTCACTCCGGGAATTACGACGCACGTGGCAGCTGCTGATTGGATAGGCGCGCGGTTTATCCGGCACGTCTACTCATCGCATTAAATGCGATGAGTATATATAGTCGCTGATAGGGGAGAGAAGATCACAAACTTTTCTTCTGTTCCTCTATTTGCTCTCTAATCTTCAAGTTTTCAAAGAACACTAGCAGGTCTTCAAGTTCTTTAGCAGATCTTCAAGTTTTCTTTTGCAGATCTTCAAGTTTTCTTTTGCAGATCTTCAAGTTTTCTCAGAAGTTCAAAGATATTCAACTTGTTCTTGTTTGCTTTGCATTCATGGCTGAAGTGGGATCAGGGGTTATTCAACATGAAGAAGGTCCCCTCCCCGTCCTCAAGTGGGATCAAGGGTTATTCGAACAAATCACTAGGGGATTCCGGTTTCCACCGGAGTGGGATGCACGATATCCCGGTTAAAACCAAACAGCTGTTGACGCACCGCTGGGGTATATTACCCTTTCAAAGATTTCTTTCTGCATGGCAACTTCCGGTTGCCGGCGACGGAGTTTATGGCCCATATCCTTCACTATTATGGGTTTCATATCTCACAAATGAGTCCACCCGGCATGGTGAGGGTGAGACACTTTGAATTTTTTTGCTGATCCCAGGATATAGAGCCCACGGTGGACAGATTTAGGGTATTCTATCAGTTGATTAGGAACATGGGGTTCTACTCCTTTGGCAACCGGGGGTCTGCCAAGAAGATCCTTCTGAATCCTCCGAAGAGTTTCCATGACTGGAAACATAAGTTCTTCTTCATCCGAGAGGAAGTTATCCCGATTGCTATGATCTTCCGTGCGCCGGATGTGATCGAGAAGGAGGAGCTGGCGATTCCTAAGAAAGAAGACTGGTACGTGAAGCTCACTGCCACACCTAATCAAGTTTTCGGCGAAAACGTTCTGGTCGTGGCGCAGATGAGTGACCAATGGCCGGAAGATAGCACTGAAGTGCCCGTGTTGAAGTTTCAAGATAGAGGTTAGTTACTTCTTTGATTATTTCCTCTTTTTGTAATTTAGTTGCGCTTAATTGTTGATTTTGAATGTAGAAGCGCGCCTTTATCTAGCTGCATTCCCCACCTTCGGTGGGTCCATGGGCGTGCGCCCGCTGGAACCAGGGGAGCAATACTGGTATGAGAGGATCAAAGGTCATTTTATGTATCCTCTTGCTGGAGCTTTTGCCAATCCACCCACCGCAACCGAAGGTGCGCATATACCTAACCCCAGGCCCTTGCGAGCTGTGACTTCTACTGGGAAGGAGATTCTTTATCTTTCTAGCGAGGAGTCTGTAGGGTCTTCAATTGGGGAGCTAAGTTCCTGGTCTAACATCTTTGCAGGTGTGTTGCGCGACCTTGGGATTGATCCAGAGGAGAAGAAGAAAAAACCAAGCAAGAAGAAAAAAGTGATTACCAACGATGCTGAAGTGACCAGCAAGAAGGATGGGAGTAGACGTGCGACTGCCGGTGCTTCTGATAAAGGTACTCTACGATTTCGTCATAGTACCTTAGAGGATTACATTATTGCAAGTGACTCACTTGAGGGTTTGTCGCATATAGGCGAGAGGAAGACCGTCGCCGATGGTTCAAAGAGCTCAGGGAGCGCGGGTTCACGGAACCCAGATGCTGGTGCTTCCCCTTCTTCCATTGTGCTGGATGAAGAAGAAGAGGAAGAACCTGCTGTCAAGTTGATAAGCAGAAAGAGAAGAGACTAATGCGGGCGCGCCGGTGGCGCAGAAGACTGGGGAAGCCCCAGTAATAGGCAAACAAAGCAGTCTGCGCTCTCTCTACAAATTCTCTCTGGGTTAGTTTTTACTTCTTCCTTCATGCTTTATTTAATGAAATTCCTTTCTTACACTTAGTTTCTGTAGAGGCCAAGAAGAAGACCCCTGAAAAGAAGGGTGTTGAGTTTAAAGACCCCCAAGAACCGGCGCAGAAGAGAACCAGGGTTGTGATCAAGCCTCTTAAGTCTGCTGGGTTGGAGGCTGAGAAAGAGAAAAAGAAGGCTGCTGAGAAGCCTGTTGAGAAGGAGAAAGAAAAAGAGAAAGATAAGGTTGCGGAAAAGCCTGAGGGCGATAAATCCAAGGAGGCCGGGGCCGCTGCTACTATTGCACATGAGAAGGCGTTGGGTCCAGAGGTCGTCCATATTACGGGGCTTGACCAGCCCCTTCATGAGAAAAAGAAGGAAATTACTCGAGGGAAGGGACCCGAGGTTATCAAGCCAACCAAGCCTGCGCAAGTTGATGCCCCCACCCAAACTGTTCAAGTCACTTCTGCTGTTGGGGGATCGGCTGTTGCTGCGCACTAAGAGACTACTATTGCAGGTGGCGTAGGTGCGGCTGGTGGTGCTGGAGGGTCCTTGCCATAAACTGCTATCCTTCCTAAGTGTTGGTGCATGCGTCTGTCGATTTCGTCTTGTATCGAGTCTTGTAATTGTTTAGATAGATCAGGGCACGCAATACGAGAAAAATGTCAAAAATTGGATGAGAGGTAATTTCGCACGGAATTAGAACTTGTAATTCTGCACGAAATCACCTGATACACACGAAATCAGCTTGTTAATTCCGTGTGAAATAGTAATTCCGTGTGAAAGGTAATTTCGCTTGAGCCTGTTCAAGCGAAATTAGCTTGCCTATATATAGGAGTGTCCTGATTTCGTTTGAAGAAGTAATTCTTGGATGTTGATTTCCGGAGCTGAAGTGCTACCGAAGTGTCGTTTCGCTGTAAAACTTTGTCAAATCATTCAGAAAGACATTTAAAGTGAATATCTAGCTGAATTGAATTCAATATGTCTGTTTCCGCCTTTCATATTGAGTAGAACACCTCTGAACGACTCATTTTGGTCGGTAAAACGATCCTACATGTGGTATCAGAGCTCAGGATGAGGAGTTCTACCATATTCAGCTTGATTTCATCGGATTTTCTATCTTCTACATCTTCTTTTCAAAATTGTCCAAAATTTCACGGTTAAAATGGTTTGAATTTCTCACATTATATGCGAAACAGTGTTTTAACAAACCCTTGAAAGTTTCAGATCAAAAATCGGACTAAAACTTGATCAATTTGACAAAAGTTTGACCGAAATGATGACATCAGCATAATTTAGTTTGAAATTGCATCTAATTCCGCACGGAATTATAATCTCGCTTGAAGTTGTTGTTAATTTCGCTGAAAATCATTATTTCGCTTGTGTGATTCTGTTTGAAATCACTATTCCGTTCCAAATAGTTATTTCGCTTGAGTGATTTCGTTTGAAATCGCTAATTTCGCTTGAGATTGTTGTACAGGTGATTTCGCTTCAACTGTAATTTCGTTTGAAAGAGTATTCCGTTTGAAGAGGTGATTTCGCTTGAGTTTGATTTCGTTTGAAAGTGTCAGATTTTGAAAAATTTTACCGAAACATGGAAGAGGAATTTTACAATGCGTTTGCTACCCCGACTACTCCTACTGACATTGCTAAGAAAATGAACATGGAAAATGAAACTGGAACTTTGCAAAAACCCCCGAAACTAATGGGAATTGAGGAATATTATGGTTGGAAATATCGATTTGAAAACTGGGTTCAAGCTAATCATTTGAGATCGTGGGAGTGTGTTGAGAAAAAGTACGTTTTACCACGCACAGAGTTGGGAATTGAAAAGAAGATTTATGAATTTTCAGACAAAGAGAGAGACATATATAAAGCAGAAAAGATGATGATCAGTTTACTCCAGCAAGCTATTAAAGAAGATATATTCGTATTGCTTCAACATGATAAAACTTCACGTTCAATCTGGGAAGCACTTCGAATTAAGTTTGAGGGAAGTGAAAAGATGATCAAGAGTAAGAAAGCATTGCTAAAGAAAGAATTTGATTTATTTTCAAGTTTGCCAGGAGAAGATACAAAGAAATTGATCGAAAGATATTGTCACTTAGTACGGTCAATGTCATTGTTAAACATCAACAAAGATCGTGAGGAATGGGTTGACAAATTAGCTGATGCTTTACCTCAAAAAGAATGGGGTGCATTTTTAATGATACTAAAGAATACTGGTGAATATGATGGTTTGACAATTTCACAGTTCATTGAAAAGATTGAAGGACAAGATCTTGAGCAACAGATGATTGCAAGAATGAACAATCCGAGTGCACAACAAGATGTTATGATGTACTTCAAAGGGAGTGTTCAAAATGTCGAAGCAAGTCCTAAAATCCAAACTGCTTTTAGTGCAGGAAACTCATCTGAATCAGTCAACAAAGTTCAAGCAGCAGTAGTGGTTTTTCTTCATATCCGAGTGTTAATCCAAAAGCTTCAAGCTCAAGTAATCAATTTCAAAGCTCAAACAGCAATAATGGCCATGTCTTAAATTGCAACATTGCATTGCATCTTCAGAATGGTCAAAATTTTTCTAAAGAAGTTGTCAAAAGTCATATGGCATTACTTGTTACAGTATTAGAATCATATGAAGGATTGGTTACAGGAAGAATCGGAAATCCTATGTTGACGAAAGAGGATTATGATCAGATAGATGCTGAAGAAATAGAGCTGATGGATATAAAATGGTGTTTAGCGAGTGTGTTGAGGAGAGCTGAAAAGTTTAAAATGATTACAGGAAGAGATGATTTTTTAGATGCAAAAGTTTCTACTTTGGGTTTTGATAAATCTAAAGTTACTTGTTTTTGATGCAGGGAGAAAGGTCATTTCAAGAGGGAATGTACTAATCGAGAAGCAAGTGGAGCAAAGAATCCGTTTGGAAAAGATGATTACTATCAGAAAGCCATATATCAACAAGTTGCTCATCAACCATATCAACAAAAAGAACCACAAACTGCTCATGCCAAAATGATCGAAGATGCAAATAAGAAAGCTTATTATGGCATAATTGATCAAGATGATGAAAAAGTGGCAGAAGGCTTTAGCTGGGACAAATATATTCCACCTGATTCAAAAGTAACAGCTCTCATTGCACAAATACTTCAAGAGCCAGATCTGATGACAGAATGGATGAAAACGTTTGCCAGTGATGAGAAAAGTCAAGATGAAGAGTTTGTTTCTTCAGATGATAGTTCAGAACAGACACAAGTGTTTGATCAATCATCAACTGATGATAGTGATGATGAGGAAGAAATGCATATTAATATTGCAAAAACTCATTTATCTCCTGAAAGTTTTAAATTTTATTTTGCAGATAGAGTGGAGAAGCTGAAGGAGAAACAAGTAGCAAAAGAAAAGAAAAAGGTACAAAGTGAGAGTGTTGTTCCGGAAAAGATTTTTGAACAAAGTGAAGAGAATAAAGCTACTGAGCAGGCAGTTGATGTTGATGAGAAAGTGATTGAAGCTGAAAAGGTGATTGAAGCTGAGAAAATGATTGAAGTTGAGAAAATAATCGAAGTAGAAAAGATTATCGAAGTTGAAAAGATTGTTGAAGTTATTAAACCTTGTCTAAAGTGTTTGGTGTTGGACTCTGTATGCCCAAGACACATATTAAATTGATGTGGCTAGTACGTTATGATCCAAGTCGAGTCATACCCAAATACAAGCTAGACAAACACTTAGAATATTTATTTGTGATATGATCAAACAAATAAATATTAACACTTATAATATTTAGAAATCGGTTTTCTATATAATTGCACTTGACAAACTAATAAATTATATGGATAATTTATTTTGAGAGAATATTTTATTTTGTTACTTAATGGGTTAAATAACACTTTAAAAGTTGCATAAGTCTTATAACATGTGATGTTATAATTTTATAAAAGTTATAAAATTAATCAAGACTTAAATTAATTTTATAAAAGATTTTTTTTTTTTTATAAAATAAAGAGTGCCCCCCCCTTGGTGTTCTTCTCAAGGGTTTTCCACCAATTAAGACACACGCAATTGTCATAAGTTAGAAGCCTCTTGATTGGATGGTCTTCCCAAAACCATTTTGGTCCAATAGGGATGCATGCACTTGCATGTGTAAGTTGGCACATGATTGGTCAAGGTGGGTGGCAATTCTCTCTCATGGTTCTATAAATACTTAGATGACAAATGCAAGAACTTGCAAGACTTATGAACTTGAAAGAAAAACTAGAGAATTTCTTCTCTAAATTTCGGCCAACAAGTGTTGGTTCAAGAGGTTTTCAAGTTTGTAATTCAAGTGCCAAGAACTCTCATATTCCCTAGTGGAATTTTCGGCCAAGGGTTGGCTCCAAGAAGGAAGTTTTAGTGAGTTCACAAGTGTTCAAATCCTAGCTAAAACTAAGGTATTTGTCGGAAGGCTTGTGGTATGCAAGTTTGAGGTCTTCTACACTTGAAGCTAACCATTCAAGAAGCATCACCCTCTTCATATCCTTTACTCCTTGGAAGGTAGTATTCTAAACACTCTATGGTTGTGTTTTATTTTGATAGCATGCATGTTCGTATATGGATCCGGGATTGGGTTTTACATAATAAAATGAGTTTTATATCTTGTAAGTAACATGTTTTAAATAATAATTTTCCGCTGCGTTTTATTTCATAAGGATGAAATTACTTTGATAAACATGAGAAAAACCCAACAGTGGTATCAGAGCCGCTTATATGAATGCATGCTTCATAGGATATGAAATTTTCGGGTTTCGGGTTTGGTTAAAACCCTATGGCCGAAATTTTATATATGGTTATCCTTTTGTTTTTCAAGATTATTTTAATACATGCATAAAAGTATCTTGAAAAATTATGTCATTTGGATGATTTGTTTGTTTGGACAAAAACCCACTTTTTCGTTTTTTTTTTCATTCTTGACCGAAAAGTAGGTTGTAAAAAGGAAACCATTTTGCTTCTTGAATTTTATATATGTGGATATATATATTTTGGTGTTCATAACCTAGCCATGACCTTGTGTGAATATGTTGAATATTTGTGTTTGTGATTTATATTTGATTATTTCAATGGGTTGTAATAATTAATTATCTTTGTTCTTCCATTTGTGAAATATGTAATTTATTTATTTTCATTTGGTATGTAAGTAAATAGATTAGGTGCATTTTATTTTACTAGAAAAAAATGTATTAGGATATTTTTTTTTGTAAAAGAAGATGCACACAAAAATGCGTTTTTGGTTATGGCTATTTTCGGGCCTAAAGGACTTCACGGTTCTTAACGGGATTTTAGCCCGATAACCAAAACACATTTTTGAAGTCCAAAGGAGTTTGGAGCTGAATATAAAAGACATTTGGAAGACCAAAGAATGTGAAGAAATCACAACACAAGAAGAAGACTTGAAGCATTCGGATGCGGGATCAAGTGGGAGTTCAACGACATATTATTTGTGTCAATATTCACCCTTTAGGAAGGACCTTTTGGCACACTTGTTTCGGCTAACAAGTGTGGTCAAAATAGTTGGCTATGGTTATGCACCTAATGATATGTGTATTGTGCTTGTGTGGTTGTTTATTTTGTTGTTTGATGATATTTGGATATGCATGCTTAACAAACTAATAATCAACAACAAGCTTAAAATTGGTTCTTTAAAAGATCATTAAAATTGGTTAATAAAAGGTTATTAAAAATTAATGATTTTATAATAAAATGGGTTTTATTAAAAAGAACCTTGAAAATTTATTTTCACTAAAGTACCAAGGATTTGAATGCATGCAAATGTATGGTACATAAAGTTTTCTAAACTCGAATTTTGAAAACTCAAAATCCCTTTTATAAAACAAGTCAAACACCATCCTTTTATACAACACTCGAATCACTTGGGAACTCTTATTGTGGGATAAAGGTCACCTAACCACATTTGAGGGAACTTGTATATTCGAGGTGGGTTTACCATGTTTGTGGGATAAAGGTCACCTAATCACTTATGTGTATAAACTCACACGTGTGTGTAAGTTGGACGACTTGATTTGGAAACCATGAACTTAGGGTCACCGAAGCATGGGGAACAAAGGTGTTGATGGGATTAAACATGCCAACTAAACATAAAGATGTTTAACCGATCCCATATGGCTAGAAGTTGCAAAGGGTTGCAATTGTCAAACGTTGACTACCTTGTTAATTTAAATAAAGGGATAAAGGTCACCTAACCGATATTTAAATGTAACGTTGGATTCTAGATTTTAATTATTAATTGTCTATGAGACATAAAAGGGTATTAATAATTAAAATATAATAATATTGAAAATACTAAAATTTGAACCTTGTTAAATTTTGTAGATGGCCGCTAACAATATTACCCAAACCGTCCGTAACCTATCACTAAAAACAATCCTTGACAAGGATCGTCTCAATCATAACACTTTATGGATTAATATCGAAACTTAAGAATCGTTCTCAAGTAAAATATATTCTATGTGTTGAACGATCCTAATCCCGATGAACATCTTATGGAAGATAAGGATGCCTATAACGATTGACTAAGTATATCGAGGATACTATGCAAGCCTCTTGCCTCATGCGAGGAATTATGATTTCTGTAATTCAAAGGGATTTTGAACATCATGAGCATACGACGTGATTACCCAATTGAAGGAAATGTTCCTACAATATGCAAGGGTAGAACGCTTCGAAACGGTTCGAGTGCTTCATGCATATTGAATGGAGGAAACCCAATCGGACTCATCTTATGTCTTTAAGATGAAAAGCCGCATTGATCACCTCGAAAGGCTCAATATGGGTAAAAGGGCTTTATCCATTCTAACGATCAATGAGAGTGGCAATTAGAAAGGGCATCACCCCGACACCAAAGCAAATGTTTAAAATGGAAACGGGTAATTTAAAGGGAAAAGAAAAGAAAAGAAAGGCTAAAGCGCAACCACCGAAACCAAAAATATAAGAAGGCAAAGGTTGCCACGAACGATCCATGTTTTGAGTATGGTAGGACATTTAAATAGGAATTGTCCAACCTATCTCAAAGAGTTGAAAAACAAGAGGGATTCTAGGCAAACCTCAGGTACAATCTTAATGATACATATTGACCTTAATGTTATTTCTTCTAACACATGGGTATTAGATACCGGATGTGGAACTCATGTTTGCAATTCGTTGCAAAAGGTTCAAAAGAAATAAACATTACAAGAAAGGAGACTATGTTTTGAAACTTCCAAATGGTTTGGAAATTGTTTTAAAATGTCTTGAATGCTCCTAGTTTGACTAGGAACATTATTCAAGTTTCCCTTATAAGACAATATGGTTTTGACTTAAAGTTTGCAAACATTAACATTTATATTGATGAATGACATGTTTTACTTTAAACCTAAGCCTTCAAATGGTATTCATGAATTGGTTCATAATAATACATCATTTGATAGTTTAATGTACCATTCAATCACCAAGAAACTCAAAATGGATTTGAGTAAGACCTATCCTTGGCATTATCGCATTGGTCATATAAACAGATGTCGCATGTGAACACTTCGAAAGAATTATCTTTTGGAAACAAATGAAATTGGTTCATTTGATACATACGAATCTTATTTACAAGGTAAAATGACCAAGAAACCCTTTAGTGGAAAAGGGGAAAAGATTTATTATACATTTGGATGTATGTGATCCTTTTAAGCCAATAATTAGGAGTGGTGAAAGATACTTCATTACTTTTTACCAACGACTATAGTAGTTGTGGTTATGTGTACTTGACATAAAGAAGAAGTTTTGAAATGTTCAAAACCTTCAAAAGGTGAAGTACAAAATCAACTCAATCAAAGTTCTTCGTTCTGATAGAGGAGATATCAAACTCTATTTGGATATGGTTCGATCTATGATGGCTAGGAGCGCATCATCTCTATCATTTGGGGTTACGCTTTGCTCTCCACGGCCCGTATGGCCCCAACCAAGAAAGTGGATACGACATCTTTTGAAATATAGCATGGAAGGGTTCCATCATTATCATATTTAAAAGTAAGGGGTTGTGAAGCTTATGTTAAGCTATACACCTAAAATAAATTGACAGTCCGATCCACTAAGTGTATCTTCATAGGATATCCTAAAGATGGTATAGGATATTAATTCTACGATCCAATAGAGCAAAAGGTATTTGTTGCTCGAAAGGCTGAGTTCTTGGAAGCTAATTTCCTTATGGAAGGAATTAGTAGAACAGTGGAACTTGATAAGGATCAAGAACCATAAGCCGATACACGTTTGGCTGATACTAGCACTCAACAAGAGGTTGTTGAAAACGATCAAGTGGTTGATCAATACACATAAAACGTTCATACATCTGGTAGAATTAGTAGTCCACCTGAAATATATGGATTTTTCTGGATGGATACTACGTGGAAGATTCGGGTGAACCTACCACATACCATGATGCAATGTCAAAATCCGATTGTGATAAATGGCTTGAAGCTATGAACGTAGAGATGCAATCCATGTATGACAACCAAGTTTGGGAATTGGTTGTGTCATCTCTTAACTCCAAAGTAGTTGGAAGTAAGTGGGTTTTCGGGAAGAAAACAAATATGCATGGAAACTTGGATACTTATAAAGGGAGACTTGTAGCAAAAGGTTTCACTCAAACTCAAAGGGTTGATTATGATGAGACCTTCTCGCCCATGGCGATGCTAAAGTCAACTAGGATATCATTTGCCATACTTGCACAATATGATTATGAGATTTGGCAAATGGATGTCAAAACGACTTTCCTTAATAGATATCTTGAGGAAGATGTCTATATAGTTAAGCCTGAAGGTTTTGTCGATCCAAAACATCCTGACAAAGTATGCAAGTTAAAGAAATCAATCTATAGATTGAAACAAGCATCTAGAAGTTGGAATCACCGTTTTGATGAAGAGAGTAGGGAATATGGATTCATCAAGAACGTCGATGAAGCTTGTGTGTATAAGAAGGCTAGTGGGAGCATCATCACTTTCTTAGTATTATATGTCGATGACATTCTACTATATAGGAATGATATTCCAACCATGGAAGGTATAAAACCTGGCTTGAAAGTTGTTTTTCCATTAAGGATCTTGGTGAATTCGTCTATATTTTGGGAATAAAGATCTATTAGGATAGATCAAGGCGGTAGATAGGTTTAAACTAGAGTGTTGAAAGGGTTCAAGATAGAGAACTCTATGAAAGGTTTGGTACCTATTCAAGAGAGGACAATATTGAATGCGTTTCAATGTCCAAGCTCAAAGGATGAGAAAGAAAGAATGAAAGGAATCCCATATACGTCAGGTATAGGATTCATTATGTATGTAATGATATGCACTAGACCGGACAAGTTACGCGCTTTAAGCATGACAAGAAGATACCAGCGAGTAACGGTCATTGGGTGACTGTTATAAATATATTGAAATACCTAAAAAGGACTAAGGATATATTTCTAATATATAGATCTGGTGAAAAGAACTCGTTATAAAAGGTTACAGGGATGCGAGTTTTGGAATTCGTTGTAAAGGGTTACATGGATACGAGTTTCCAAACTAATCGAGATGGTTCTCGATCACAATCAGGGTAGCATTGTCCACTACATAATCAGAATACATCGCCACTTCATTGATTCAGATAATTCATATGAAGTTGCCACTTGAATTATTGATCTAGGGGTAGTCCATACCATTCAGGACCCCTAGAGATCTTTGTGATAACGAAGGTGCGATTGCTTAAATCAAGGAACCTCGTGTACATCGAAAGACTAGGCACATTGAGCGGAATTTCAACTACATAAGGGATGAAGTTGAAAAAGGAAAAGATATGTATTCGCAAAGTTCACACTGATCAAAATATTGCGGATCCACTCACGAAGCTCCTTGAACGGGCAAAGCATGAAGGGTCATACTTGTGCCTAAGGACTTCGATATTCTAGTGATTGGATTTGATCTATTTTGTATTTGGATATTGGAACAACTGTTATTATAACTCTTTATGGTATGTTGAGTTATGTTCCATTTTAGCATGTTTAAATCCGTGAATAAGTTATTTATTCTAAATGTCCGTAGTCGATCATACTTGTGGGAACAAATATGAATATAAGACTATTATGAACTTGGATTGGTGGATATTCATTAGATATGAATATAGAGCAAAGTGTTGCTGCCAAAGTTCATAGATATTTGTGGGAGACAAATATTGGACTGACTCGCTCTCAAATATTACTGCATGGAATCATTTGTGATTGATCATAAGTAAATTTGAGTAAAGGAGAATATCATAGTATCCTCAGACCTGAGATACATATTGGGTCTTGATATTCACCAAATATTGTACCTTGACTTATTTCTTCGCTGTTAGTACATAAGGCTAAGCTCAGGTGTGGTACAAGGTGATTGTGAGAGACGTATGTAGTCAAAATGGGATTTGTTCCTCTTATTAGTTGAGAGTAAGATGTCTAAGGCCTGCTAAAGTTAAATCAACAGAGAGTGATCACTCTTTGTCTCTGGATTTAACATGACATCTGTAACGAAAGGATAAATGATAGATTCACCTAAATCATGTTCAAGTAAGGGACTTGAAAGGGATGATGTTATTGAATGGCAAATATAGTCATACGTATTGGGGGTAGTGAACCGTAGTTAGGCGTCATTTACTACTTGCATCAATCTTCTATGTATCTTGTGCAAGTGGGAGATTGTTGGACTCTGTATGCCCAATACACATATTAAATTGATGTGGCTAGTACGTTATGATCCAAGTCGAGTCATACCCAAATACAAGCTAGACAAACACTTAGAATATTTATTTGTGATATGATCAAACAAATAAATATTAACACTTATAATATTTAGAAATCGGTTTTCTAAATAATTGTACTTGACAAACTAATAAATTATATGGATAATTTATTTTGAGAGAATATTTTATTTTGTTATTTAATGGGTTAAATAACACTTTAAAAGTTGCATAAGTATTATAACATGTGATGTTATAATTTTATAAAAGTTATAAAATTAATCAAGACTTAAAATTAATTTTATAAAAGAAATTATTTTTTTTATAAAATAAAGAGTGGGCCGCCCCCCCTGGTGTTCTTCTCAAGGGTTTTCCACCAATCAAGACACATGCAATTGTCATAAGTTAGAAGCCTCTTGATTGGATGGTCTTCCCAAAACCATTTTGGTCCAATAGGGATGCATGCACTTGCATGTGTAAGTTGGCACATGATTGGTCAAGGTGGGTGGCAATTCTCTCTCATGGTTCTATAAATACTTAGATAACAAATGCAAGAACTTGCAAGACTTATGAACTTGAAAGAAAAACTAGAGAATTTCTTCTCTAAATTTCGGCCAACAAGTGTTGGTTCAAGAGGTTTTCAAGTTTGTAATTCAAGTGCCAAGAACTCTCATATTCCCTAGTGGAATTTTCGGCCAAGGGTTGGCTCCAAGAAGGAAGTTTTAGTGAGTTCACAAGTGTTCAAATCCTAGCTAAAACTAAGGTGTTTGTCGGAAGGCTTGTGGTATGCAAGTTTGAGGTCTTCTACACTTGAAGGCAACCATTCAAGAAGCATCATCCTCTTCATATCCTTTACTCCTTGGAAGGTAGTATTCTAAACACTCTATGGTTGTGTTTTATTTTGATAGCATGCATGTTCGTATATGGATCTTGGATTGGGTTTTACATAATAAAATGAGTTTTATATCTTGTAAGTAACATGTTTTAAATAATAATTTCCCGCTTCGTTTTATTTCATAAGGATGAAATTACTTTGATAAACATGAGAAAAACCCAACATTTGGAATCTTGCAAGCAGTGTGAAGAGAAAGAGGAAAAGTTGAGTGAGCAAGACAAGATGAAAGAAAATTTACTGTTCAATCTTAACTATGTGAAAGAATCGTATGATGTGCTAAATAGAACAGTAACTGGTCTACAAAAGACAAATTCAGAAAGCGAAGATGCGTTGACTATGATGAATGCTGTGATGATGACAAAGCAGAAGGCTATTAATCATTATATTGAAGAATGTGCAAAGATGAAGCAAGAGTTGGAAACAGAAAGGATTGAAAATGAAAGAATTAGAAGATTGTTGCAAAGTTATTCTAGTTTTGATTATTTGATTGATCGAATTTATCCAACTGTTGCAGGTTTTGAAGCATTTCAAGACAAAAAGCCTGAAGAAAAGGATACTGGTAAGAAACAAAGTGCAAATTATAACAAGTGTCCTCCTCCGATTTGGGAAGGTTATTCTCCCAGAAAACCAAATGAGGAGCAAGTCAAAAAGGCAGTCAATATAGAGTTAAAGTCTGAAACAACCGACGATTTACCAGAAAACATTGATGTTACATTTACATCGTCTGACACTGATCATGAGTCTGAGTTAATAAAAAAAGGTGGTCGATCAGGTGTTAGATAAAGATGAAGAGTCGGAGTCAAAGTCTGAGTCTGAAAGTTCGAGTTCAGCGGTCAACAGTTCAAAGTTGTCAGTTAAAAGGCTTTATAATAAAGAATTCCTGTTATCAAAATCTAATTTGAATGACGGACCAATCAAAGTGGCATATACTTTGAATGATTCAGACAAATTATATTCTGATGTGGAATTTCCAATAAGAGGTGTTAAACCAGAAATGATAAAAAAAGTTTTCAAACTAACAGAAATTAATATGTCTGAAATAAAAGATGTAAATCTTTCTAAAAAACCTGAACCTTACACCTCAAGAGTTCAACAACGTTTAAACAAGAAAAAGGGTTACAGTTCTGGTTCTGGTTTTCAAAAGAAACCAAACCATAACGGTAATTACAAAAAGAAAGGTCTCGGTTTTATTCCACCGAAAATCATAAAAATGAAAAATTTTCTAAAACAAAAACTGTATTTGTTTCAGGAACAAGTTCGGAAGAAGAACAAAAGAGCTCATTCTGGAAGCAAACAAACAAAGAGTTCTTTGCAGAAAAACAAAAGTTTGAGAAGAATGGAGCTTATCAGAGAAAAGAGACAAGAACCTGTTATCGATGTCAAGAAGTTGGTCACATTGCCTGGAACTGTCCTAAGGCAACCAACATTAAACAGGAAGTTGTTTCTAAACTGAAAGAAAAGATTGTTGAGAAAAATGAACCACCAACTGAAAAATTCAAAGTTTTTAAAAATTCTACATATGAAGTTGGTGAATGTTCGAAGAAAAAGTTTTACAAAAGAAGAGTAAATCTTGACAACCAGAAGTGGATTGTTAAGAAATCAGATGTGAAATCTGGCGATGAATCTGATTTCACAAAGTCGGAGGAGCCACAAGTTGAGTTAAAAATTGAAACCTCAGTACCTCCAATGGATGATGTCAATTTTCCACCATTGAGGGCTGAAAATTTTAAACAAAAAGTTGGAAAGGTTGAGATCTCGAATCAATTCTATTATGAAAAGAAAGAATTTGATGTCGAAAAGGTTTTTAATGGGAATGTTAAAAAGATTTTTGGGAAGATGGTTGATGGAAAGGTCACAGGGGTTAAAGATTTTTATGAAACAAAGAAAGTAACTTATTACCCAGGTGAAGTTGAGGAGGAAACATCCAAGTTTGGTGAAGCTTGGATGTCTGTTTTTCATATGTAAAAAATCTGACTTGCCAGAGCTTCCAGGTTCGTAAGTGTGAAGCAGGTATCGGCATCTTTCTTGAGAAATTCACAAAAGTGATTTCGTCTTACAAGTGGTAAATCAGGGACATTAAGTTGTACTTGATTTTCTACAGATGGTATTTGTTGATTGATTTTAAAATTGTTACATTCTTCAAGTGGTTGAGAAACAAGGTAATGAATTGATCCCCTAACCTACAAGTGATAAAATCAACAAAATTTATTTTCCAGAAAAACCATTTGATTAAAACAAACTTAAGTGTTTTGAAATCATAATGGGAAAATAGTTTGTTGTAAGGGGGAGTTCTGATTGTTTATGCCAAGTGGATGGCGATTTGAAGCGATTTGATATCAGTTGTCATTTTTCTTGTATAGTTTGGTTTCAAATTTTTTTAAATGATTTTGCATTTGAGGGGGAGTAAGTATTTTCAGAAAATCCAAAAACATTTGAAAATTTGAAAAAGCCAAAAACATGATAAAATAAAAAAAAATGAGTTTTGTTGTGAAAAAGAGGAAATGATAGTACATCAGTGGACTATCACAGCATGCTAAAGAATTGAAAAGTTAAAATGTGATAAACGGTCTCACTGATGATGTGCCAGTAGGTTTTTACATATTTAGTAGATTGTGTCGAGATATAAACCTAAATTTCAAACTTACTTATATCGTGGGGAACATCTCTCGGATATATGGGTAACCCCCGAAATCTTGTTTGAAAGGTCCCTCTTTCTGAGATACTAGGTCTTTATACTCAGTGATATCTAGGGTATTATCCCGGGACTTCTGATTTTGCGGAAGCAATGGCCTAGTCCCCGTATAATACTTTCTGCTTGCTTGAAATATAGCATCGCCCTCAGTACAAAAAATGATGAAACATTGCAAAATGCTAATCATGTGCTGTTGAAGAAAAAATTCTTTAAAGGGAACACACCTAAAAGTCGAAGCCGTCATATCTCTGATTTTGCGGAAGCAATAGCCTGTGCTCTCACGGCCCTCGCATTTTTACCCTTTACAGGTATCATCTGTGGTATACTCACCTGTAAGACTGAATAATGGGATCTGGATACCGGAGTATATTCTGAGGTGGGACACATGAATAAGTTTAAGTGCTTAAAACATTAATTTCTTATCTCGAAATAGTTGAACTTTGTATGAAAATTTAAGTGGATCAGTATACTGACAATCTAAGTGAATCGTTTAGAACTTAAAATGTTTAAAGCTTAACGGTGTTGGTGATTTGTCTCAAAAACTGATATGATCCTTTTACACAAACTCACATAAATATTGTTTGTAAATATTTCTTTATTGTTTTTCTTTAATTTCAAAAATCCAAAAATATTTTTAGTGTGTTTTAGCATAAATTTTGAAAAATTCAAAAAGATTTTCGACAACTGATGTTGGAGAGCTGATTTTCAAAATTCCAAGTGCTAGACATGACGGACAAAAGGTTTGGGAGAGTGTATTTGAAATGTTTGAGTTGAAAAATTGTTTGAAAAGGAAAATATTTTTCATACAAGTTGTTCATCAGTGATTAATAAAAATGTTAAATCATTTTGTACGAAACTTGCAATTGATGGTGTGTTTGTATTTACTAGTGGTAAGCAGAGAATAAATTTGTCAAATCATAAATTTGTGAAATTTATTGTGAGGTAGAGATTGTGCAGATATGAGAGAGAGCCTAGTTTCGATTCTGAGCAGAAGGTAAGCCAGGTTATAATCCTGAGTTGATTGAGAGCCAGGTTATGATCTTGGAACTGAAATTCACGCAAGCTGCTGATGCTGATGAACTTAAAGAATCAAGAGACCTGATCAAGAAGAGCACAGAGCCAGGTTGCGATTCTGGAAGAAAGAGAAAGACGATTAAGGATGCTTTACAGTGTCAGATACTTCAGAAAGAGTTAAAGACTGATAAAGACTGAAGATGTTGAAGACTCGACACTGAAGACTCGTCAACATTCGAGGGGGAGTCTGTTGGTGCATGCGTCTGTCGATTTCGTCTTGTATCGAGTCTTGTAATTGTTTAGATAGATCAGGGCACGCAATACGAGAATAATGTCAAAAATAGGATGAGAGGTAATTTCGCACGGAATTAGAACTTGTAATTCCGCACGAAATCACCTGATACACACGAAATCAGCTTGTTAATTCCGTGTGAAATAGTAATTCCTTGTCAAAGGTAATTTCGCTTGAGCCTGTTCAAGCGAAATTAGCTTGCCTATATATAGGAGTGTCCTGATTTCGTTTGAAGAAGTAATTATTGGATGTTGATTTCCGGAGCCGAAGTACTGCGAAGTGTCGTTTCGCTGTAAAACTTTGTCAAAACAACCAGAAAGACATTTAAAGTGAATATCTAGCTGAATTGAACTCAATATGTCTGTTTCCACCTTTCATATTGAGTAGATGTAACAACCCTCGGTAAAACCAACACCCTCATAATATTTCTGACGCCCTAGTATATCTTAAAATGTCCCAATATGTCTTTATATACACCCCATCTAAGAAAACTGAGCCCGAAATATATAAAATAGTATTTAAAATAAATAAAAGTTTAAATCTAGGACTAAGGCGGGCAGCGTAGACCCACCCCAACCACTTACGCGGGCGGTATCAGGGTTAGAACCTGATTTCGCTGTTTTCTTTAAGTTTAAGCGGGCCGCGTAGGATCTCCCCTAAGCTTACGCGGGCTGCGTAAGATCTAAATTGTGGCGCAGCCTGGTGATGACACGTGTCATCATCGTGTCAAGTCTAGATGGTGATCCGGATGAGCTACGCTTTGACCGAGGTTTGACGCGGGCCGCGTGGAGACCAGATTTCAGCAACTATATAAGGAGGCCTCAGGATTTCATTTCCGTCGCTCACATCTTTTCTTTCTAAATGAATTCTGAGTAGTAGAAGTTATAATCGGGTACTATATCCCCCTAATTAGCGAGGTTCTGCTCCGTTGTAAGTAGTATAACCCCAGTTTCATAATAGATACGCTGCCCGATTGATTTAGGGTTCCGTAACAACTGTCGTGGTTCTGCCCGACGTAGTTGTTGGAATGCCGTCTCAGGGAGGGTATCATTAATATTTTCAAAGGGTTATGATACTAACCAATGTACATTTGTATAAATTATAGATTATATCCAGGAAACCCTTACGCACAGTTTAAGATAGCAATGTGAGTTTATCCTCTTTTTGTTAACCTTTTTATAATTGTTTACAAAACCTTTAATGCTTAATAATATGATTAAGCAGTGATTGAGTCTTTGTAGTTCTTCAATTACTGCTGGTATGTTGGGGTTTTGTATACAAAATTTACTACACTGTGAGTAGTAAGTCGGGGATGACAGTACATTACCATTGGACGACGAGTTAGCCAATGTGTAATATGACCCACAAGTCAGGATTGACAGTACTGAATGAGTAATTGTGTAGAAATAATCAATGTGATCGCTCTCAATACTGTTTTAATTGATAAAATGTTTCTTGATTAAACTGGGATTCACTCACCAGTATTTCCCATTGACAAATGTTTTTAAAACGCGTTTCAGGTAACACAATGTGACAGCCAATTAGTAAAAAGCCAGCTGAAAAGCACTGAAGGCTTGGGAAAAATGTGGCTATAAAAGTTACCTAAAAGACGATGTTTTAAATTCAATAAAAGAGGGTTTATCCCTATAAATGTATTGTAATAAGAAACTTGGGTTTTGCCCATGTGATTATCAATATAAAAGAAGGTGGTTTTACTCTGATAAACATTTCCTAACTATGGTCCTGATGTAATTTCCGCTGCCAAATTAAAAAACTGATACCCCCACTAATGAGTTCGCGTCCGCCCGTTCCCGGGACATATAAGGGATCGGGGGTTGCGACAGTAGAACACCTCTGAACGACTCATTTTGGTCGATAAAACGATCCTACACTAAGGATACCTTAGGCGATAATTATTACAAGACTTACACCGAGGGGCTCGCGGTGATGCTCCCCACCGAGCTCCATGGGGTTTAAAGCAGAAGGATACCTTCCTGGAGTTCGCTCCTTGCCGTTATTGGGTCTTGAATTCCTTCCCTCCTGAGGAAGTTAACTGGCAGAAGGCGCGATCCCATGATGCCTTGTACCATGCCTATGTTGTCGGAGAAGCCAACACCCGCGTCGCTAACCACCAAATCATGCACGAGTGGCATACGATGGTTAAAGTGCGGGGTGATTGGGAAAAATACCGTGAACGTGTGCTAAGGCAGGTCAAGGATTTTGAGAAGCTAAAGGCTACATTTGCTAAAGAGAAGGCCGCCTTTGAAGCGGAGAAAAAATCTGAAGAGTGGGGGCGAGATGGCCTAAAGAGCAAGCTACGTGCTGCTGAAGAGCTCTTGTCAAAAGAGCATGCTGACTGGAAAGAAATATCCAAAAAAGATAATCAGCGCATGTTTTCTACTCGTACCAAGATTACCGACCTTGAGCCTCAAATTGCCACATTAACAAAGAAGGTTGAGGATGCTGAAGCGGACAAAGAGCGCGTCGAGGTTCAATTTTAAGCCCTAGATTTTTCTTCTTTATGTTGGTTTTTACTTGTCGAAATATTACTAAGTCATTATTTCATCCCTTGCAGGCTGAGTTAAAGGCGCAGGTGGCCTGCAAGGACAAGGACCTGCATACAGACAAGAGTGAATCGCTGGAGATTGATTTGGAGGCTGAACGGATTAAGGTTGCTACCATTGAGGAGGCTAGGCAGAAGGCCGACGAAGCACGAGAGATTAGCACCTCTGCTCTTAATGTAGCCCAAAACAATTACGCTGAAGTTCAATCAATCGTAGATACGCTGGTCTCCGAAACTGAATGGCTGCGTGGTAGAGGGGGAGTTCTGGTAAGGTTTCCCTTTCTAAACTTGATGCGTGCGAAGTGTCGTATATATTAGGTGTATATTTTAAGCCCTTTTTAACACTTATTTTTAGCCAAGTTTTAAATTTATAAAACACGATATTTTACTAACACTAAACACACATATGGGCAAGTGCACCCATCGTGAGCGTAGTATAGCGTTGGTAAGATACCGAGGTCGTCCAAGGACACAAGAGCTTTTAGTACCGGTTTATCCTCAACGTCTAATCAAAATAAAAATTTTAGAAAAAGGTTTTTTAAACTAAGAAAAATAAAAACTAACTAAAATGCTGAAAATAAAAATAAAATAAAAACAGATAGACAAGATGAATCACTTGGTTCCGACTCGTATCTAGTATAACCTTTGATTATTTCCGCACTTTTGCACATAATTAAGAGATTATCTTAGTTATTGTAGTAGGCCCCTCTTTTGAAGGTGACGTTACCCTCACCCCAGTAGTTTGAGTCAGCAAGGATACAATCCTAAAAGGGTGGTCTATTGGAAGATAATGAATTAAGTTATTAATGCAATATTATGGTAGGCCCCGCTTTTGGCGGTGACGTTACCCTCGGCTAAGTAGTCTGAGTCAGCAGGGATACAGTCCTAAATAGCCGGGTTATAGTATTAATAGTAGTTAACTTATGAGGGGATCAAAGAGTTTGGACCCCCGCCATCCAATACCGTGAAGTATTGAAGGAGGTCCTACTAAATTTGACCCAGGTCCATTGCAGGACCTCTAAACGCTGAACAATGGCAAGACCTTTACCAAACCGTTCCCTTAACCCCCGACCAGGCAGCCAACATACCTCCATATAGACCGTGGAGATATGAATGGTGAAAATCCTTTATTTTATATAGACAGTAAAATAATGCCAAGACACCACGGACAAACGATAAGGAAAGATCACCTTCAACATAAGTAACTAGTTATTAAAGTCATTAATACAAAACCAAATAAAAAGTGCAAAAGATTAGAAATAAAAAGTATTATACTAGACACTTTGTCTTCACCAAGTGATGTAAGAGACTTAGGCAAACATGGCCTTGATTGTCAAGAACTCTTACGATCAATCTTGGATCCCGAGACGACTCACACACTCTACGATGGACAATGGATGATGGTGGTGGATGATGGTGTTGTGATGGTGGTGGATGGTGGATGAAGTGTGAGAGAGGTGGTGTGCCAAGGGATGAGTTGAAATGAATCCAAGCACTCCTATTTATAGGCTGAACAGAGAGCTGGGCACGGCCCCGTGTCCGCTGGGCACGGCCCCGTGCCTGTCTGACACTCTCTCTCCTCATTAATTGTAATTCGCAATTACAATTAATGCGCCTGCTGTACTTTCGCCACGCCCCCGTGTTCACTGGGCACGGCCCCGTGGTGGGCAATATAAGCTTCTATAGGTTTGTCTTTTCTGCTGCTTCTTGGGCACGGCCCCGTGCTGGCTGAGCACGGGGCGTGTTCAGTCTTCTGCCTTCTCTATTTTGCTTGGGAAGATGCCGTTGAGGGGTCGGGCAGTCCACTTATGTTCCTTTCCTTGTATTTATGTTGGATTTAACTGTCTTTTTGCTTCTTTTGTGTTTTTGAGCTCATTTAATCCTGAAAATACAAAAGGAAGACAAAAACACTCTTTTTCCAATATTAGTACTTAAAAAGGGTTAGTTTTATGCCTTATTTGATGTAATTTATATGTTGCATTTTACACACATCAGTTTCTCAGAGGAGGAGGTCTGTTGATTCTTCCTTGAAAATTATGTTGTGGGGGCGTCTGGCGCACCCCCTGAGTTGGACCTGGAGGAGTAACCAAGGATGGCTCTGCTTGTAAGATTGCCTGTTGTGTGCTCAATGACTGATACGCAGTATTTATGGTGGCAATTTGCTTGGCGTACCAGGAAGCTAAAGTTTCACCTTCTGGTAGCCCTAGTAGCGCCGAAATGTTTGGATTTGGAGCTGGGTTTGAAGGACCAGCGACATGACTTGCTGGGGTTCCCATTTGGGTGATGCAAGTGAAGCTCGCGCGGGGTCTCCCAGTGTTCGTTACTTCAATTTCACCTATCTCGTCGGCAGGTTGGACTTGGACATTCGGATTGTCCTCCCCCAATCCTGCGTTAGAGTTCATTCCAAAACTGAAATCAGGAAAAATTCCTTGACCAGCCATGATCAAAGGAACAGAAACTTAGAAAAAACTCAGAAAAAGAAGTTGAGAAGTGATTGCAAAAATCGGTGGGCGCCAATGAAGAAACACATAACTAATTTTGGGTTAATTAGTTTGGTTTATGTTCCTTTCATAAGGGTTAGTCTTCCTTAAACTTTCTGAGCTCCGATTTGATCCGATAATCCTGCAAAACAGAACACCGTTAGCTCGTTAAGAGGGGAATATGGGGGTTTCCCTCTTAACCAGACTCCGGCGTGAGAATAAATATTTGCTTTGAGGAAATAATTAAGTGTTAAGAGTGAGAGTAGAGGGAATTGAATGTTTAACCTGTGTATGGAGGTCTCTATTTATAGCCGGAGAGGTGTAAGAGGAGATGGGCCGATGGGCCTTGGGCCGGAAGGCGACAACTTGAGAATATGCTCTTTGTCTCACTGGTGTCGACCATTAGTGTCTTCTAGAAGATCTCTAGTGCTGGCGCACTGTGATTGGAGCTACGTGTCTCAGTTGTCGGCCTTGTTGTCCCTCTGCCATCAGCAGGTGAGTGGAGATCATGGGGCAGGTGTCGCCGCCCCGTGATTGGTGCCACATAGGCGTCCTTGTGTACTTTCCGTCTCCTGCACGTCAGACGATCGTGGAGCACGATTGAGCACAGCCTGGAGGACGCTGATTGGCTTGTTCTTCTGCCACTTGTACCTTTGGTACTTTCTGAAGTGGCCTTGCTCCTTGGCTCCCGCGCGACCTTTACTGAGCACGTCAGTAACCCGCGCAGGGTTGCAGTAGGTGAAGGCTCTTATTCAAAACGTTAAGTATAGAAGTTGATGTCATTTCTTGTTTGGGCCTCGCCCGAGGTCAAGCTCTGCTTGAGCATCCCGCGCGGGTCTAAAGATTGATCACCAAAGTGATTAAGGAGTATGGTCCAAAGTGCGACCACAATGATCTGCGCGGCACTTTTGGGACTATACCCCTTCAGTTTTAAGTCAAAAAGTTTACGGTTTTAACTTCTTTTTTACAAAACTTTTTTACACAAAAATGAACGCACCCAGAAATTGCAACTCGGTAGGTGTCTCAGATAGATTGCTATCATCATCGACTGGGGGAAAAATAAAAACCCAACAACAAAAATCAAAATAATGTGTGGATTCTTGAAAAAAGGCGTTTTGGCTCAGATTTTCCGAAATTTTTAACCTACACTAAGTAAAACTTTGTGGCTTACAAAGTCAACACTCCATGTACACCCCCAAAAAAGTCTTACCCCCTAAATTCCCAAAAACAATTGTCCAACTTTTACATCAAAACAACACCAAAACAAATACAAAAATAAAAGTATCAAACAGCAAACTAAACCCTAATCTTATACAACATTCAGTAAGCAAGAATTAAGTAAAACTTAAACCAAAATGTTCTGACCCAACAGCCCCTTGAGATTTAGCATCATCAACATGAATATCAAGATGATTCAACTTGTGAGCAGCGGTAAAGGTGAGCTAACACTGCCACTTGTGCAAACAGATTGAGCAGAAGCTGTGGTGCCCCATGAACGGAACCAACGGCTGTTGGTGTTGAAATGGTGGTGGATCTAGAAGGATCTAAAAGAAAAACGGTGGTGGATCTGAAACAACACGCAAAGAGCCGGAGAATGGTGGATCTGGAAGGATCTAAAAGAAAAACGGTGGTGGATCTGAAACAACACGCAAAGAGCCGGAGAATGGTGGATCTGGAAGGATCTAAAAGAAAAAGAGGGTATTCGAGGCTTCCCCGGAGCCAGCGGCTGTTGGTGTTGAAACCGTCATTATCGTCGTTCAAATCAGAGAATGGAGACCAGAAATGGGTTTAGAAGGTCCGATTAAAGGGGTGTGCACCTTCGTTTCATCGGAAAACATGTCATCGTCACCGCCGCTGCGGCGCCGCCCTATCTCCGCCGTGGCCAGACCACCGCCGGAGGTCGGCCAGAGTCCGGCTAGTTCTTGTTGCCGGTGAGGAAGGTTCAAGAGAGAGAGAGGATTAGGTACGTGTGTGTGTTTGGAGTAGGTATGAAACGAAGAAAAGATGAGGGATTTAAAATAGAGAGAGAGAGATGGGAGATGTGATCTGATGAGATTAAATGAAGAGAGGGGGGAGATTTTACATTTGGGGTAAATGACCAAAATATCCTTTTTCTGATTGGTTGAGAGTGGTTCTCGCGGTTCTTACAACTGGGGATGGTTTCTATTTTAGCGGCTCCCTATACATATATATATACATATATATATATAGTGGATTATTCAAGTTCAAGCGATTCATATGATAAATTTGCTTTGTCATCCTCATCGACGATCGTACGGAATTATTATTATCAGCAGTGTCATTGGTGGTGAAAGCTATTGTTGAAGATGCAGATGAAGTGACTTCCCACCCTCAAACCAAACGGAGGAAGTATATTGTTATTGAACGCAAAACCGCAAACGATTTGCTGGTAAGCGATTATTTGTCACCCGAACCAACATATGATGATAGAGTGTTTAGACATCATTTTCGTATGACTACAAATTTATTTTTAGGAATATCAAAGGATTTAGAGGATAATTATGTATTTTTTCCGACAAAGACCCGATACGCATGGCAATTTAGGATTTACCATGTTGCAAAAGGTTACGGCCGCCCTAAGACAATTGTCTTACGGCAATAGCTACGAAATAATGGACCACTATTTAAAAATGTCGGCACGAGTGGCTAGAGAAAGTCTTCACAATTTTTGTGTGTATATCATTGAACTATATATGAGAAGATACTTGAGAAAACCGACGTTTAGTGATATGCAACAAATTTTGGGACATCACGCTGAATATCATCGTCTCCTCAGGATGCTCGGTAGTTTAGATTGTATGAAATGGAAGTGGGAACTTTGTCCAACTACATGGCAAGGCTCTCACACAAGTAGATATCATGGGATGCCGGCTATAATGCTTGAAGCGGTTGCATCACAAGATCTTTTGATCTGGCATGCATTCTTTGGCATGCCCGGTTCACACAACGATATAAACATTATACACCACTCGCCCCTTTTCAATGATCGAATAAATGGTGTTGGACCGAAAGGAACATTTTTTTTTGTAAATGGGGTTGAATACAAGTATGTATATTACCTTGTTGATGGAATTTACCCTGAGTATGTTGTTTTTGTGAAATCATATTCAAGAGATGGAAACATAGATCCTAAAAGAATAAAGTTTAACAAAGTTCAAATGGCGGCACACAAAAACATCGAGTGAGCATTTGGTGTTTTGCCGAAAAGGTGGCGCATTTTGGACATGCCTTGTCGATTGTATGAAAAAGATCAAATAAGAAACGTGATGTACGTGTGCATCATTCTACACAACATGATTTTAGAGGATGAAGGGCATGCGATCGTTGAATATTATGGCGAGGAGCCCGAATCATATAATGAAGACATTAGTGACGAAGAGAGAACGCAAAACCGATATCTAATCGAGTTAAGACAAATAAATTCAAATCTTCGAGCTGATTTGGCAGAACATGTTTTGACACTTCCTAGATTCGACTCAAGTGAAGATAAAGATGAAGATGCTTGATTTTTTTGGGTGATGTAATGTATTTTTTTTATTGTAGTTATTTAATATAAATAAAATGTGTTTTTAAAATTAATTTACTAAATTATATGATTAATATAAAAAAAGAAAATTAGGTGCCATATGGCACCCCAAGTCGCATGCCCACGCCCCTTCCACATCCCACTTTTTTGGATGTGGACTAGTGGAGTCCACACCTGCCACGTGTTGAGCAATGCCCTCAACCCAAGACCCTCCACACCCGATAGTCTAACATGCTAGAACCAGTTAGTTACGCTAAGTAAGTTCTAATAGTTAAATTTAAACAATAAAGTGACATCAAAACGCTTCAGTTATAAGGCCACCCGAGGTGGTAACTAATTTGTGCGTGATGGATATTTTCCACGCGTGGAACTTGGCTAAATACCACCACCACTCCCTTGCCATTACACGTGGAACTTAAATCCCGTTATATTTTTTAGGCGTGATGATTTGAGTGTTATGAGGGAAATTGTTGGTTGGGGGGGGGGGGGGAATTGTTGTGTGTGATGGTGAGTGATTGGCATTTCCACTAAAAAAAGGTTGTGAGTGATGGAATAATGGTTGATGACATGACGGAACTTGATTGGATGTTGGGAGTGATTGAATTTGTACAAGTGATGATCACCCCTACCCCTAAATACAAAAACTCGGTTTAAATAAAGCTTGTAATCATGTTAATTCAACACAACCTAGTCATTACCATTTCACAAGTCTTGGCATCCAAGTCCACCTACATCTAGGTCTAACACATAACCTAAACTGACCCGATTTTGGTTATAGTACACCTAGCTAGGTAAATCCACCCAGATCGACCCATTTCGAAATACATAACATTTCGTCCATGACTCACTCCTGTAGACTTTCTACGAATCTTAAACAGTACTCCTCATGGCATGATTATGGCAGACACATAACTCTCTTGGACATTCTAAACCGACACACTGTGGAACTTTAAACTGACAACATCAGTAAATACCAAAAGAACCAAGAGCTCATATATCAAAGAAGTCACATAATTGTAACACCTTGTAAAATCACGTCCAATGATTCGAGGGACTAATTTTACGAATAAAAAAATCAAAAACTTTGAATGCGAAAGGACAAAAAGTGTCAACACGCTTAACATAAGCCTCTGAATGATGTTACATGGTATTCATATTCACAAATGAGCCACTTGTTGATCAAGAGTAGACGTTTGCGTAATTAATTGAAAGTTTGCGCGACGAAGGGTTAAAAACGTCAACATGTAAATTCTTACCTCTGAGTGACCTTTTAACAAACCGGGAGCTTCATGATGTTTGATTATACTCTCGGGAATGCCAAATATTGGCCATCTAAGGCTTTTATGCCTATAAGTGACGTTACACTCAACTTTGCAAATTTCAGGGGTTAAAAACGTCAATATGTTTAATTATACCTCTGAATGACCTTTTTACGAACCTGAAGCATCGTGGTGTTTAATAATACTCTCAAGAATGACTAATATGGATTAGATAGGGCTATGATGCTATTAAACGGTGATATGCGCAAGTTTGCGCATTAGAGGGACCAAAAGCGTCAACTATTAAATCTACGCCTTTGAGAGGCCTTTTGATCAAACCGAGAACTCCGCAATGCTTGGCCGCATCCCTGGGTATGCCTAAGATTTTACGTTAAAGGATTTTATGCTTAAAATTAATATTACACGTATGTATAGAAAGTTATGCGCTAAAAGATCATTTTCGAAAGATAAGAAGTGAATGAAACTTAGCAAGGGTTATAACTGCCAAACCACAGAAACTGCTGCCTGGGCCGACCCTTGTTACGAGCCACAACTCAGGTCAGGGCCCGACTCCTCCTCTCGGGCCATCTGAACAGCAAAACAACAACTGATATGTTGTTAAATATGAACAAAAGTGATTTCAGGGACCAAATCGGATAATCTGCCAAACATCTCACTGAGCTGGGCCATTCTTGGCGGGCCGTGAAGCCCCCCTGGGCTTCCTACGTAGGCCGCGAAGATAGAACAGCAACAACAACTTGTTTCCTGGTTGATGGTTTTAATTCCTTTGAGACCCAAAACCATTTTTAGTAAACCAGGGATTGCCATACTGATTTAGAAGCTGGTTATACACCTGTTAAAATCTCATAACACCCCCAACCACATGTCAATCATCCATGAACTCACACAACACTATAAATAGGTGATGAACCTTCATTCCAAATTCACACCATTTGCTTGAGTTCTTGCTCTCTCTCAAATCTGAGGATCCTGATTATTATGGAACCTCCTTTTGAGTTATTTTCTGTCCTAAGAACCACTTGTAAGTGTTCCTTCCGTGCTTAGTTATTTTATTTGGCTTGTAGAGCCGAAAAGTCAAGCGTTTACGATAAACGCTTTGACTTTTTAGACCTTAAACGGCCAAGCCATCGTTCGTAACGAACATGGCTACGTGATCGTAATTAAGTAGGTATTAAACCCTCAAAAGGGCACCTCCTAATTATCACGTTTGCTTTGTTAATTGTCGGGTCAAAGTAATTAAAATAAAAGTCAAACAGTTGGTTTTTAAATAAAATTCATAACTAATGATGTAAAAGCAATAAAATCTGTTTTGTCACTTTAATAACTTGGTAAATATTAATTGAACATGTCTAAGCATGTTCAACCCGACAATTCTGAGTTTAGGCTCGATTCGCATCCGAAAGTCGCAAAAGTTGACTTTTGCTTTGACTTTCGATTCTGACACGATTTAGCTTAGTTTAGTTATGCCTTAGGGTTCCTTTAGGACCATATTATATGTTAGTATAACCCTCTGAGGTTATACAACATGGTACCATAGAAATCCTAGTTCATTGCATGTTTCCGTTAAATGCTTAAAAGTTGACTCTTATGATATTAAAATGATATTTTTGAAAATGTGAGAGGACAAAAAGTTTTATTATTGATATATAAGTATGTCCTAAAAATTTGATATCAGTTTCGGGTCTGGAATAAGAGTTATGCTCGATATCGTAAAACAAAAGCTTTTTGTTAATTAAATGGCATTTTTGGCATAAATCATATTTAAACCCAAATCTTGGCACCAAACTTGCTACCCACTGTTATAATATAATATTTAGGGATTTTTAGAAGTTTTTGTCAAATTTTATAATGTTTATATTATAGAGTTCTAGTGTAAATTCGGTATTGACAAAATTGCCCTTTTCATTGATAAAATGAGTTTTACATAACATTTTGATACCAAACCTTTTCCTACTGATTTTATATGTTAAATAAAACATTTTAAAAATCGTTAAATACCGACTTTTTCGCTTATTTAAGCGCATAGTATGGTTTAAAACCATATCTAATGCCAAAAACTTGTTACCTACTGATGTTATAAATGAATTTTTTATACTTTAACAGAGTATAAGTTTTAAACTCAGATTTCCAAATTTGACCCATAAAGCATATGTGAAATGACCAAAATGCCCCTACGGTGCTTAGTTTGGCCATAAATGATAAATTTCACATATGTATGATATCTTACTGATATAACTTGTTAAAATAAATATTTTTTACTGATTGTTTTAGACCAGAACCTCAGATTTCTAGAACTCTATCGGATAATCTGCCAAACATCCCGTTGAACTAGGCCATTCTTGGCGGGCCGCGAAGCCCCCATGGGCTTCCTACGCGGGCCGCGAAGACAGAACAGCAACAGCAACTTGTTTCCTGGTTGATGGTTTTAATTCCTTTGAGACCCAAAACCATTTTTAGTAAACCAGTGATTGTTATACTGATTTAGAAGCTGGTTATACACCTGTTAAAGTCTCATAACACCCCCAACCACATGTCAATCATCCATGAACTCACACAACACTATAAATAGGTGATGAACCTTCATTCCAAATTCACACCATTTGCTTGAGTTCTTGCTCTCTCTCAAATCTGAGGATCCTGATTATTATGGAACCTCCTTTTGTGTTCTTTTCTGTCCTAAGAACCACTTGTAAGTGTTCCTTCCGTGTTTAGTTATTTTATTTGGCTTGTAGAGCCGAAAAGTCAAGCGTTTACGATAAACACTTTGACTTTTTAGACCTTAAATGGTCAAGCCATCGTTCGCAACGAACATGGCTACGTGATCGTAATTAGGTAGGTATTAAACCCTCAAAAGGGCACATCCTAATTATCACGTTTGCTTAATTAATTGTCGGGTCAAAGTAATTAAAATAAAAGTCAAACAGTCGGTTTTTAAATAAAATTCATAACTAATGATGTAAAATCAATAAAATCAGTTTTGTCACTTTAACAACTTGGTAAATATTAATTGAACATGTACAGGCATGTTCAACCCGACAATTCTGAGTATAGGCTCGGTTCGCAACCAAAAGTCGAAAAAGTTGACTTTTGCCTTGACTTTCGATTCTGACCCGATTTAGCTTAGTTTAGTTATGCCTTAGGGTTCCTTTAGGACCATATTATATGTTAGTATAACCCTCTGAGGTTATACAACACGGTTCCATAGAAATCCTAGTGCATTGCATGTTTCCGTTAAATGCTTAAAAGTTGACCGTTATGCCCTTTTGATATTAAAACGAGATTTTTTAAAATGTGAGAGGACAAAAAGTTTTATTACTGATATATAAGTATGTCCTAAAAATTTGACATTAGTTTCTCGTCTGGAATAAGAGTTATGCATGATTTCGTAAAACAAAAGCTTTTTGTTAATTAAATGTCATTTTTGGCATAAATCATATTAAACCCAAATCTTGGCACCAAACTTGCTACCCACAGTTATAATATAATATTTAGGGATTTTGGGAAATTTTTGTCAAATTTTATACTGATTATATTATAGAGTTCTAATGTAAATTCGGTATTGACAAAATTGCCCTTTTCATTGATAAAATGAGTTTTACATAACATTTTGATACCAAACTTTTTCCTACTGATTTCATATGTTAAATAAAATATTTTAAGCTTTAGAGACAGATCAAAACTTCAAAATTTTATAAACATTTTAAATATCGTTAAATACCGACTTTTTCGCTTATTAAGCGCATAGTATGGTTTAAAACCATATCTAATGCCAAAAACTTGTTACCTACTGATGTTATAAATAAAATTTTTATACTTTAACAGTAAGTATAAGTTTTAAGCTCAGATTTCCAAATTTGACCCATAAAGCATATGTGAAATGACCAAAATGCCCCTACGGTGCTTAGTTTGGCCATAAATGATAAATTTCACATATGTATGATATCTTACTGATATAACTTGTTAAAATAAATATTTTTTACTGATTGTTTTAGACCAGAACCTCAGATTTCTAGAACTCTATCGGATAATCTGCCAAACATCCCGTTGAACTAGGCCATTCTTGGCGGGCCGCGAAGCCCCCATGGGCTTCCTACGCGGGCCGCGAAGACAGAACAGCAACAGCAACTTGTTTCCTGGTTGATGGTTTTAATTCCTTTGAGACCCAAAACCATTTTTAGTAAACCAGTGATTGTTATACTGATTTAGAAGCTGGTTATACACCTGTTAAAGTCTCATAACACCCCCAACCACATGTCAATCATCCATGAACTCACACAACACTATAAATAGGTGATGAACCTTCATTCCAAATTCACACCATTTGCTTGAGTTCTTGCTCTCTCTCAAATCTGAGGATCCTGATTATTATGGAACCTCCTTTTGTGTTCTTTTCTGTCCTAAGAACCACTTGTAAGTGTTCCTTCCGTGTTTAGTTATTTTATTTGGCTTGTAGAGCCGAAAAGTCAAGCGTTTACGATAAACACTTTGACTTTTTAGACCTTAAATGGTCAAGCCATCGTTCGCAACGAACATGGCTACGTGATCGTAATTAGGTAGGTATTAAACCCTCAAAAGGGCACATCCTAATTATCACGTTTGCTTAATTAATTGTCGGGTCAAAGTAATTAAAATAAAAGTCAAACAGTCGGTTTTTAAATAAAATTCATAACTAATGATGTAAAATCAATAAAATCAGTTTTGTCACTTTAACAACTTGGTAAATATTAATTGAACATGTACAGGCATGTTCAACCCGACAATTCTGAGTATAGGCTCGGTTCGCAACCAAAAGTCGAAAAAGTTGACTTTTGCCTTGACTTTCGATTCTGACCCGATTTAGCTTAGTTTAGTTATGCCTTAGGGTTCCTTTAGGACCATATTATATGTTAGTATAACCCTCTGAGGTTATACAACACGGTTCCATAGAAATCCTAGTGCATTGCATGTTTCCGTTAAATGCTTAAAAGTTGACCGTTATGCCCTTTTGATATTAAAACGAGATTTTTTAAAATGTGAGAGGACAAAAAGTTTTATTACTGATATATAAGTATGTCCTAAAAATTTGACATTAGTTTCTCGTCTGGAATAAGAGTTATGCATGATTTCGTAAAACAAAAGCTTTTTGTTAATTAAATGTCATTTTTGGCATAAATCATATTAAACCCAAATCTTGGCACCAAACTTGCTACCCACAGTTATAATATAATATTTAGGGATTTTGGGAAATTTTTGTCAAATTTTATACTGATTATATTATAGAGTTCTAATGTAAATTCGGTATTGACAAAATTGCCCTTTTCATTGATAAAATGAGTTTTACATAACATTTTGATACCAAACTTTTTCCTACTGATTTCATATGTTAAATAAAATATTTTAAGCTTTAGAGACAGATCAAAACTTCAAAATTTTATAAACATTTTAAATATCGTTAAATACCGACTTTTTCGCTTATTAAGCGCATAGTATGGTTTAAAACCATATCTAATGCCAAAAACTTGTTACCTACTGATGTTATAAATAAAATTTTTATACTTTAACAGTAAGTATAAGTTTTAAGCTCAGATTTCCAAATTTGACCCATAAAGCATATGTGAAATGACCAAAATGCCCCTACGGTGCTTAGTTTGGCCATAAATGATAAATTTCACATATGTATGATATCTTACTGATGTAACTTGTTAAAATAAATATTTTTACTGATTGTTTTGGACCAGAACCTCAGATTTCTATTTAACCTCTTTTATAAACTTCAAAATGACCAAAATACCCTTACGGGGCTTAAATTGATTTTAAATTCGTTTTGGGTATAATGGAAGATATCCTACTGATATCACAACATAATTTAAGCATAATAACTTTTGGAACTTGTACATGACTCATTCGGTTACCCGTTATGCATATACACGTTCGGTACGGTTTATGTAACTAGTTTGCATAAATTAACCGAAACGGGTCAAACCTTATCATTTTTACTTCAAAATCCAGAATGTGTTTAGTTTACCCATTTTATACAAGTCTTCATACTTGTTGGGTCTAAATCACATTCTAATCCGGTCTTCGCTTAATCTTGCGTTTTGAACCGTAAACCTTTCTTTAAAACTAACCGGTCTGAGTTATAACTTAAATAAGACCCGTTAGGAATCTAATAGGTTATTAAAACCTTCGTTCCAGATTAGGAGCCCAGTAAAAGCTACTTGTACTTGCTGATTGATATACGGCTGAGAATAAAATTATATTTTAGCTCAGGTAAATACTTTTAACTTATTTTCCCTTATACGGGCTTGGGATACGGTAAATTATTACTGCTTGGTCGGGTATTGAATCTTTAATCAATTAATCGTTAAATCATTGAGATAACCCGTTTTAATCTGTTTTGTTTGATGCAATGCCTTTGGGTGGTTAATGACCGTGTCATGGATATCCTCGGCTCATTCATTTGAAATGGTCATGACTTAAGCACGGGGTGTAGGCATACACCTGACAGTTGCGTATGTAAAAGATATAACCACTCGTTGAGGATAACTCGCCATGGGATTATATTAGCGGTGTGTCTATTAATCTTAAACCCAGTACTTCTAACCCGGGCTACTGAATGGACGACAAACATATAAATATTTATACAAGATTATTTTAAATAATTGTCCCAAGTTATAAAAGATTTTGAGCTTTGTGCATCCAAACTAATTTTCATAAATGTTTCGAAAGAGTTAGTTAATTGTATTTAACAGTGTAAACTGACGTATTTTCAAAAAGGCTAAGTGGCAGGTACTACGCGAAATTGGTTGGAAGCTCCTGAGCTCTAATTAAGGAATCTTGCAAGTTCTTAGTACTTAAAGTCTGCTGAACGATAATGTGTATTCTACTCTAGATCCGCCTGTGGATCCACTCACAATCGTTTGTATAATATTTTATTATACTTTTCAAATTCGGTTTGTATAATTACTTTTAGTTTTCCGTTGTGCATTAAACTGTGATTAATCGACTATGATGATATCAACTACGTCACGCTACTCCCCACCAGGGCCACCGGTAATACGTGGAAATATCGGAATGTGACAATAATGATATGAACTTAAGACATAATTGATTAGTGCCACCTCAACACAACAGCTTTCTACATCATTTTAAACACCCCGTCACCAACGCAACAACAACCTACATCGTTAGACGTTTCGCCATCTCAACACGGCTCCCGTCTTCATCTTTGGGTATTTTGCCACCTCAACACAACTACTTGTCCACAGGCTTAAGGCTAACGTCACCTAAATGCAACCATTGCCTACAGTGGACTCGTCCCTGCCCAAGACATACAAATGGCAACATATATTTATCTACACATACATTAGCCTATAAACATATCTACAACAAGCTATCCAAATGGCAACATACATTTATCTACACATACATTAGCCTATAAACATAATCAACAACAAGCTATCGTGGAGCATCCATGGAAATCCTCAAATCAACTACTTACCCATCCCCTTATAAGAGAAGGATGCACTCGGTCTTGAAGACACATACTCATATAAATGGGCATTAACATACCTGAATCCATACTATGTCCCACACTACACACTTCTCTAGACGTACTGAACTATGCTTAACAAACAAGTCATATATATGCATGCATTGATTGTACCTTTTGCTTGATTGGTTCTTTTGTGCATAGGTCATCAGTGTAGACCCTTGATTTTTTAAATCATGATACATATGCCTGATGTTGATGAATTTGGTACATGCTTGAAATTGTGTAGATCCTATAAGTTGAAAATGAAATATTTGGAGGTAATATGCGCAAAAAAATGGCGTGGTAATTATCATACTTGCAACCACAATGGGCTAGCGTTTATGAGCCTTAGGCTAGCTATATAAATTCAAGTTGCTTTTCGTTTTATTTTCTTACGCTCACTTCATTATTTGGTTTTTAAATGACGAGCATGGATGAAAATCATCATCTTGAATACATACAAAAACTGTTAGATGAACTTACTAAGTCCGGCAAACGCCTCAAACAAAAGATTACAGAAATAACAATGAAAGTTGCTGGTATCCATGAGACACAAGCGGAGTTGAGGGTGGAATTTGAAGCACTTTACACATGTTTTGTATGTATCTACAGAACCAATTGAAGAACTATGATCTTTTCATGCCACATGAAATGTTTAAATAGTAGATTAGAGTATCCGAGGTTGTGAATTTTGTTTACAATTACACGATATTTAATGTTTAATGTTATTTTGACGATAATGTTGAAGAACCCAATCTTTTCTTGCCACATGAAATGTTCAAATAGTAGATTAGAGTATCCGAGGTTGTGAATTTTGTTTACAACTACACGATATTTAATGTTTAATGTTATTTTGACGATAATATTTTGCAATTTAGTCTGAACACATAGGTCGATAGTACTCGTTTTTACAAAGAATCTAAGTTATACAAGGTGTGATAAGTACCATGAATAAGAGCGTCAAGTCTTATTAAAAGGAAACTGGTCAAACATGTTAGACGTTCCTACTTACATAACAATGTTAATGCTATATTGTTATGATTATTATGATTATTATTTTTGTGATTACTTTCTATTAATATTTTTTTTAATTATTTACTGTAATATTTGCTACTATTAATATTATTTATTATAATTATAATTATAATTATTATTATTATTATTATTATTATTATTATTATTATTATTATTATTATCACTACTTTTTTACATATTCGACGACGACCACTCCAAAAGAATGGAGACAATATTGCTTTCTACGGGTGAATGGAATGACATCTAATACATATTTATAATGGCTAAGAAAAAGTTTGACTTATAAAAATTGTCACCTCATGCGTCGATGAAGCAGGGCATCACTGATTACGAGACACATTTTCCGTCTGCATGGCTGATTCATGCGTCCGCCAATATACAAGTGACACATGTCTCAATAACATCCATGCGTCCCATGCGTCCGTGACTCATAAAATTTACTTTTAGCGAGATTTGAGGCATCCCATGCGTCCGTGACTCATCCCATAATCTCATGCGTCCGTGACTCATCCCATGCGTTGCCGACCCATCCCATGCGTCCGTGACTGATCTCATGCATCCCATTGAGACACGTGTCACTTCTATATTTAAGGACTCATGGGATGAGTCGGCGGCACATGAGATGAGTCACGGACGTATGGGTTGATGGGATGAGTCACGGACGCATGAGATGAGTCCCGGACACGTGTCACTTCTATATTTAAGGACGCAAAAGGTGTCTCGTAATCGGTGATGCCCTGCTCCACTGACTCATGAGGTGGCTATTTTGGTAAGTTAAACTTATTCTTGGAAATTTTCGTAAATTTCTGTTTATATAATAATCTAGTATTTATCATTTGCTTATATGTGGCATTTTTATATGTAATTAAAACTAATACTGACAAAAAACTTTTTTTACTTAATAATTAATAATCACGCAAGGAAACTCTAGTGCCATAACATTTTACAAAACCCAATTTTATATAAAAATGTCAATACTGTATTAAATTATAATTGTTCGATTGTCCATGTAGAGCGTGATTATTTAACTAGGAAACGTTTTAAAAGGAGGAAAAAGATAAAATACAAATAAATTTAACCTACTAAACATACAAATTAAAGGAAAAGTAAAAAATATATGGTGGCATTTTTGTAATTACCACCAACTATCAAAGTTACTATACAAATGTGAAATCAACCAAAAATACCTAAAAAAACACAATTTTTTTGAATATTTTTTTATAAAAAATCGCTACGTTTTGTAAAAAAAAAAATTTGCTAGTAAAAGTAGCGATTTTTTTTTATAAAAAATATTTAAAAAATTATTTTGTGTGTGTTTTTTTTATTTTTTTAGGTTTTTTGGGGATTTAGTTTTTAGCATTTTAGCTTGGGTGGGTGGAGGGGGGTTTAGGTTTTTGGGTGGGTGGGGGGGAGGGGGGGGTTAGGTTTTTTTTTAGATTTTTTAGATAAATTTGTAGAGTAACTTTTATAGTTATAGATAATTACAAAAATGCACATTGCCTTTTTAACTTTTTCCTTCAATTTGTATCTTTAATTATTTATGTAAGAACTTTCCTCTTTCAAAAGAAATCATGACTGAATCAAATCACTTAAAACTAAACTTTAAAAAAAGAAACACATGACAAAATGTCTGAATACCAAAATCCGTATCTGAAATAAATACTTAAAAACACGATTTGATGATATTGTTGCTTATATTCATCATCTTTAAACACCCTTACAAACACGCCTCAGATCCGATTTTGCCGGAAACTTCTCTATATAAGTGGCTTTCGCGAGCCAACTTAGAGCACAACTTAACCAAAGGCAATGGCTTCTCTTAGCTTGTCTGCTGTTCCCACCACCCCTTTGTCCTCTCGCTCTTCGCCCGTATTTTCCACAACCTCCACCCATCGCTTCAATGTCTCATGCAACTCTTCTTCTGCAGATGAAAACCCTAAACTCATACTTCCAAAAAGTACATCACTTAATGTAGACCGGAGAAACATGCTCCTTGGTCTAGGAGGCCTATACGGTGCCGCCAGCTTGACCAATATCGGGTCCGCCTCAGCATTCCCCGTCACTGCTCCAGACAATATTGCAGACTGCGTTACTGCCACTGATGGCATTAATTATCCAAAAGAGGCTATAAGAGGCACAGCGTGTTGCCCTCCAAAGTTATCAGACTCAATCCCACCAGATTACGTCTTGCCTAACTTCACCAAACTTCGTATTCGACCCCCGGCACAGCGGGTCGATGATAAGTACATACTAAAGTATCAAGCCGCAATTGCGGCCATGCGGGCTCTTCCTGATCACGATCCACACAGCTGGAAACAACAAGGTAAGATCCACTGCGCCTACTGCAATGGGGGGTACAATCTGGAAATGAATGGTCTTCCGGATGTAGAACTCCAGATCCACAACTCCTCGCTCTTCTATCCTTTCCACCGGTGGTACCTCTATTTCTACGAAAGGATCTTGGGCAAGCTGATTGGTGATGATACTTTCGCTTTGCCGTACTGGAACTGGGACAATCCCACGGGAATGATGCTTCCTGCCATGCTAGAAGCCCCGGTTTTTGACGATAAAAATAGACCGAACCAGTTATTGAACCCCTTGTTTGATCCTTTCCGGGATGTGAAGCACCTCCCTCCCGCCATCGTTGATCTCCAGTTCCATGGCATAGAGAGTGGGCTTGACTGTGGAGACCAGATAAACACTAATCTGTCCACAATGTACAGCCAAATGATGAACCAAACTACGGATACCTTCTTTGGGACTAACATCGGTGATGATGGTAAAGGTACTCCTGGGAGCATAGAGAACGGTGCTCACACATCGGTGCACATATGGACTGGCACCTCTAGGATGCCAAACCACGAGGACATGGGAAACTTTTACTCAGCCGGGTATGACCCGGCTTTTTACGTCCATCATGCGAATGTCGATCGCATGTGGCATGTCTGGAAGGGCTTGAACCCTTTGACAAACAAACATCCAACTGATGATGACTGGTTGAATGCGTCATTCGTGTTTTACGATGAGAACAGACAGCTTGTACGTGTCTACAACAGAGACGCTGTAGACGTTACTAAGATGGGTTACGATTACGAACCTTCAAGAACCCCATGGACCAGTAATCGCCCGGTTCCCCGAGTTAAGGCGTCCAACGTTGCAGCTCAGTCATTCGGAGTTGTGAAGAAGGTGGAGGAGATGGAGTTTCCTGTGAAGTTGGACCAGACAGTGAAGGTTCTAGTAAAGAGGCCAGCTACAAAGAGGAGCGAGGATGACAAGAAGAAAGCAAACGAAATGTTGTTTTTGAACGGAATCAAATACAACGGTCAGCAGTTTTTCAAGTTTGATGTGTTGGTGGATGACGTCGATGATGGCATCGAGACCACTGCCGCTTCAAGCGAGTTTGCGGGCACTTTTGGGCAGGTGCCACATGGCCTCGGAGGAGAGAAGATGTTCATGACAACTGGGACTGCGTTTGTGATCAATGAGCTTTTGGAGGATATTGAAGCTGAAGACGACGAGTATGTTTTGGTTACTTTGGTGCCGAGGGCAGGGGCGGATGATGCAACCGTTTCCGAGATCAAGATTCAGCTGGTTCCCACCGCGTAAAATTCCTTGATACAACAACTGCATTTTCAATCTTCATTTTCATGCATGGTTACGTAGTCTTTTTCTGTTTGGGTCTGGTGCATGTCACGAGAATTTTTAAAGTTCCCGTGATTTAATAATAACAATAATTTCGTTTCAATCTTCGTTTCAACTTTAAAGTTCCCGTGATTTAATAATAACAATAATTCCCGTAAAATTCCTTGCTTAATTAACTTTCGATTTGATTAATAAACTTATGTTAATGTTAATTTCCTTTCTAATTGTTTATCTCACATGTTTTCTTCACTTCGATCATTTTAGCTTCCTCCCACCCCCCCCCCCCCCCCCCCCCCCCCCCCCAAAAAAAAAAAAACAAATTTATACAAGAAAAGTGAATATTTTTTTGTGATCACATATACACCTTACTTAAATTTCATGTACTTACAAAAAGTTTTAAAATTCAACTTATGGGACGCTTAAGAACAAAATATAAATAGAAACATGAAAAAGTTTAAATATCTTTTAGTATGGATAAAATGGTTTAGGATTAAATACAAAGTCCGGTAAAAATAAAAAGGTCGTACAAAGAGTATCAAAGACACTAAGATTGACCTTATTCAAGCGTCATTAAAACCGTATTATCGAACTATATATGATTTGAGATTTTAGGTTTTCATTTTTGATTTATAGAATGACTAAAAGAAAATAACACAACTTTAATTATATAAATGACTTAAAGAAAATTTCTATACTATAAATTGCTAACATTGTAATGCTTTATAATGTTGTAACCCATGCATAGGGAGATTTAAAAAAAAATGATTCTTCTCTTCAAACCCAAAAGTTTTCATCTTTTGTATTTTATCCCCGTTGATTTTTTTACTTTTAACCCAAAGTTTTTCATTTTTTTCCAATTTAACCCTAACTTTTTTTTTATTTTCAACTTTGCTCCCCCATACTTTTTATCTTTCGCAAGTTTTTTGTTTTACATTTCTTTTAAATTTTGCAAGTTTTTTTTTAACGACAAATTTCTTTTATTCCTATTGTCTATGAGACTTGAACAAAAGATCTTCCCCTCCCAAGGTGTTTAAAGGCTTTGCATTTTCCTTTGCCAACGGGGTTCAACGTCTTTTTCGTTTATTTTTCCCATTTGACAGGCCCGTCTCAACGCGTCTATTTTCCCCGTTTGACATATTTGTAGCAAGGTGCGGGTCCTATATCGACTTAGTTATTTTTTATACATTTTTATGTTACGGTCTAATTTCTTCGCATTAACACGACGCAACGAGCGTTCGTGGTTCAACGATTTTACGTCTGCTTTTCGTTCGGTGTTATGTTTCTTTTTATATATTTTATTTTTACGAGCTTTTCCGATTTTGGTGGTCGCTGGCAATGGTGTGGCATTTGTGCTATTTGGCACGGTTTTACGAACGCTATTAACATATTAAGATTTTTACTAATAATTTGTTTCGAGTTTACTACTATACTTAAAAAACTAATTATTTACGTGTATATTTTATGTACGTGTCAGTATAAATTTGATTTGTTCTATGTTTTGACATAACCTTTTTCGGGAAACGAGCCAACTCAAATATAATAAACTGTCTTTTAAAAAAACCATTTTACGTGCATATTTTATGTATGTTTTGTTATAAATTAGAGTTAGTCTATGATTCGACATAAACTTTTTTTGGGAAACGAGTCAGGTTAAATATAATATGTTTTCATGCTTATTTTATGGATTTTTCGTAAATTTTGTTTCGAATCAAGTGGAGCCAAATTGTGGTTTCCTTTTATTCTTTTTTTTTTCAATAACTCTAATTAATCAATTTTAATTACACATGTCAGTTTTTTTATTTTATACCCGTTACATTTTCTATGTACGAGCCGGGTCACATATAATGTGTTATGATTGTACGGTATAAACTCGATTTACTTTATGTTCGGATCCAATCACAATTCCTATATAGGTTAAATTGAGTTCAATTGCATACGTCGTCGAAACGTGCGTTTTCATATGATTAACGCATCGCATAACGTTTGAACTATCCGTTCGATGTTTATGATGTACCCGCGCCGCAACGCGCAGTAACAAATCTAACATTCTTTTCAAAAAAAGAAAATACACACTGGATACGTGGAAAATGGGGGCTTGTTGGACGAGGGGTTGGTTCCGGTACAAACCAAATTTATCCTACAAACCGTAAGAACAGATCCTAGCACTTAAAAAAAGTTAAATTAGCACATACTAAAACCATACATACATAAAAGTATCACTTTTGAATTATATTAGCACATGAAAATTAATAAAGATAATTGATTTTAGCACATATGTGAAATGATATCAGCACTTTTCTTTATCAGCACATTGAAAACAAATGGAAGATCCCAATAAAGAATTAATTGCTTGTTAGCATAATTATAAGCAATAAAAGATAATTGATATTATTTAGGTCATCATTTTACCATTTCTCTATAATTGGTTGGATGTCACGTGACACTTTTTAAATGGTTCTTATAGTTTGTATACAAAATATGGTTTGTATTTGATCCTACTCCTGTTGGACGATACACTTGCGAGTTTTAATTGCCACTTATTTCGTGCTAAAAAATGAATAATTGATTTATATTTGAAAGAGTAAAATGTCTGGAGAGTCCCTGTGGTTTGGTGAAATTTCACCTTTAGTCCCCAACTTTTCCAAATTACATGTATGCTCCCTATGGTTTGACGACTTGTTACTCGGATAGTCCCTAACTTGGATATATAGAGGTTAGTTTTTGGTGTTAAATAGAGTGAAATTACATAAATCCGCCGCTCAATCCAAATCCGCCGACCTCGCCGTCACAATCGCAGTCGTATCAACACCGGAGGAAATCGCCACTATGTGCGCCGCAGTTACTGTTTCTGAACAAACATTTTCCTTACAAGTCCCGATGGTTCTTCTCCATCACGTTTCCAACCCTAATTTGCAGGTTATTCGGTATTGAGAACAAAAGCCTAAAAAATCTAACGGTGACAGCTGGATTGACGTTTTAGCGTCAGTTGACGATGTGAAGGTTTTCTAGTAAAGTTTTTGAGCTTTTTAATCCATCCAGTGGTTTAATTTTGGATTGGGTATGGTAAGGATTGGTGAATGGGAGTTTTGTTGTCAACTAGTTTCTAGGCAACAATTAAGGTTTGAATGATTTAATTCTACACAGAGTAGTAGTTTCTCTATGTTGTGCATAATTAGGCATGTTGAACATGGATATGTTGGAATTGCTGCCAAGAATTCGGTTGGTTGGGTCTTGAGGGGGTTTGATTTAATGAAGGTGATTGAAGGTGGTGGTTACGGTCATGGTTGTAAAAATCCCGACTAGTCTCCGATTAGTCGCCGATTAATCACTAATCGGAGGTTCAACGATTAGTGGCCGATTAATAGCTAGGCAGTCAATGGCGGTCCTATTCTGACTAAATTTTGGCTAGATGCCGGCCAAATTTTGACCAAACCATATAAATTTCTTCCAATTACTTAAAAAATGGGTTAATGAGGGGTTAAAACATGTTTACTTTAAAAAACTACATATAAAAATGTGTGTGTGTATGTAACTAAAAATTACATATATAAATCTCAATCCGATTAATTCTGATTAATCCCTATTAATCCCGATTAATCGCTAGGCGGTACCCCACCGCCCGACTAGCGCCTGGCGATTCTTACAACACTGGTTACGGTGTAGGGGGTGGATATATGGTTGTTGGAGGTGGTGTTTTAGGGTATGAAGAAGAGAGGTGGGGGTGAGAGTGGGGCCCACAAGGTATTTGTTTTTATTATTTAGATGAGGTTTTATTAAGGGTCTACATATTCCCACACCCAACTCCCTATTTCCACACCCAGATAGACGCCTCGTATAGGCCAATACGAGGCGTCTAGGGTTCCTTTTCCCGACCAACTTCTGAACCTCGTACAACGTCACATCAGTCACATCAGACGGGGAGTCTAGGCCTGTACGAGGGAGCAATACGAGGGTACTAAGACGCCTCGTATACGAGGCGTCTTAGAGACTGATTTGACTATGTGTCTGGCATGTGACATAAAGCAATATGGGGCGTCTAGAGCTATACGAGGCGTCTATATTTCATATAAAGTGCAACATACAGTGCATTGTTGGTCCACCTGAGCATTCAACAATCATTTCATTTTGTTTCTTCTACTATTTCTTCGAAAGAAACTCTCGTTGTTTGCATTTGTGTTCTTATCATCCAGAAGTGTTAAATGTCATCATACTGGGACGGCAACTATGTCTTCGGGCAGTATTCTAGCGATAATTGGGTGCCCGAAAGCGTTCTGGTAACAGTTATTAGCTTAAATGTTTTAATTACTTTTTGTTTTAGTTTATTATTTACTAATGATGATACACTCGTCTATTTTGGAGGATTCTGGCGTTCCCGATTCTAACGAGCAAGAGGAGGTTGTGTCTAGTATACAAGGAAAACAAAACAGATCGTTTCTAGATTTGAACACACATCCCCCTGTTGATGAAACAACCCTTGTAGATGACTCATACCATGCTGGTCAACCAAGTTATCCGACGCAACAAGCGTATCCGGATTATAGATACGGGTGTGAATATTCTTACGGAGGAGACGGTGGATACGGAGGAGACGGTGGATACGGAGGAGACAGTGGATTTGGTGGATATGGCGGATATGGTGGATACGGAGGAGACGGTGGTCATCAGCAATTCATTTCCCCAGGCAGTCCTTACGTTCATCAAAACAATCCGGACGTTGGAGGATATGGTGGATATGGTGGTTATGGTGGATATGGTAGATATGGTAGTGAGGCACCCCCCATCCCGGACAATCCGTACTTAAAAAAACAGGTATCAATTTTATTTTGTTATGTTACATAGATTAATTGTTATTACTATTACTATTATTATTATTAGTTTTATTATTACTATTATTATTATTTTATTATTATTATTATTATTATTTCTATTATTATTATTACTATTTTATTATTATTTTATTATTATTATTATTAATATTGTTATTATTGTCGATGTTATTATTAATATCGATGTTACAGGTTTTCAACTCTTTAGATGAACTAAAGAAACGGATACAAGAAATAGCAAACGCGGATGGTTTCGTTATTGTCACCCGTCGATCAAAGAAAATCGGGGGAAGAACCGGGAGGGTATGGCTTGAATGTGACCGTGGTGGTGAGCACCACACTACAGCAACACTTAGAAAAGCCGGAAACAAAAAAACCGGTTGTACGTTTTACCTGCTGGCTGTGCGAAACCACCCGTATGAAACCTGTGAGATAAAAGACGGAAAAATTGAACATAAACACGAACTTTGTGACGACCTGTTGGCCCACGCGTTTGTGCGAAGGTTTACTCCAAGCGAAAAGAAACCGATCGAGCAGTTGACAGCTCAAAACATGGAGCCGCGCAAAATATTTCAAACGATAAGGAAGTAGGACCCCGACAGGTTTCATGTTTAGAAAGACGTTCAAAACGTTGTGGCGAAGATTAGAGCCGAACAAAGACAAGGATTGACACCCATGCAATCACTAGAAAACGTGCTGATAAACAACGACTTTTTTTTACGAGACACCCGGGGAAACCGTAACAGAGATCGTAACAGAGATCTTCTTTTTTCATCAGTACTCGAGAGACATGTGGCGTGCATCCCCCACGTCTAGCTGATCGATGCGACGTACAAGACAAACTTATACAATATGCCATTTATCCAGATTGTTAGTATGACGCCTACCAACCATTTGTTTTGTATCGCGCATGTCGTTGTTAGTAAAGAACGTGGTGATAACTTTGTGGGGGTGCTTGAGAGGATCAAGTCAATGTTGGATGAATGTATGGAGCCACGTGTGATTGTAATGGATAGAGACCTGGCCCTTATGGGCGCGTGTGCTAAAGTATTTCTAGACGCCTCCAGGCTTCTTTGCAGGTGGCACATACAACATAATGTTATGAAGCACTGCAAGGCTGCCTTCACAGAAGAAGACTGGGATAAATTTTTGTCATTCTGGGGGACATTGATTGAGTCTCCATCCATACCCATCTACGAGTACCACTTGCGCAACATGCGAAAGTGACTTGTGGAGTGCAAACGTTATAGTAAGTTTTCCTAATAACATACGACTCACCTATGTAAATTTTATTAAATTATTTTTACTTTTTAGGGGTCTTCAATTACGTGTACGATAACTGGCTAAAAGACTATAAGGAGATGTTCGTCTTTGCGTGGACTGATAAGAGGCGCAACTTTGGTAATCGTACCACAAACAGAGTTGAGAGCCAACACGCCAACTTAAAGAGATACGTCCTAGATAGGAGCTCGCTGGACCGTGTAGTTGGTTGTGTCCGGGATATAGTTGAGACACAGTTCAGTGAAAAAAGGAAGAGTTTTCGAGACTGCATCGAAAAAAGAATGAACCACCACAAACACCCGTTGTTTCAACATCTACATGGAAAAGTATCCCATACAGCCCTTGACTTGTTGAGTGGAGAGGCACTTAGGAAGCTAGATGTCTTGGACCGCTTGCATTCATCATGTGGTTGCCAAATGTGGTACAGTTGTGGGTTGCCCTGTGCTTCTAGGATAGAAAAGTACATGCGTGAAGGTAATAATTGTTAAACGTACAACACTTGTGTGATATATTTCCGTTAATCATGTGACTTAAACAATGTTGTTTTTAGCCGTGCAGAGCGTCCGATTCAACTCGAAGACATGACGTCTTCTGGCGGAAGCTTAACTTCCAAAGTTGTAAATTGATAGACGATGACGTTGACGTGGTCGAAGATTTAAATATTGTTAGACAACAATTAGAGTCGCACCCCCCGGCTCAGCAAAAAAGCCTGATGTCAAAGATTAAAGCGGTGTTGACTCCAAAGAAATCTACCAAGAAACCACCGGTTGTCCAACAAAATACTCGTGGCCGACCAACAATAAAGCAGGTACAACAAAGGTTGGACGAGGCCTCTCGTATAGATGAAGAATTGAGGAGAAGCTCCTTCGGTGATGCAAACACGTGCTTTGAAGGTTCCCGACAAAGTAAGTACGATAACCCTCCCGCTGCTCGTACGTTCCGTCACAGGCCTCTCAACAGTCGGTTATAAGGTCCCAAAAACCCAAAGCGAGCCTAAGCCGTTCAAAGAGTTCTAAGAAGAAAGAGACACGAGATAATCACGGTTTTCCTTTAATCATTGGGGACGAGAACGTGGGAATCATCAAACAGTTTAAGTCTGCCATTCCGCCAGTGTTTCATCCGCACGTCTCGTGCATACGAGATGTGATGCCGGACGGTCATTGTGGGTTTCGGTCTGTGGCTGTGAGCTTAGGTATGGATCAGAGTTCATGGGGGCTCATTCGAAGGGACCTTGTCCAAGAAATGGATCAGAACAAATCGATCTGGTTCCCAATATTTGAAGCATGGGATGAAGGTTATTTTTACACGCATCGTCAGGGCCTAATTTGGGATTCAGTGTCCGGTTGTCCCCCAGATCACTGGATAGACTTCCCTTTAGCAGGACTTCTTATTGCACAAACGTATGGTATTGGGGTGCACCTGTTAACGACAACCATGGGTGCGAGTTCCACTTTCTTCCCGATACTAAGTCCTCCGGCTAATCAACAACCATTATTCACAACGCTTGCACATGTTAACGAGAACCACTTCATACATGTTAAGATGGAAGGGGATTATCCAATGCCACCAGCACACGGGCTATGGTTGAACCACCGAAGACCCCATACGGAACAATGGGAAGATATGTACTTGCCACGTTTAGAATGGTATACTTCGATAATTAATCCGCCACCAAGATAATACCCCAGTCTTAATTACATCGACAGTGATACGGAAGAATGATTTTTGTAATTAATAGTATTTTTTGTATCGATAATTATTCTTATTGTAATTAATAAGATTATTTGTATTAATTTCTATAATTTTTTTATAATTACAATTGCATAAAACAATTTAATAACATTTTAATAAAATTTCTATCATTTTTTTATAATTAGAATTGATTAAAACAGTTTAATAACATTTTTATAAAAATTTCTATCATTTTTTATAATTAGAATTGATTAAAACAGTTTAATAATATTTTTGTTCATATTTTTATCATTTTTTTCTAATTACAAAAAATATTACAAATATATGCCTCGTATAGACCTAGACAGGTCGTATACATGTGGTCAAAAGACTATTTTGCCCCTGATATGCCCTCAGTCTAGGCTTAAACGAGGGGCTAAAATGTCATTTCACCAAACCCAGACGTCTCGTATAGAGCTGGACGGGTCGTCTTTTTGAGCGGCATTTTGGGTTTTTGAATTTTTAAAATTTGAATTTCAAAATTTAAATTTAACAAAAATGGACGCCTCGTATAGAGTTGGACGGGTCTTCTTTTTGGGTGGCAAGATTTCTTTTTTTTTAAATTTGAATTTTGAAAATCTTTTAGTTAATTACCATTAAAACCCTGAGAAGCCCCCAGTATAGGCCTTAATCAGGGGCATAAAGGTGATTTAAAACACTAGACGACACGTATAGGTCTATACGCGTCATATATGGTGGGCGGCAACTGTTGGGGTTTTTTTAATTATTAAAAAATATTTATTAAATTACCATTTTACCCCTGTAAAGTCCCCAGTATAGGCCTTAGTCAGGGGTAAAATGGTAATTAACCATTCCAAAAATATCTTTTTGGATTGGTTAATTACCATTTTACCCCTGATTAAGGCCTATACTAGGGGCTCTACAGGGGTGAAATGGTAATTACATAAAAAGGCTAGACGGGTCGTCTAGCTCTATACGAGTCGTCTATGCCTCGTATAACATGGGGAGACCTAGACGACCCTGGTTATCACCCCGAAAACATAAAGAACACACACATACAACACACATACGAAAATACCCTCGGATCCTATTTGGACCGTATTTTCGAAGATTGAAGCATCCGTGGTACGTATTTCAGCCCGAAGTTTAGTATTCTTGCTTCGTTTTTGCCTTTAGACCGTAGGTTTGCCCTGAAATTAGGTTTTTGGTGGGTTTGGGGGTTTGAAGTTGAGGTTGAAGATGATGGTAAAACAGGACGCCTCGTATACCTCTATACGAGGCAGATACGGGGCAGTGTTTTTTTTTTTTGTTATTAATGTTGTTATTATTGTTATTATTATTGTTTTTTATTATTATTATTATTATTATTATTATTGTTATTATTAATATTTTTATTATTATTATTATTATTATTCTTATTGTTATTATTATTATTATTCTTATTATTGTTATTATTATTATTATTATTATTATTATTATTATTATTGAACGGAAAATTTCTTTAATCCCGTCATTATTATTATTAATGTTATTATTGTTATTATTATTATTATTATTATTTTTTTTATTATTATTTATTATTAATAATGTTATTATTATTATTGTTATTTTTATTGTTATTATTATTATTATTTATTATTAATGTTATTATTATTCTTATTATTGTTATTGTTATTATTATTATTATTATTATTATTTTTATATTATTATTATTAATGTTATTATTATTTATTATTATTAATGTTGTTATTATTATTAGTGTTATTGTTATTATTATTATTATTTTTATATTATTATTAATTATTATTATTATTATTATTAGTGTTATTATTGTTATTGTTATAATTATTATTGTTATAATTATTTTTATATGTATACGGTATTTAATTGTAGATTGATTATAGAGGACGATGAGATTCAGATTGATATTGATGGGGCACTGCCTGGGGATCAGTCGGTGCCGGGGGGTCCGCGACGGAGGCGGCAACCGCCTCCGGATCTGTTGCACGGTCACCCGTACCTAGAGTTTCCCAACGGCACCCCTGTCGCCCGTCATTGGCAGAAGCTTAGGAGGATGCACATTGGAGCGCATGCAGCGATCGACTGGGATGCGATAGATGAGATTAGTGAGACGGCTAGAGTGCGTCGGTTTATACCTGTCGATTCGCCGTGGCATCGTCTTTTTGAGTTGGCGCACACGCCGAGCTACAGGGAGCTGCTGGTCGAGTTCCTTTCGTCATTCACATTTCACCCTCCTGGGGTCCTAGTGCCACTTCCGCACCCAGATGTTCCCCCTCCGCCTGAGGTTTCTTTCAGGCTCGCTGGCGTTTTGCGTTCGATGACGCTAGCACAGTTTGCAGTGCATTGCGGTTTATACAGGCAGGTGGAGATCGAGACTGACATTTACACAGCGGGGCTAGTGGTGGTTGATACACCCACTCTTTTAGGGTTTTGGCCGGTGATTGCGGGGGCGAATACTTAGGAGCACGACAAGTCAAAGGGGAGGGTTTCATTTATTGATGACCCAGTGTACAGGTACGTACGTTTATTACATAAATTATTGTGATTATGTATATTGTTTATTAATTTCTGTTTCTATATTTCGCTAACACTATCTGCAGGTATATGCACCATATGCTCGCTACATCTATTGCAGGGTGCGGCTACAGCCGTGAGTGGTGTACGAGCACTTATTTTTTTTTTCTTTTATTGTTTGTTGTACAGGAGGCCGTGCGCACTAGCACACGGTCTAGCCCAGTACTACGCCTCCACCTATCACCGGTAGGAGCGCGGATTTTTGTATGGCGGCGCTTACGTGACCGTCATTGCCCGTTCATTGGGCCTCGTACTGGAGCAGGACCCACATTTACGGACGAAGCTAGTCATGCCGACGTGGATGGGTTTTCCATCGCTGTGGGGGATGGGACTGATCAAGAGATTCGTCGTTGGCCCGCGGTTTAAAAACCGCGAAGGGGGCATATGGACAGAGGAGCCTCTACCAGAGTAGTTCGAGCTAGTCTATCCTCCGCCAGATGCTGCTGCAGTGCCCGTGCCGGACCCTCCGGTGAATTTAGACGGTGTAGCGATGCCACAGCCACCGCCACCTCCCGGGGCACCTCAGTTTCCACGTCACGTTATTACAGGTCATGCCCTAGGAGCTGCAGTACATCCGGAGATACGAGCAGAGCTTGAAAGGTTCAACGATTTGATAGGTTGGTTGGTACGGGCCGAGCAGGATAGACGAAAGAGAGAGAGAGAGAGGGATTACCCCCGATACCGCTTCCACCACCTCAAGCACCACATCAGCAGCAGCCGCAGCAGGCAGATCCAAATTCGGAGCCTGATGCGTAGACCAGTTGTAGTTTTTATTTTTGTTATGCATGTACAAACTTATCTCATATATTTTTGCTATAGATGTACAAAAGTTATCTTATATATGTCATATTTACGTTTGTTTTCAGTTATTCGGTTACTTAATGATTTTTTCTTAAATTGATATAATATGGAAAGAATATATGTTTTGAATATAATACGGAAACAATATATGTTTTGAATATAATACGGAAACAATATTTAAACGAGATAAAATTTTAATCGGAAGAATAATATTTAAAAAAGTAAAATGTTAAAAACATTATAATATTTAATCGATTGAATCTATTTAAAGAGCCGATCTAATAAAACGGTTAAACTTTTTATAGTGTAAAAAACAAAAGTTTTTTTAAAACCAAAAAAAAATTCGCTAAAAAAACACCTTCAAAAACTATCAAAATAACCACACCAAAACCGACCAAAACACCTCTTCTTTCAACCAAAAAAACACCCAACACCTGAACGACTCGTATAGGCCTGTACGAGGCGTCTAGGGTTTCTTAAACTTTGTGCCTGGCAACCTCTGAAGACCCCCTTAAATTCAGTGCCTAGACGCCTCGTATAGCCCTATACGAGGCGCCTAGGGCACCAAAAGTGTCCAAATAGTGTCAGAGGGTGTTCAAATAGTGTCAGAGGGTGTCCAAATAGATCCAGCCTTTATTAATTGTTTTAAACTTTATTTTGTATAGTAAGGGTATTTATGTAATTTCACATCCATTTAACACCAAAAACTAACCTCCATCCAAGTTAGGGACTATCCGAGTAACAAGTCGTCAAACCACAAGGAGCATACATGTAATTTTGAAAAGTTGGGGACTAAAGGTGAAATTTCACCAAACCACAGGGACTATCCGACCATTTTACTCTATTTGAAACTTAAGAACTTATTTGTATATACATGTCCCTATCTTTATTATCTAACGCTTACGTCTAAAACTTGAATAACAGAACTTCACCACTACAAAATTGAGTAATTGTCACTAGAATGGCAAATTTGATTTGAACTTTTAGTATTTCTGGTTCTGTAGTACATTTTTTTTTATTATTGTTTTGTGGTTGAGAAAAATGTCTGAATAATCCCTGTGGTTTGTTCTATTTTCACCTATAGTCCCTACACTTCTAAAATAACAGCTATAGTCCCCAACTTTTGCACATTTGTTCTTGGCTAGTCCCTAGCGTAGATAGAGGTTAGTTTTTGGTGTTAAGTGGGTATAAAATGACCTAAATACCCTTGATATAAAACAAAATGAATTAAAAATCAAGTGGGACCCCTGCCCCACTGTATCTTCTTCATAATATCTCCCTAGTCAATCCCTCACCCCCTCCCCACACCGTATAAATCACCTTCCACCACCGTTCAACCCACCTCTGCCGGCCACCACCATCGACCACCACGCCGATGCCCCCTGTCTTCTCCACACACCACCACCGGAGAAAACCCTATTATTCAACTCCTAATAAAAAAACACACATGGTTGTCGTATAACATTTCTTTACCGATCAAACGACCGGTGGTCGAAGATGGGTCTATTTCTTTTTAACAAAAAACCACATATGGTTGCCGTATGACAAATCTTTCCCATTTTTTAACAAAACCCACCCATGAAACTCGATCTACTTCGCTGTTTCCATTGCTGGAAAACGGATTGCAGGAAAATAGATCTATTTCACAACATGGTCATTACTTATATTGCTAGAAAACGGACCCCACTGTTTCTATTTCGCTAGAAATCGTCTTGGGATGTTCGACAGAATGTATGGCAGTGGTTAGTACTAACCTAATAGGTCGTTCAAAAGATATGTGAGTAGAGAGGTTTTGGTTCGTGATTTTGGTGGTGTGTTTTGGGGTGTCGGGAAGTAATTACCGACCTAGGACAAAGGGTGGGATGAATAGAATGAGTGGTGGTTGTTATTTCATTTGTTCACAGATTTGTACGCTTGGTAGTGACGAGGTGATGGTGGAATGTTAAAAGTGGTGGTTTGAACTTGATGGAATGTTATGATGGTGGTGGTATGATTTTGGTGGTTTGGAGTTGTTGCAGACAAAGAAAGAAAAAGAAGAAGAGAGAAAAGGGAGAGGGAGTGTGGTAGGAAAAAGGCAGGGCGCACTTTTTTAAATATTATAATTGATTTAATGCTTTAATTATTTTTATTAATAGTAAGGGCAATTTTGTCATTTTACAACCACTTAAATAAGAAAAATAAGGACATCTATGTTATGGACTATTCGAGAATAATATGCAAAAGTTGTGACTATAGCTGTAATTTTAAAAGGTTAAGGAGTATAGGTGGAATCTGAGCACATGGACTATCCGAGCATTTTTCTCTTTGTGTTTTAAAACACTTCAAAAAGGCCACTGGTGTTGGAAATTCTAATAATTTATGGATGTTTTGTCACACCCCAACTGATGGCGGAAACATCGGAGTAAGATGAACGAGATTGCTCGAGACTTCATAACACTAAATATGACGAGTATTAAATAAATAATTTTATTTTATTGCTAATATCAATTACATTGTTTGAAATAGAAATACAACAAGTTTGAAATAAACAAGTTACAACAAGCATCGAACGACTAAACTAATAAACAAGAATTAAAGTTTGGTGCATTTCTAGGCATCCTACTAGATTCTATGCATCATCATCATCAAAATCCTGCAATACGTTTTAAAGTTGTAACAACTCTCATCAAAAGTCATATTTATTAAATTAATTTGACCAATAGGAAACCCTAATTGAGACACCCAAGTGATTCTGCACAAACCCTAAAATTTTCAGAATAATTGGAATCAGGATTAGGGCCCCTAAAACTCAAGGGGGGTAAAACCCTAGTTACGATTATCTTAAAAATCTCGTTGTCAAAAATCGAATTTACAAAACAGTCAAGTCAGCAGGCCTAGTCCCAGACGTGGCTGACCTATAATGAATCCGTGTCCCTTACGGACCGTAAGGGTTAAGTCTTACGGTCCGTAAGCCTGGCCAAATTTTAAGTATAAATAGCAGACATTGGCAATCGAATTTTGGTATTGAAACGACGTAAAACTTCGCTGCATGCACTGAGATACGTTTCGTTTACCACAATTAACATACACGGTTCACTAATCGACGCCGCAATCAGGGTAATAACTCGATCGCTGATACGATTCAATGTCCGATCGATTAAACTATCCAATGGATGTTTAAGTGCTGCCCACATTAGGGTTTATGCTTTGTCATTCGTCGTTAAATCGATGGATGTTTAAGTATCGCACTTTGTCATTCGTTGTGAAGCTTTTAATCTCGTGAGTTATCGTAAATGCTGTATTAAGTTACTAACCAAATTGTGTGCCTGTTATTAATTTAGGTTAAAAGGCTAATCAGTAGGCTAGGCTCTGCTCAAATTAAATCTGCAATGTGAGTCATTCTCTTTTTATCAAATCTGTTTACAAAAAGTATGTTTATTTTCAAGATTATAATTACAGTGATTAAGTTTATGTAGTCACCAAATTACAGCCGGTATGTGGGGTATTGTGCACATTACTGTTTTTATCACTTTAGGTGGGCGTACCTAATTAATGATACTCGTTACTATTGGGTGAACAGACTCAATAGTAATATGACCACCGTCACCGAAACGAGTCGATGACAAGTACTGTGGGTATTTGGTTGAAATAAACATTGTAATCTCTCTTAATACTGTGAATTATAACACATGAGTCGTTTTTATAAAAGAATGATTCACTCAGTATTTCCCGCTGACAAAAACTTTTTCAAACATGTTTCAGGTGATCTGTTGTGATCTAGGAAAAGTGCCAAGAAGCACTACAAGCTTAAGGAAATGGCTCAGTATAAAATAAAGAAACATGTTTTGTTAAAATAAAAGATTTCTTTGTGAAATCTCAAGATTGTAAATTACCGGGTTTTATCCCGAGTTGTGAAATAAAATAATCGGGAAATATTTCAGTTTTTAAAAGATCCTGATGATAAACTTCCGCTGTTAAACTCAATTAATTAAATACCACGGGATTTCTGTCCCGCGGCTCCTGAAACGGGTCAAACCGGGTCGGGGGCCGTGACAGAAAAAGGTGGTATCAGAGCCACTGATCTAAGCCTATTAAGTATTTAGAAATACTTAATTTTATTGATTGCCAATTATGTGATTATGTGTTTTATTAACTGATTATTTGTTAGTTACAGTATGGGTAAACAAAAGCTGTCAAACATCTATCTTAAACTAGATAGGTCATCCAACGAGAAGGGAAGTTCATCCCAACCCAAATCCTCAAATCACTCTGTAATTCCTGAAGAAGGAATATTTGTGAGAAAGGCACATTATGAGAAACCACTTTCTCCTAATAAAAGAAGTTTGATTATTAGGAAAAGTCAGGAGGAAATAAGAAAAATCCGAGAAAAGAAGTTAAACAAGAAACCCAGGAATTAACCAGTAAAACACCTTGGGAGGACAAATTAGATGAGAAATGGGCAGATCTTTATATGCTAGCCACAGTAGCAGAAAATGCAAATCTCTAAATACTCTAAAGTTTTAGCACCTTTATTTATCTACAATCCAGAAACCTTATTCAGTAAATAAATAAGTTCACAGTAAATCGTAGTATATTTTACTTGTCAGTTGTTTTATGTATGATATGCAATAATATTTAAGGGTTATCTATGAAATTTTGTTACTTTATTTTAACATTTGGTATGTATTTTGCATATATGCTAAGCAGCATGAATGAGATATCTGAAGCTTTAGAAAATCTTTACCTCTATCCCGTTAAGATAGAAGTTTCCAAGGAATTCACCGGTTACTTCGCTGATAAAGAAGAACCCATGGAATTTCAATCCAAACCACTGGCAAAACCTAAACCCAAGAAAAGAAGCAGATTTGTGGGCTGGAGACGTGTACGTAGGAAAAAGCCAGCAACAAGAAAGGTTACCAAAACTGAAGAACCAAAAGACAAAGGAAAAGGGGTAGAAATTGAGGAAAATGTTAATCAAGTAGAGATAGAAGCTGAGAAGAGTTTTAAGCAAACAGAAAGAGAAGTCGGAGAAAGTTCTAGACAGAAACAGAAAATGACTCCCTGGGAAGTTTTAGATCATAAACTAGTAATGAGTGACCTCATCGGACCTGCCGATGGAAACCTTGAACCAGCTAATCCAAACCTTATATTTACTAAAGAAGATCTTTTCAACTACCCACTAGAAGCTGCAATTCCAATCAATCTGGAACCTGCTATTCCAGATCCTATTGTCCAACCTCAACCACTACCAGTAGAATTAGATGAATGGTGGACAACTGATTGGCAATACCAAAATCTTTTAAACAACCTTGATACATTTTTCCCACAAGTTGACCCAGAACCTCCACTATACCCAACTATGAGCCCGGAGAATCTGACTGAACTTCGTCTCTGGGGCGAAGAGTTAATTAATGCAGGAAATAGGATTAGGGATGTTGGAGAAAGAGTTACTTGGAAGTACGACGAAAGGGAGCGTCGTTTTTAAGAAATTAGCTGACCAGATAATGGGAGTTTGCAGGAATATTTGTTTAATAAATAATCATAAGAACCAGTATGTGTAATAACTTAATAATAAAACGTTGTATGATAATCGTGTGTACGAGGCATAATATAATATATAGAAATGAAACTTGGGAAATCGATAATTTTTGGTTATACATGTTAATGTGATTATATGCAAACTGTTTTATTATATTTGTATTTATACTAATTATTTATATAAAATTAATTATCAGATGGCTAACATTGGTAACGAACCAGTAAATGAGGTTAATCAGTCTGAGCAACATCCAGGAGATCAATATATGACTAGGCAAGATATCGAAAATATTGTTGCTCAAGGGATAGCCAATGCTATTCCAGCAATCGTTGCTGCTGTAAAGAATCCAATCGAACCGCAACAGATCGTTCCTAGTAAACGTATTTCTGAAGATAACTTCAGTAATTGTGTAAATGGAGGCAATGATCATGTTAATCATAATGAGGAACCACATCAAGCTCCATTTCCTAAGAAAATGAAAGCCGCAACGCCTGGTTGCACTTTCAAAGAATTCCTTGCTTGTAAACCCACTGAATTTGCAGGCAATGAAGGAGCAACTGCATCACTGCGTTGGTTAGAGAAAACCGAAGCAGTAATTGCAATAAGTAAATGTGCTAAAGATGATCAGGTCATGTACGCATCAAATCTCTTCAAGGAATGAGCACTCGAATGGTGGAACACTGTGTTACAATCAAAAGGAAGAATAATAGCTTATGCCATGAATTGGGAAGAATCTAAGGGTCTTGTAGAAAGAAAATTCTGTCCCAAGTATGAAAAGGAACAAATGACAAATAAGCTCCTAAATCATCGGATGATGGGTGTAGATTGTCGCGGTTATACTTCGACAGTCTTTGAATATGCTAGAGTAGTACCAACACTGGCTTCGCCAGAACCGGTACTCATTTCTCGTTATATTTGGGGACTAATTAGTGAAATCCGCAATATCGTTAAAGCTGCGAGACCTCGCACTATTGACGATGCTGTGGAATTAGCTAATACCCTAACCGACGAACTGGTGCGCACAAGAGATGAAAATAAGAAGAAGGAATTAGCTCAGAAAATTACCCAAGGATTTCGGGGGGGTAATAATAGCAACTTCAAGAGAAAAGGAACAGGGCAATCTTCAACTCCACCGTTCTGCAGGAATTGCAGAAAGAAACATTTTGGAAGATGTAGTGTAACCTGCAATTTTTGTAAAATGGTAGGACATCGTGAAGAAAACTGCAGGAAGAAATCCACAATCTGTTACAATTGTGGAGAAGTAGGACATTTCAAAACAGAATGTCCTAAATTGGGCAAACCAGCAGACAACAAAACCAAGGCGACCGACGGAACTATTAAGAAGAATGCCAGGGCATTTCAGTTGACCACTCAAGAAGCAGAACTCATCCCAGATGTGATAGCGGGTACGTTCTTAGTTCACAACGTATACGCAAAAGTATTATTTGACTCTGGTGCAAACCAAAGTTTTATAAATACTTCATTCTGTCAAGCTCTTAATTTACCCTTAACCAACCTTAGGCAGACTTTTACAGTCGAAACGGCAGACGGAAATTCTGTTAGTGTAGATAAAGTTTTGCAAAAGGAAAATATAGAACTTTCAGGTCATAAATTCTTTGCAAACCTATTACCTATGAAATTAGCCGAATTTGATGTTGTGTTAGGAATGGATTGGTTAGTAGCCAACCATGCTCGAATCCTTTGTGATAAAAACTCTATAGAAATTCAGGCACCTACTAGGGAAATAATTAGGATTACAGGAGATAAACCACGTAAGCCCATAAAGTTCATATCAGTAAAGAAAGTTGCTAATTGTGAACGAAAACAAGGAATGGTGTATATGATTTCGGTAATCATTAGCACTAAGGGAAAAGAAGTTAAGGAAATTCCTGTAGTCTCAGAATACCCAGAGGTATTCCCAGAAGAATTACCAGGATTACCACCAGATAGAGAGGTAGAGTTTAGGATTCATCTAATTCCAGGAACTATACCGATAGCTAAGGCACCTTATCGGTTAGCACCCACAAAAATGTTAGAATTGAAAAAGCAATTAGATGAATTACTAAGTAAAGGTTTCATACAACCTAGTTCATCCCCTTGGGAAGTGTTGTTTGTAAAGAAGAAGGACGGTTCAATGAGAATGTGTATCGATTATAGAGAATTGAATAAAGTTACAATTAAGAATCGATACCCGTTACCTAGGATTGATGATCTTTTTGATCAACTTCAAGGAGCTAGATATTTTTCTAAGATTGATTTACGCTCCGGATATCATCAATTGAAGGTACAAGAAGAAGACATACCTAAAACTGCTTTCAGAACTAGGTATGGTCATTACGAGGTTACAGTCATGCCCTTTGGGTTAACGAATGCACCTGCAGCATTCATGGACATGATGAATAGAATCTGTAAACCGTATTTGGATAAATTTGTAATTGTTTTCATAGACGATATACTTATTTATTCCAAAAGTCAGGATGAACACTGTCAGCACTTGCATGCACTCTTAACTTTGTTAAGAAAAGAAAAGCTTTATGCCAAATTCTCGAAGTGTGAATTTTGGTTAAAGGAAGTGCAATTCCTAGGACACATGGTGAATCACAAAGGTATTCACGTAGATCCTGCTAAGATAGAGGCGATTACCAATTGGAAGGTTCCACAAACTGCAATGGAAATTAGAAGTTTTATAGGTTTAGCTGGCTATTACAGACGGTTTATTAAGGATTTTTCCAAGATAGCCGTACCATTAACTAAGTTAACCTGTAAAGCCGTTAAGTTTGAATGGGGACCTAAACAAGAAGAAGCCTTTAGAATCTTGAAGCAGAAATTAACCAATGCTCCAATCTTAGCCTTACCAGAAGGAACTGAAGATTTTGAAGTATATTGTGATGCTTCAAAACTAGGATTTGGATGTGTGCTTATGCAACGCAAGAAGGTAATTGCGTATGCTTCAAGACAGTTGAAAAAGCACGAAGAAAATTATACAACTCATGATTTAGAATTAGGAGCTGTAATTTTTGCCCTTAAAATATGGAGACATTATCTGTATGGAAGTAGGTTTACTGTCTATACGAATCATAAAAGTCTAAGATATATATTTGGGCAAAAAGAGTTAAACATGAGACAAAGGAGATGGATGGAAATTTTAAGTGACTACGACTGTGATATTTAATATCACGAAGGAAAGGCAAATGTAGTTGCAGATGCCTTAAGTCGTAAGTGTCATGAGAAGCAACGAAGGGTTCGTGCTCTTGGATTAAATCTACAGTTAGATTTAATGGAACAAATAAAGAGTGTTCAGGAAACATCGATCAAGGATGATGCTGAAGGAATGAAGGGACGAATAAAAGAATTAGAGCAAGGAGCTGATGGAATTTGGAGATTCCACAAAAGCAGAATTTGGGTACCTAAGCAAGGAGAATTAAGAAATAAAATTCTAGAAGAAGCCCATAAGTCAAGGTATACAATTCATCCAGGAAACAATACGATGTACCAAGATTTAAGAAAGAATTTTTGGTGGATAGGCATGAAAAAGGATATAGCCCGATATGTTTCTAAATGTCTCACTTGTTCACAAGTTAAAGCAGAACATCAGAAACCTTCAGGGTTACTACAACAATTAGAAATGCCTATATGGAAATGGGAACTTATAACAATGGATTTTGTTACTAAGTTACCCAAAACAAGAAAAGGTAATGATGCGATTTGGGTAATTGTGGATCGATTAACCAAATCAGCTCACTTTCTACCAATGAAAGAAACCTTTAGTATGGAAAGGTTGGCAAAATTGTATGTAGATGAAGTCGTATCCTTACATGGAGTTCCACTCTCCATTGTTTCGGATAGGGATAGTCGTTTTACTTCTCATTTCTGGAAAAGTTTCCAAGAAGCAATGGGAACTCGACTAAAGTTAAGCATGGCATATCATCCATAAACAGACAGGCAAAGTGAAAGGACAATCCAAACTCTAGAAGATATGCTCCGAGCATGTGTAATAGATTTTGGTGGAAATTGGGACGATCACTTACCTTTAATTGAATTCTCTTATAACAATAGTTATCATTCAAGTATTGAAACTGCCCCATTTGAAGCACTGTATGGAAGAAAATGCAGAACTCCAGTTTGTTGGGCAGAAATAGGAGAAAGTCAATTATCAGGTCCGGAGATTGTACAAGAAACAACTGATAAGATTACACAAATCAAGGAAAGGCTGAAAACGGCTCGAGATCCCCAGAAGAGTTATACAGACAATAGATGTAAGCCGTTAGAATTCCAAGTTGGAGACAGAGTAATGTTGAAAGTTTCTCCTTGGAAAGGAGTAGTTCGATTCGGTAAGAAAGGAAAACTAAGTCCAAGATACGTAGGACCATTTCCAGTAATCCAACGTATAGGACCAGTTGCTTATCGGTTACAATTACCAGAAGAGTTATCTGGAGTACATGATGTATTTCATGTATCCAATCTCAAGAAATGTCTATCAGACGAATCTTTGGTAGTACCTCTTCAAGATATAGAGGTAAACGAAAAGTTAAAATTTGTTGAGAAACCTCTTCAAATATAAGACAGAAAAGTGAAGTTTCTCAAACACAAACGACTAGTGCTAGTTAAAGTGAAGTGGGATTCAAAACGAGGATCCGAATACACTTGGGAGCTGGAATCAGAAATGAAGCGAAAGTATCCTCAATTATTCTAGTAAATCTCGAGGACGAGATTTTTATTAAGGTGGGAAGAATGTAACAACTCTCATCAAAAGTCATATTTATTAAATTAATTTGACCAATAGGAAACCCTAATTGAGACACCCAAGTGATTCTGCACAAACCCTAAAATTTTCAGAACAATTGGAATCAGGATTAGGGCCGCTAAAACTCAAGGGGGGTAAAACCCTAGTTACAATTATCTTAAAAATCTCGTTGTCAAAAATCGAATTTACAAAACAGTCAAGTCAGCAGGCCTAGTTCGCAGACGTGGCTGACCTATAATGAATTCGTGTCCCTTACGGACCGTAAGGGTTAAGTCTTACGGTCCGTAAGCCTGGCCAAATTTTAAGTATAAATAGCAGACATTGGCAATCGAATTTTGGTATTGAAACGACGTAAAACTTCGCTGCATGCACTGAGATACATTCTGTTTACCACAATTAACACACACGGTTCACTAATCGACGCCGCAATCAGGGTAATAACTCTATCGCTGATACGATTCAATGTCCGATCGATTAAACTATCCAATGGATGTTTAAGTGCTGCCCACATTAGGGTTTATGCTTTGTCATTCGTCGTTAAATCGATGGATGTTTAAGTATCGCACTTTGTCATTCGTTGTGAAGCTTTTAATCTCGTGAGTTATCGTAAATGCTGTATTAAGTTACTAACCAAATTGTGTACCTGTTATTAATTTAGGTTAAAAGGCTAATCAGTAGGCTAGGCTCTGCTCAAATTAAATCTGCAATGTGAGTCATTCTCTTTTTATCAAATCTGTTTACAAAAAGTATGTTTATTTTCAAGATTATAATTACAGTGATTAAGTTTATGTAGTCACCAAATTACAGTCGGTGTGTGGGGTATTGTGCACATTACTGTTTTTATCACTTTAGGTGGGCGTACCTAATTAATGATACTCGTTACTATTGGGTGAACGGACTCAATAGTAATATGACCACCGTCACCGAAACGAGTCGATGACAAGTACTGTGGGTATTTGGTTGAAATAAACATTGTAATCTCTCTTAATACTGTGAATTATAACACATGAGTCGTTTTTATAAAAGAATGATTCACTCAGTATTTCCCGCTGACAAAATCTTTTTCAAACATGTTTCAGGTGATCTGTTGTGATCCAGGAAAAGTGCCAAGAATCACTACAAGCTTAAGGAAGTGGCTCAGTATAAAATAAAGAAACATGTTTTGGTAAAATAAAAGATTTCTTTGTGAAATCTCAAGATTGTAAATTACCGGGTTTTATCCCGAGTTGTGAAATAAAATAATCGGGAAATATTTCAGTTTTTAAAAGATCCTGATGATAAACTTCCGCTGATAAACTCAATTAATTAAATACCATGGGATTTCTGTCCCGCGGCTCCTGAAACGGGTCAAACCGGGTCGGGGCGTGACAAAAGTATAGTTCAATACAAAAGTATTGGCGAGTATACAAGTTTTGAGTACTAGCATATATGTATAAGAGTTTCGGCAATTCACATGAAAAAATAGTTAACGAGATTAATGTAAACATGGCATGCAATTTGACAAGTCAACCCTCTGATTACCGCAAGTTTAAAAGTCTTAACATGACCTCAAGAATACGGACGGTGCGTTACTCCTATAGCGCTATACATGTTAAGGGGAGGCTCTTACAAAGTTAATGACAAGTAAATCGCACAAAAGAATCATCCAAGTATACAAATCAAGTATCACGTATTTTAGCACGTATGATTGAATTGTTTGTGTTTGTGATTTAAGCATAAAGTTTGATTTCGTGTGTTTAAATAGTGTAACGTATTGCACCCCAAAAGTGTAAAAGGAAAAAGGAGTTAGGTATACTCACAATCTTGCAAAAGCTTTCTGATTATCCATAGATTGAGGATTTGTTGCGATTGGGAAATGAAGGTGTATGGTCGCTTGGAGCTTATGGAGTGGTTGGATTTGGAATTTTAAAGTACGTAAGTATATAGTATGAAAGTATGTTTAAAAAATAGAAAAATATATATATATCCTATCAAGGTATTTGTCACGACACTGAGTTTCATGTGATTTTTCGGGTCCAGGTTTGCCCGACATAATCAGTAGCAAGGAACGCGTAAACAGGATTATTGGAAACCGAAACAGAAACTATTCAGACGAATGAACAGTTCGGACGATAGGGGCCTTTCACGCGAAAGGGATCACCCTTTCGTGCGACAGGGACTGTTTGAACCGATCTTCGTCTTCGAACGTTTTAACTATTAATCAGTTATGTTTGTGAGTCCAGTTAAGTTATAGATATATTATAACAGTCTAGAATGTCAAAGAGTTCATAGAAGTCATGCATGGAGGTATTTACCTCGTTATAGTTCACCAAAGCACAAGTTAGTTAACAAATTTAGCTAACCAGTTGGTCATGAATAACAGAAATGGAAATAACAGAATTTTAAGTAGCCAAATAACCGAACAAGGACAACCCAGGTGTGCCAACTCAACATAGAAAGAATGAACTAAGTGTTGGAGGCTGAATGGGGTTAAATTGTTCTACATCTAGCATATGTATCTTGATAAGGAAAAACTAAATTTAAGTAGAAACAATTCAGAAATTTTTAACCACTTCTATCGTATTTTCTTTTGCTACGTGTGCAGGTAGATGTAGCACTAATTGCCACTGGAAGAGCTCCATTTACAAAAGGTCTCGGGTTGGAAAATGTATGCTACGGAGTATTAAAGAATTAAACATTGAAAATAATATTATTACATGTATGACTCTAATGGTATAATGTATTTCTCCAGATAAATGTTGAGACTCAACGTGGTTTTGTTCCTGTTGATGAGCATATGCGAGTAGTCGATGCAAAGGGAAATACGGTTTGTTGCTAATGATTTATGAGCTTATATTACGAAAATATTATTATTTAGGGTTTGAGAATGAATTCTGGTTATTATTTGTTATGTTCCTCACTTATATTGCATTGGTGATGCAAATGGGAAGTGGATGCTTGCTCATGTTGCAAGTGCACAGGGAATATCAGGTAAGTTACGATACATGTATATTTTCTTTTCTTTTTTTTCTTTATTAGTATGCTGAATCAACCTTAATGTATCTTTTGAAATAGTTGTTGAACAACTCAGTGGAAAAGATCATGTTCTTAACCATTTGAGTGTCCCAATAGCTTGCTTCACCCATCCTGAAATCAGTATGGTGGGATTGACCGAGGCAAAAGTCTTGATTTTAGTCGTCAGCCTATATGATTGTGAAAAATATATTTTTTAAAATATACAACACACTGTGAGGGGGGTTAACTGGGTCAGGTAACGAGTCAAAATGGGTAATTCGGTTACGGGTTAGGTATTGTTTTTTTAAATTCATTATTGGTTTGGGACAATGCCAGATTTTGTTATCACCGAATGGTGCAACCTCAAGCAAAGGAGAAAGCCAAGAAAGAAAAGTTAAAGATAAGTGTTGCAAAGACGAGTTTCAAGGCGAACACAAAAGCATTGGCCGAGAATGAAGGGGAGGGTCTTGGGAAGGTCTCTTTCCTCTTTATTAATTAATTAATTAATAAGAATATTGTTGTGTTGGGTCACAATGGATTTATTTTTTTTATATTTGCTTCAACTGCTCATCCGATGGCCATTTGGCAGTCAAATAGAGAATGTTGATGGGCTTTTGGTTTTGTATGATGCAGTTGATATATAGGCCTGATACCGGTGAGATTCTTGGAGTACATAAATTGGGGATGCATGCTGCTGATCTTATCCATGAAGCATCAAATGCCATTGCATTAGGAACTCGTGTTCAGGCACATTTTCACCCCTCATTCAATTAGGAAAACATAAACTTGAACCTTGAATATAATCGGTAGTCATAATTTAAGTTATATAAGTCAATGAATAGAAGCAAACACTAAATATACTTTTGCATGACATTAAGTTTGCAGTTCATGCACATCCCACCCTATCAGAAGTCCTTGATGAGCTTTCTAAAGCAGCACATGTAAATGTAGATGAACCCAAGCCGGTAGCATTAATGTAAGTGAGGTGGTTTGATCAGTTATATGTATTCGGATTATGTTTGATGATGGTGTGTACATCTTATTGCAAAATTTTACAATTATAAGACGATGTGTTTTACGGATACTGCACATAAAGGTGGCAAGTAAATATCACCAAAACCGACCCATCTGTTTTTTTTTTTTTTTTTTGCTCTGTGTTAATCTATTTATGAACAATGGATTGATTTTGATTATTTCAACGGGCATCGTCTTACAGGTCGCCATGATAACTGAACTGTATTTGTATTCAATTGTTCTGGTTGCCGGGGTTCTTGCGAGGTTACCCCTCTTAAAGAAGACTTAGGGGAGGTGACCGGATAATCACCACTGGCGGATTCAGGGTCGTCTTGGCGGTGGCGATTTTCAACTTCAAACCCTGGCCGACGTTTCTGGTGATGGCAGCCGGGGTTCTTGCGAGGTTTCAGCCTTTCACCTACCTGACGATGATGGTGGCTTGCTACCTGGTATGGCAACTCCGGTTGCAACCGTAGCGCTACTGAGCGGGTTCAACGACGATGATGATCTTTTCTGGATCTGAGTCGATTTATGTTAGTGATTTTGCTTTTTTTTTTTGGTTTTGCTTTTTGAGATTGATTAAATGATTGTGTTAGTGGTGTTGGCCATGTTGTTTCTCGTTTTTGTTTCGGCTGTGATGTTCGTATAGCGCTGGTTGGTTGTGATTATTGGTGTTTTACTAAGCCGTATTTTAGGGTTTGAATATTAGTGTTTAACTGGTTGGTTGTGATTACCGGCTAAAAAGATGTATCTATTAATACACATGTGGCAATTTTCAACGTAAAACCCTGGCTGACAATGGCTGTTGTGGCCCTTGGTAGGTTGTCATTTAGATTTCTCTTTTTCTAGGATTACTAGCTATCACCATTATCTGTGGGGAAGACACTCATGAACTATATATAGAAGCATCCTCTGTTCTTTCAGAAGCTCTCAAAATAGAGTCTCAAGCAAAGAAGATAAAATCAGTAGGCCCTTTACCAGTTTTATGTTTATTTTTATAATATATATATATATATATATATATATATATATATATATATATATATAGAGGACCGCTAAAATGAGAACCACCTCCAGTTATGAGAACCATGAGAACCACTTTCTAGCCTTTAGATCTTTAGGGTGGATGGATGAGATTAAAAGTAGTAAAAACTATTATAAAATTCTTTTTGTCTTATTATGTTTTTTATATTTTATTGTTAAAGGGCATTTAAGTAAATTTGTTTCTTTTGTCTTTTTATATATATTATTTTTTATTGCCTTTTTTGTCTTATTGCATTAATTATTTTTTATTAAAAAAACATATTTTTTGTTAAAGAATTTTTTTAAATCAGATTTTTTGATAATTTTATTCAGGATTTGTTTAAAAAAACGTTTTTAACGAACCGTTTTTAACGCGCCGTTTTGCGCCCTGTTTTTACGCTCCATTTTTAACGCGCCGTTTTTACGCCCTGCTTTTTCGGGCGTCGTTTTTTCACGTCGTTTTTTTGCGCCGTTTTTTAACGTCGTTTTTTATCATCGTTTTTACGCCGTTCTTTAACGTCATTTTTTACGCCCTTTTTTTAACGTCGTTTTTACGCCGTTTTTATAATCTACGTTTTTACGTTAAAAAATTAATGTTTTACGTTTTACGCTCGGCTTTTTCAAGCGGCGCTTTTTTACGTTAAAGTTTTTACTTTTTACGTTTATGTTTTACGTTTTACGTTTTTTTAACGTCGTAAAACTTTTTACGTTTTATTTTTTTCGTTTTACGTTTTACTTTTTACGTTTACGTTTTACCTAAAACTTTTTACGCTTTACAAAAAACTTTTTACGGTTTACATAAAACTTTTTACGTTTTACGAAAAACTTTTTACGTTTTACGTTTTTACGTTAAAAAAGTTTACGTTTTTTACGTTTTACGTTAAACTTTTTACGTTTTACGTTTTTACGTCAAAAAAATTTACGTTTTACCTAAAACTTTTTACGCTTTACAAAAAACTTTTTACGGTTTACATAAAACTTTTTACGTTTTACGAAAAACTTTTTACGTTTTACGTTTTTACGTTAAAAAAGTTTACGTTTTTTACGTTTTACGTTAAACTTTTTACGTTTTACGTTTTTACGTTAAAAAAATTTACGTTTTACCTAAAACTTTTTACGCCTTACAAAAAACTTTTTACGGTTTACATAAAACTTTTTACGTTTTACGTTTTTACGTTAAAAAAGTTTACGTTTTTACATTTTACGTTAAACTTTTTACGTTTTACGTTTTTACGTTAAAAAAGTTTACGTTTTTACGTTTACGTTAACTTTTTACATTTTACGTTAAAAAATTTACGGTTTACACAATTTTTTTTACAATAACTTTTTTACGCAACACGAACGCACCCAGAAAACGCAAACTCGGTAGGTGTCTCAGATAGATTGTTATCATCATCGACTAGGGAAAAAAATATAAAAAGCCAACAACATCAAAACAAAAACGTATCTCGAAAAAAAAGGGGTTTGGCTCAGATTTTCCGATAATAAAAAAGGCTGCAAAATGGGGTTGCAGGTTCAAAAAACCTACCCTCCGCCGTCTTTGCCGCGCCATCGTCATCAAAATCAACGTTTTTTTTTTTTTTTTTTTTTTTTTTTTGCATCATCGCCCCCCAAATCTAAACCGATCAAAACCCACATAATTAAAGAATTCAAATCAACAGAATCAAGAATTCAAATCAACCCCAATCCCAGATTCAACCGATTTCAGAACATACCACCATCAGATTCAAGAACACCCAAATCAAACCCCCAACATACCACCATCAGATTCAAGAACAGTAGAACATATAAATCATACAAAAAATGCCATCATCAGATTCAAGAACACCCAAATCAAACCCCCAAACATACCACCATCAGATTCAAGAAAAGTAGAACATACAAATCAACAGATTAAACCAACAAAATCAACACACAAATCAACAGTCGAAAAACAAACATGAACCAACAGATCAAACCAATAATCAACAACCGAAAAACAAACCAGAACCCGTTTAAACCAACAAATCAACCACCGATAGCCATCACTCAAATCACCGGCACCACCTCTAGCCGCCACTCAAACACCGGTACCATCGACGTCGATGGCACCACCGGCACCACCAACATCGCCGGCACCACCGACATCATCATCGCCATTAAAACTCCCAGATGAAGAACAAGGCTTATGTGTGGGTTTCCACATCATCATCGCCCTTTAATCTCTCAGATGAAAAACAACCAGAAGAACTGGTCTTTGAAAACCAGAAAAAAAAACACACAGAAGCTTGATCTCCGGTTGTCCGGAGAGTGATATCCGGTGGCGGAGGGCGGAGGGCGGAGGAGAAGCTTGATCTCCGGTGATGGATTTCAACTTTTGAGAGAGAGAAAGGAAGTTATAAAATAGAGAGAGAGAGAAGAGAGATGGTCTGACATTAATAATGAGGAGAGAGATGGTGAAATATGACATTTAGAGTAAATGACCAATATACCCCTTTTGTTGGCTGAATGTTATTGGTTGAGAGTGGTTCTCATGGTTCTCATAACTGGAGGTGGTTCTCATTCTAGCGGCTCCCTATATATATATATTTGACTTATGACTTATCGATACTGATTAAAAACTTCTTTAGTAGATATTGGATAGTTTAGTTGTTATCAGTTTTGATTTGGGGGGGGGGGAGCGGACAAGTTAGATGAGACCAAAAGATCTATGCAAAGTATACGGGTTTTCATGCACTCTAGAACAGATGGTTAGGCATGTTTTATTAGCGGAAGCCGATGATCATCATCATCATCATCATCACGGTGGGGTTTTGGTGGTTTGATACGAAACTTTGGATTATTAACAGAATTGGTAGACATGGTTTGTAACAATGAGGATGAGTAAATGGACAAACAATAATGAAAGGTTTTGAATGTCTTGGTGTCGAGAGAAGTTCCCGGCAATGTGTATATATACATTAGATAAACAAAACGGTTATTTGGTGGTTTGGTTTTGGCAGGAGTAACCGTCAAACATGAGACGTTTAACCAACTGACACAACCGCTTGTCTATATCATTTCATACATATATATATAATGAAATATAGTAATAATGTTTAAGTACAAATAAATATCGAATCATAATTATGTTTATATAAACTAATACTCTCCCCTAAACATGATTATGTTTACGGGAGTTCTTGATAACGCTGTAGTTCGCTTCATTTACAGCCTTCTCCACCCTTGAGAAATCGAATCTCTTCCTTTGTTGCAGTGTAACACCCCGAAAATATAAAACTTTATATTAGAATTATAAAGTATAAATTAAACGAGAGTTTACTAACTAGGAATTTTAACCTAGTTAGTTACAAGTCTAGAAATAGCTTGTAATAAGGTTAAAAGCTACTAAACTTTATGTTGAACAAAGTAGAGGGGCCTTAGTTGTAAAAATTGAAATTAAATTAAATAAAACAAATAAAAATAAACCAAACACCCCAAAATTGAGGTGTCTGGTCGATCAAGAAGAAGCAGGGGGAGACACCCCATTCTCAAACTCCAAACATCTACAAAATCAATCAATTGAAGGCCAAATTCTGTTCCAAATCAAAATCCAAACATAGATTACTGATCCTCATCACAAGGGGATTACAAGGTATGTAATATTTTGAGAAATCTCTCAACTTGAAATTCTCATGAATTGGGAAAAATCTGAAATTATGGTTGCATGTGTGTGTTATGATGATTTAGGAACAACTATAGTGTCTAGGGACAAACCCTAGACAAATACAAGTTGAAATCATATGAAATTTTAGCTAAACCTATGAACACCATTGTAGGTGATTAGTGGGTTATGTGTAATTTGATGAACATTAGGTTATAGATTGTTGATCTAGTGTAATTTGACAATTTTGAAGTGATTTCTGAAATTTAGAAGTTAATAACCATGTAAAAAGGTTAAATGGTGAGAAATTAGGGCTAAGTAATAAACTAGGGATTTGATGTTCAATCATGTAAAAATCTGCCCTTGAAGTGTTTGTTGAAATGCCTCTAAGAAGGCTTAAAACTGAAATTCCAAGTTTAAACGCATAATTATGGTATTTCGGTGTATTATGCGAATTGCGATTTAAAAGAGAGTTCTAAACATATCATAAATGAACTCTATAGGAAAGGATACCGGAACATCGAGTGGACAAGCCGGTGGTGAATTACGGTTGAAGGGCGTGCACTAAGGTATGTAACTTGACCCGTTACATTTGATGAATTATTGTTTAACTATGTGTTGTTGATTAAAAATTGTGTTGATTGTAGCGACTTTGTTCGTTACTTAATTCGTAGGTTAAGAATTGGTTTGTAGTCGTTTGGTAGTCATCAAAATGGAGGATTTCCGTAGATGAACCAAACGGGTCAAACAATGATACATTGTAGTAATAATATTCTAAGTAGATAGAGATGGCGAAAAATGATCACAAGAGCACGAAGCCATAGTGTTGGTAATGAAGTGTCGGTGATCATAAGCCCCGGAAGTTGGGTAACAAGCGCCTTAGGCTTACTAGACAAATGGTAGTAAAATAAGTAGAATTATAATGGGTCGAATAAATGCATAGCGACATTTAGTGGTTCGGTCTGTAAGTTAAATTTTCGGTATCAAAATTTTATTGGTTATGTTGATAATGAATTTACAGATGTATAGCAATCACTTAAAACGGACGACCGAGCGGAAAGTTATGGCTGTTTAAGTCAAAAATCTGAATTTTTCGGAGCTGGCAGCAATTGCAGGCTAAAAACCTGCACCTGCTGGAAAAACGTTTCCTCCGCGCCACGCGGAAGGATCCTTTAGATCCTCCGCGACACGCGATGGTCTCCACGACACGCGAAAGAACCAAGGGAACCTGCCGCGAGTCGCGGCAGGATTTCTTTTGAAATTTTATTTTATTTGTTATGTTTTGATGCTAAGGCTTGCTTGTATAGTTTAAATTGTTGTCAAAACTAACGTTTTAGATGGTTTTGACCTTAGGTAAAAGTGGGAACTATCTGGATGGCGATCAAGCTAATGTCGAAGAACCGAACACTTATTTTGAAGCTTCCGCAATGTTTTAAATCTTTGATAGACTTTGTATATGGGTTGTAAACAATTTCTAAACAACTTTTGAAACGTTTTACCTTAGTCGTTAGTTGACTAAGGTTGATGCTACTCATGAACTTCTTTAATGAAAGTTATGTTATTTAAACAATATTTATTTGAAATAGTATAATTTATTATTAAAATCAAGTGAAAATTTAAGGGTGTTATAAGTTGGTAATCAGAGCTTAAGGTTGTCAACAAAGTGTTCGGTTCAAGCTTGATTGATCGTCCGGTAAGAATTAACTTATTTATGTTAGTAGATTATACCTTATGGAAGTATGAGAAATAAATTGATATGCATGGGAAGAGTGTGTTAACACACTCAAACCCGGAAAGTGCATTAAAATGTGAACGGTTAAAGCAAGTTAGGAACTTGGCTAAACCGAAACAAAAGAAGCAATATTATAAATGAAATGTTTAACGTTTAAATGTAAACATTTCAGCTTCAAGATGTCTGATGGGAATGATGATAATCCGGTGCAAACAAGCACCGAACAAATGAAAGAGATAATTGCCGAAGAGGTAGGGAAGGCAATTGAAGGAAGTCTATCCGGGTTTATAGACAAAATTCAAAACACGGTGTTGTCGCTTGTTGAAGAGCGAGTTAAAAGGTTGGAGGATATTGTCAACCTTATGAAGGAGAAAACGGGAGAACGCAAAGGGTGTTCGTACAAAGAATTTATGGCATGTAAACCGCCAATCTATAACGGGGAGGTTGACCCGATAATTTGCCAAAGATGGATAAGTGATGTTGAAGGAGTGTTTGAACGAACCCATTGTGACGTAGGTGACTTTGTTGCTTACGGAACGGGTCAATTGAGAAATCAAGCCAAGGATTGGTGGGATAACAAAAAGAAGGAAATGGGAGCCGAAGCGGCGAGGGCTATGACTTGGGACGAGTTTAAGGTACCATTCCTTAAACAACACAGTCCCAAAGCGGTTATTAACAGAATCAAAGAAGAATTCATCCAGCTGAGACAAAAGGGTGAAACAATTGATAAGATCACGGGCATCTTCATGGATTAGCTGAGATTTTGTGACGAGTTAGTCACCACTGAAGAGCAAAAGATATATTACCATTACAACATGCTGAGTGCCGAGTACCGGGAATTCATAACTCCGTCAAAATACGAAACCCTCACGGAGATTATCAACACCGTCCGGGAGCGGGAAATCGAGTTAAAGAAACAAGTGGAAAGAGGTGAACGAAGGGCACAGGATGTGAATCCAAGCCCTACAAAGAAAGCTAGAACTACTGAATCGGGAAAGAAAGTGGATGCTAAAGGCGGGTCACCGAGTTGCAAAGTGTGTGGTAAAGGGCACAAAGGCGAGTGCCGCTTCAAAGACAAGCCGTGCCCGGTATGTGGGAAGACGGGGCACACCGCATCTCTATGTCCCGGGAAAGCTTCTGTTTGTTACAAGTGTTATCAACCCGGTCACAAGAAATCTGAATGCCCCGAGTTGGTGGGAAAGAGAGACACAAAAGAGTCTCCAACAGAAGCTCCCAAAGCGAAGGCTAGGTCCTTCCAACTTACCGCGGCTGAAGCAAAGACAGAACCCGATGTGGTCTCAGGTATATTCACAATTAACTCAATTCCAGCACGTGTATTGTTTGATACGGGTGCGAATAAATCCTTCGTTTCGCATGGATTTATTCGACATCCTTCATTTGTATTGACGAAATTATCTGTGCCCTTAGAAGTTGAAATAGGGGACAACAAAAGTTTTATAGTTTGTGATGTTTGTCGAGGCTGCAAATTAAGCATCGAGGATGAGGAATATTTAATAGACTTAATCCCGATGTCAATGGGAGAATTTCAAGTAGTCGTTGGGATGGATTGGCTATCTCAGCACCATGCAAAGGTCGTGTGTTTTCGTAAAGAGATAAAACTAACGTCTCCGAGCGGAAAACACGTCACCATCTATGGCGAGAAAGGAGGCAACCCCATAGTATGCTCAATGTTGAAAGCTCACAAGCTTATGAAGCGAGGATGCAAGGCATTCATGATATACGCAAATGAGCCCGAGAAAGAATCACGAAAGATTGAAGATGTACCGGTAGTACGGGATTATGAAGATGTGTTTCCGGAGGATTTACCGGGGATACCGCCTGAACGAGAAGTAGAGTTCGGGATCGAATTGATTCCGGGCGCCAAACCCATAGCAAAAGCTCCGTACCGACTCGCACCGTCGGAATTATAAGAGTTGATGTCCCAAATTCAGGACTTGCTTGACAAAGGATTCATAAGGCCGAGTGTGTCTCCTTGGGGCGCACCGGTATTGTTCGTGAGAAAGAAAGACGGAAGCATGCGCATGTGTATCGATTACCGGGAGTTAAACAAACTCACGGTAAAGAACCGATACCCGCTTCCGAGGATAGATGATTTATTCGACCAATTACAACGTGCGAATTGGTTTTCAAAAATTGACCTTAGATCGGGGTATCACCAACTAAAGGTCAAGGAAGAAGATGTGCCGAAGACGGCTTTCCGCACGAGATACGGACATTACGAATTCCTCGTGATGTCATTTGGGTTAACAAATGCACCTGCGGCTTTCATGGACCTCATGAACCGGGTTTGCAAACCAATGTTGGATAAGTCGGTTATTGTGTTTATCGATGATATTTTGGTATATTCAAAAAGTGAAGCTGAACACGCACACCATGTCACACCCTGGCTTTGCGGAAGCGTGGTTAATTTTGGTGTAACTTCTTAATACCATAGCTTAACCATAACAAAGCTATATGAAATAAAATCATGCAAGATCATCCGTTGATTTAAGTTTTTAAAACCAGAGTAACATACCATTGTCTTAAACAACATAAACAGTAACATGAAGTAAACGCAGTCTAAGATTTGTGACTTGTCCAGGAAAGAGTCACATTTCCTAAACTGGGATGACCTTGGAACCCTTATGCAGCGGGAAAACATAACATACCGTGCCAGATCCAGTTAATTTCCTGAAATACATGTAAGTTGAAAAATCAACAATAATGTTGAGCGAGTTCATGTGTAAGTGAGTATGTAAAACACTTGTAAGTATAAAAGTTCCCTGGTATGTAGCAGTGTAAGGAAAAGAGATCACCAATGGTTTGCAAGGCCATTAGCATGTGTGAAATGCAAGTAGGAAGACTCAACCTAGCAGATTTTTGCGTCGGGTACAAAGTCACTCAAGGTCCGTTCTGTTGGTCCTCTTAGAGGTCCGTTCTGTTGGGCCTAGAGTTGGGCTCGCTACACCCAGATAGATCTACCGCTTACGTCCCTCGGTGTTTCTGCCTACCCATTCACATGATCTAAGTAGTAAACCTCCTTACGCTAACCATACCGTGTATAAAGTACTTGTAAACAAAGTAACATGTATTTCACCCCCGTAGTTAAGAAAACTGAAAACAGTTAGAGAAAAGGGGGACATGAACTCACAGTCGGTGCGTCTCTACCAAGTACTCCAAATCAGAAAGCTGTGCGACGACCTACAAGTGCTAATTCTATTAGACGGACGGCCGTGCCTTAGCTTTATAGTTTAAGTCTTTGGGAAATAGTTAGACAACTATTTCGTGTTTACGTTCTGTATATACTTGGTAGTTAATCTCCTTCCCAAGGATGGGGGATTCAATACATGTGCGTTCAAATTATATCATTAAGTCTCACTTAATATATATACCTTTCCAATTCCAAAATATAAGTATTTTTCTCAAAAATATTATATTTTCATTTCACATAATTTTTCTCCAATAATACGTTGTTAAAATACGCGTTCATAAATATTTCCGTAAGTGCGTAAGTTACGTTTTAACAATCGAGTGGTAATGTGATTACCGGTGTAACTTATATATTTATGGTGCGAGCGTTCGTATTATTTTGGATTCGTTAACGTTCGTAAATATTATTTTTACTCTAAAAATAATATTTATGTATTTCACAAAAATAATCATAAACAGTGTGTGAAAAATATATATATATTTATCACGTTAAATTTTGTGAAAATCCCACCTCCGAATATTTAGTAAATAAAGTCATGGCGAAATTTATGTTTCGAAAACATGTCAAAAATGATTCTAACACTTGTAGTGTAAATAGTTCTAAGTGTTAGGTTTTTAGAAAAATTTCGCCAGAGTTTCCTCTGTAACTGGAGGTGGCCACGCTTTCAAGCGTATCATTTTCTTTAACAAATCAACTCAACAATTTTCTTTATTGATCAGAACAACTTTCATCACAACAACTAATCGACAGGTATGTAAATCGCATAATCGCATGAACTTGTAGTTTTTCCGAAACTATAGTGTAAATCCCATTATATTTTGTGGATCTTTATATAAAGTAATTTTGATCTCGTAAAAACCTCTTTTTTAGAGAAATCCGTCTTTACAACTTCTCGTCATCTTTTACAAAAACGGTTATTTGTCGGATCTTTTCATTTCACAAGTGTTTACACACTTGTGGGTTATAAAAATCATGCTTGTTATTGTAAGATCCATCTCTTTAAAATACATGATTTCTTTGATACGTGGTTCTTTGAAAATACCACTTGCAGATGCGTAGATCCGCTAGTTTTAAACACTATTGTACAAGTTAAAACACTTTTACACAAGTAAAACATTTTTACACAAGTTCATGTTTCATGTGTGGTAGAGTTTCACCTTTTAACCCTTGTTACTTCTAAAATAGCTTTGTGTCATGATTCAAGATGTTGGTGCATGTTATATGACAACAGCTTTGGATTGGTCTTTGGATATTAAACAGAAGATTGGATCATGAAGACTTAAAGAAAAAACGAGCTCTATGAAGCCCAATCAGTCCAAGTTTGTATTAAGTCTATTAGGCCCAAGTTTATGTAACATATGTAATATGGGCAAAGCCCAATTCGTGTATGGTAGGTTGTAGTATATAAACAACCTCTTGCTACATGTTTAGGGTTAGACACTTGAGAGAACTTGGAGACACTTTGAAGAAGAACACTTTAGACAACTAGAGAGAGCATTCAAGTTTGAGAGTATAAGAACAAAACAGAAATCGGCTGTTAGGTTCTTGTAGATCTTAGTGATTGTAAAACACTTCTAAGGGTTTGATAATCACAGAAGATCAGTTTGAAAGTTTGTGTGTTTGTGTGTTCGAGTTCTTGTTCATCTACATATTCTTGATTCTGTGTTCGAAGATCAATCAAGGGGATTCCGCACCCTTGATAGATTAACAGTCTTGTTAAGATCCAACGGGATTAAGGGACCTACAATTGGTATCAGAGCATTTGCTCTTGTGCGGGGTTCAAGACTGATCGATTGGATTCAAGTTTGTTTTTCGGTTGAAGATTTTTTGGTGTCTCATTAATAATTTTCGTGAAGAACAGCAAGAACAAGGAAGAACAGTTCAAAATTCGGAGTTTTTGATCTGATTTGGTAGTTGGTAGTTGTGGTTGAGTTGGTTTTGTTTGAAAATTTCGAGTTAAATTTCTGGGTTTTTGCGAAGAACATTTGAAGAACATTTTAAATTCGTGTATTTTAATCCGTTTTGATTATTGTTTTTGACTGTTTTCGTGTTTGTAGGAGACTTTTGCTTGGATTTCGTGTAAGGAAAGAAGTGTTGATTGAGATTTTGCTTGTGCGACCGGATTGTCAGCTGCTGCTGTTGACAGCTGCTGCTGTTTCGGGATTGGGTGGCTGATTGGCCCAATCAGCTCTTGTGCGATCTTGTGATATTCAAAATTTGAAATTTTTAAGCTTGTACGTTTGGAGATCTTGTACGTTTGAGGACCTTGTACGTTTGGAGATCTTGTACACTTGGAGAGCTTGTGCGTTTGGAGTTCTTGTGCGAACCGAAGTCAGCTTGTGCGAATCTGAAACTTGTGCGATCAGGCCCAGGCCCATTAAAGTGACAGTTTGGCCCAAAGTTACTGGATTGTGCGATCCAGAAGACCTTGTGCGATTCCAAGAGTCTTGTGCGATCCTATCTTGTGTGATTCACAAGTGGTGGAATTTTGAAAGGCAAGCGTAGGAATTTTTTCAGTGTTTCGAGTTTAGAGAACGATCTGCAGCACATCTGAAGAAGCTGTTTGCACCGTTGAACTCGTGGGATTTTTACGAAAAAAAAAAAAAAAAAAAACTCTGGAAAATCCCGAATTCAGTTTTCGACATTATATATCTTTGGACTCGTCTTTTCGAGACGATTCTAACGGTGTAATTTGGTAACCACTGTTTTCGGAAATATTTTGTACGGTTTTTATCAGTACGGTTACGATAAAAACGTGTTTAAAGATGGTCAGAATGGACAAGGTTAGTGAGAGTGTTAAACATTGGCCAAAGCTGAAAAATGTCAAAGAATATGCTGACTGGAAAGAGGAGTTTGAGAAATTTGTGAAGAGTGAAGATACCAGAATGTGGTACTGTATGATAGATGGCTATGTTGCTCCTACGCGTAGTATTGAAGGAAGGGTCTTAGTGCTGTCTTATGACAAGATGGATGAATCTGAGAGACAGGTGGTTGATGCTGAAAAGAGAGCCTTGGCGGCAATAAAGATGTCCTTACCTGATAGCATCAAGCATACCTTCCAAAAGTACACTAATTCAAAGGATATGTGGGATGCATTACAAAAGCGATATCAGGGAAATGAGAGTGCCACTCAGGCATTCATGGCAGAGATAGTGCCAGTTGATGAGGCTGGAACTACTGTGAGTGATGCTGAATCTGAAGTGAAAAATGCTGAAGCTCAAGTGGAGAATGCTGAAGCAAAAGTGGGTGCTGAAGCAGAGAAAGAGAGTGAATCTGAACAGGTTGTTGCTGATGAAACTTCAGAATTTCATGAGAAAGAGGTACAATCTAATTCAGTATGTTTGAGATGTCGTGAACTACAGGGTGAGGTTGCCAGGTTGACAACACAAAACCAAAGTCTGGTAAGTGAGATGTCTAACATAAAAGAAGCAAACTTTTTTGTTAAAAGAAATGAATCGTCATACTTGAAGAAAATAAAAGGTTGTGAAGCTGAAATTGAAGCTTTAACTTGCAAACTAAATGAAAAACTTCAAGTCATAGACTTAGCTCATGACATGATGGCTGAGAAAACAAAAGAGATTTCTGAAAAATGCAAAGAGTTGTCAGATGCACAACTCAAAATTGTTGAACTTGAAAAGAAATTGAGTCAATTCAGAGATTCGTCTTTTGTAATGAAACACATGATGGGTGGGTTAAAGAAGAGTAATGACAAGACCAGTGTGGGCTTCCAGGGCTTTAATGAAGTTCCACCTCCTCTTAGTCATGACTATTCATTCCTGCCTAGTGAAAATGAGCTAGCAGACTTTATGGCATCTACACCAAGTAGTTCCACATCCAGTCAAGGTGATGTGTTTGAAGATAATGATGCTAAGAAGGAAAATAACAGCAAATCTGTTTTGAAAAAGAAAAATACACCTTCTAAAAACAATAATCAAATTTTTATTAAAAAGGTTAATTTTGTTCAAGGAAGTGATATGACAACCGAAACAGCTGTTATCGAAAAGGAATCAAATGTAGAGTTTGCTAAAAACAAAACCATAGAAAAATCTGAAATTAAGCAAACTGAACAAAATCCTTCCAAGGCATCATCATCAAAACCAGAATCTAGTTCAAAGGCTTCAACTAAGAAGTCTTCGAAAAAGAGATCGTGCTTCAAATGTCACGTCAAGGGACATGTAGCAAGCTGCTGTCCTAACAAAAAGAGTGAGGCACAACTTAGTGAAAAACAGAGAGGGAAATTACCAGTGAAGGAAGGTGATAGTGAGGAGAAAGGATCAAATTCTCCAAAGAAATCTGCTCCTAAGCAACCAAAGAATGTTGCTGTTGGTGTAGATAAGGCTGAAAAAGGAACTCCACAAGTTCCTCGTTTTCAAAGAAATCAACAAAGATTTCAGCCTAGATCTCCATCAGGCAGATATGACAGACCTAGAAGCAGTTCATCTAGGATGAACAATTTTAATGGAAATTCAAATAATTTCAGAAGTCAAGGTCAATATCAAAATCGATACCAAAATAATGGTGGTCGAACTTTTTATAACAATGGCTTTAGAAATTATAACAATCATGCTTCTTGGAATCAAAATCAAAATTTTCAAAGGTTAAATAGTCCAAATACATATAGGAACCCTCAGGACCATAGACCTTATGGAAATCAAAATCCATTTACATCAACAGGTCTGAGATCCAAGACTCCAGTAAGGAGTAATGGATATTGGATGGATGTTCCAGTAGTTGGTGAATTTGGACGACCCAAGACCATTAAGGCTTGGGTCCCCCAATCTAACTAATTTCTTTAGTTGGGGTGTGCAGGAGCTGCTAAGGAGGATTATCAACTTATGTTGATAGTGGCTGCTCTAGGCACTTGAAGGGGAATGTGAGTTTGTTGGTATTTATATTAATTGATTTAATTTGAAGTTCAAAGTGTTGATTCGACACACTAGATAACCTGGCAAATCTTTATACAAAAGCTTTTGATCGAGCTCGCTTTGAACACTTAGTCGAACTCAATGGGATGAGGAATCCTGAATAACTGGTTTTTCATAAGAATTTTTGTAAATAGTTTACTGTTTTTCTTAAAAATAAAAAATACAAAAACATCGAAAATTTCAAAAACTCAAAAAATAGAAAATCAAAATTGAGTTATCACTGTGTGAAAAAGAAGAAATGATAGTACATCGGCAAGTTAGACTGTCACACTGAAATTGAACCATAAAATTGCTTAAAGTGTGATAGCAGCTTCATTATATGATGTACCAGTAGACAAAAGCATGAAATAATCAACTTACCAAAGTGATATAAACCTAAATGCACTGAGTATAAGTGGGGAACACATCAGTGGTGTATGGTTTAATGCCCTTAAATCTTGCGTTGATAGATTGCCAAAGTCTGAGGTTTTCGGTCTTTATGCTGCTTATCATCTGGGTATCATGGTTGTTTCTTTTACCGAAACAAACGGAGACAAAGTCTAGATCTTCCATGATACCATACATACGTATACATACTGCATTCGACCTCAATAAGTGATCAACAATCACATGTCCCTCAAATAAGTGATAAAATATCACATTTATCCGGGAGTCAAGTTCGTCTCTCTGCTGTACGAAAGTACTGACCTGTTCACGGACTTGCTCTTGTGCCCTCATGCATATGAAAATCAAGTTCCTCATCAATAAGTGATTCTATCACATAGGGCTTGTTTTCAATCAAAATAAGTGAGATTCTCACATCATTTATACGGTCAAACAGATGATAATCAGTATACTCACCGACTACGATGAATCTTTGTGCATGCCTTGATCGCGGGGGTATATCCTGAAGTGGGACACACTAGTATTTCGGTATAATAAAATTACCTTAACGTATCATATGGTAATGGTACTTGAAATGTTCATGCATTTTGTTTAGGTGGACAAACATACTGGTAATCGTCTTGAACTGCTTGTCACTAAAACTTGAATAAAGAATTATATAATTGTGTGAAACAGTTTGATTGTGCTGATATGATCTTCTTTCCGGTGATTCTCACAAAAATAGAGTGTTTATTGCTTTTCGTATTTATTTGCTTTTAGAAAATATAAAAATCCAAAAATAGTGTCTTTTTCTGTTAAAATTCTTAATGTACGGAAACCTGTTATTCTTGGAGGAATTGTTACCGATAGGGGGAGACTGTGTTAGAAAGTGGGTTCAAAATTTTTTAAATCATGCAGGTTATAAGGTGTCTGTTTAGAATTTGTGCGTGTTGGTGCTTTATTTGAAAAAGCTTAATCTGATACAGTATAACAAATCTCTTGAATAATAATAATTCTTTAACTATGTTGAAAAATTCTTATGGTTTCTCGAGATGTCTGTTTTATAGTATACAGATTGAAGCAGTTTGTTGATGAGAAGTTGCTGTGAAGAGAGGAGGAGTTTGTTGCTGCTTGGTAGAATCCTCCTTCTACAATGCAGAGTGGATGCTGTGAAGTCTAACTTTGAATGCTGACTCAAAACTTGGAAGATTTGGTGATTGGATGCATCAGCTTAGGGGGAGTCTGTTGCTGACAAAGATGTTGCTGACAAAGACAGAATTCATGTTGAAGCTGACGCTATCCAAAGACCAAAGACTGTGAGATTCTGAAGACTAAAGTTTCCTTTGCAAGCTATTGTCAAGGGGGAGTTTGTTGGTGCATGTTATATGACAACAGCTTTGGATTGGTCTTTGGATATTAAACAGAAGATTGGATCATGAAGACTTAAAGAAAAACGAGCTCTATGAAGCCCAATCAGTCCAAGTTTGTATTAAGTCTATTAGGCCCAAGTTTATGTAACATATGTAATATGGGCAAAGCCCAATTCGTGTATGGTAGGTTGTAGTATATAAACAACCTCTTGCTACATGTTTAGGGTTAGACACTTGAGAGAACTTGGAGACACTTTGAAGAAGAACACTTTAGACAACTAGAGAGAGCATTCAAGTTTGAGAGTATAAGAACAAAACAGAAATCGGCTGTTAGGTTCTTGTAGATCTTAGTGATTGTAAAACACTTCTAAGGGTTTGATAATCACAGAAGATCAGTTTGAAAGTTTGTGTGTTTGTGTGTTCGAGTTCTTGTTCATCTACATATTCTTGATTCTGTGTTCGAAGATCAATCAAGGGGATTCCGCACCCTTGATAGATTAACAGTCTTGTTAAGATCCAACGGGATTAAGGGACCTACACAAGAACATGACTATACCGGGTTAAACGATGATCCGAGCTACCACAACATAGATCGGGTCTAAATAATCACACATTTCAAATACTACATCATTTACACAACATATGAGCTATTAACCACCATTTTAAGTGTTTTTAGTAGACTTTTGTGCATCATTTTGCATTTTAACGAGATTTAACCGATAGAAATCCTTTTAACCACTTTAGAATAGTTCAAATACGAGTTTTAAGTATTATACCTCTAGCTCAAGGCTAGGGAAGGATCTTGACGAAAATGGCGTGGATAAAAGCTAAAGAAAGAGGTCCTTTGCGTTCCGCTTGCTCCAAGACTCCTTGTATACGTCCCTCGATACTTGTATGTGACTAGAACTTGCAAGATGGAACTCGAAAATGGATGGATGCTTGTAGGGGGGTTCGGCCGAGAGTGGTAGAGGGCAAGAGAGAGAGTTTTGTGTGGAGTTGTGGTGATGGAAGTGATTAGTGGTTTAAGGTTAGATCTTATAGGCCATTATCAAGAATATTATCCAAAGGTCCCTATGTTGTCTAGATATTAGACAATGAAGATTTAAATAATCTTGTAAGGACAATGGGGTGTCCCCTAGGGGACGAGTTCGGTCAAGGGGGGGGGGGGTCCTTGGTTCGATTTCAACTAGATTAGTTGATGTTTAGTTAGGTTAATCCAAGTTAGTTAAGTGTTTAACTTGGTTAGTTGTGTATAGTGTGTTACAATGGGTGTTAGGGTATACGGGGACCCTAACTGGCTCAGAAAAAGATAAATAGTGAAAATAACAATATTTTCATGTTCCGGGTATAGTCCGGTTATTCGGTTGGATAGTAATCCGTTAAAGTGTTAACAAAGCTTTAAAGTGTCGTTATTACTCTCTTTAGTGACACAGCTTATTCCTGACACTTTGGAAAGTGTCTAGTAATATTTTTCTCATGTTTTGGCACTTTATTAGTTAGCTAAAAGCTGAATTATTGAGTAAAGTGCTGAGTTTTGTACTTAGAGTACGTTTTAGGCACATCCAGTCATTGTAACTTATTCCTAGAGACGCAGTTCCACAACCCTTGTATCCCTACACTCACTACTAGTGTAGCAAAATATCTCAGGCTCTTATAGGCCTTGGAGGCAGTGTTTGCCTGATGCTGGCTTTATCAGCATGTTCAGTAGGTTATCCGTTATAGTGCTACTGTGCTTTTGTGCATCATGTTTGTCACTAAGGTTCAGTATGTAAGTATTGTAGTGACGATAAGTAAAGTATGATGCAAGTAAGTACATGTATCAGATATCAAGTAGCAGTTCATCAGCTAGTTCAAGCAAGCACAGTAATTAAGCAGTAATTAATCATTAATTAAGTCGTACGGATACCTGGTTTAGTGCGGGTTGTCACATTCTCCCCCCGTTAAATAAATTTCGTCCCGAAATTTAAGTTCTGCTACTAGATGCAGGGTTCTTAGGAAAAAGGTGGGGGTATCTCTCTTTCATCCGGTCCTCACGTTCCCAGGTGTATTCAGGACCATGTCTGGCATTCCAATGAACTTTGACGAGTTTGACACTGCTCCGGCGGGTCTTGTTAACTTTCCAATCCGTGACCTCGACAGGTTCTTCAACGAAGTGGAGCGTGTCGTCAACATGAATCTCGTCGATGGGAATGGCAACGTCAACTTGAGTTGGACTTTTCTTCAGGTTGGATACATGAAATGTATCGTGAACACCATTCAGTTCAGCAGGTAGGTCCAACTTGTATGCTACTAGTCCTATTCTTTCCAGAATTCTGAAGGGACCAATGTAGCGCGGATTTAACTTCCCACGCTTCCCGAAGCGTGCCACACCCTTCCAGGGTGAGACTTTCAATAACACCATTTCTCCAACTTGGAAATCCACATGTTTCCGGTTTGGATCCGCATAGGCCTTCTGTCTGTGGCGAGCTGCTTCGATGCGTTTAAGAATCTGCGCGATCTTGTCTGTCGTCTCTTGGACGATTTCGGGACCAGCAAGCTGCCTATCACCTGCGTCAGCCCAACATAAGGGTGATCGGCACTTGCGTCCGTAAAGGGCTTCAAATGGCGCGACACCAATACTGGTGTGGTAGCTGTTGTTGTATGAAAATTCGACCAAAGGCAAATGCTTGTCCCAGCTACCGCCCAAATCCATAACACACGCTCTCAGCATGTCTTCCAAAGTCTGTATCGTTCGCTCGCTCTGGCCGTCAGATTGCGGATGAAACGCAGTGCTCAGATTCAATTGTGAGCCAAAGGCTTCTTGGAAGGATTGCCATATCCTTGACACAAACCTTCCGTCTCTATCAGAGATGATCGAGAGAGGCACTCCATGGCGCGCGACGATCTCTCTCATGTAAATTTCAGCCAATTTGCTCGTATTATCCTTCTCCCTGATGGGTAAGAAGTGTGCTGACTTTGTTAAACGATCCACTATCACCCAGATAGTGTCATGGCCTCTTGGCGTTCTTGGAAATTTCGTAATAAAGTCCATGGAGATTTGTTCCCATTTCCACTTGGGAATCTCGGGTTGTTGCAGAAGTCCCGAAGGCTTCTGGTATTCCGCTTTAACCTTAGCGCACGTTAAACATTTGCTCACGTAAACAGCAACATCGCCTTTCATCCTAGGCCACCAATAATAATCTTTGAGATCCTGGTACATCTTATACGCTCCTGGATGGATAGAGTACCGCGACTTGTGAGCTTCGTCAAAAATAACCTCCCTTAAATCACCAAACAGAGGAACCCAAATCCTTTTCTCAAAACATAACGTCCCTTCCTCGTTTGGTACCAAAAGCTTCTCCATCCCACGGAGATATTCCTCTTCAAGGTTCCCTTCCTTGAGAGCTTCTTTCTGCGCGGCACGAATGCGCAAGGAAAGATCGGTTCGTATAATCATTTCTAAAGCTCTAACCCTTATGGGCTTGATTCTCTCTTTACGACTTAGGGCATCGGCGACCACATTCGCCTTCCCTGGATGATACTAAATCTCGCAGTCGTAATCGTTCAACAATTCAACCCATCGTCTTTGTCTCATATTCAGCTCCTTCTGGTTGAATATGTGCTGTAGGCTCTTGTGATCTGTGAAGATTGTACACTTCGTACCATAAAGGTAGTGTCTCCAGATCTTTAAAGCAAAAACCACTGTGCCGAGCTCCAAATCGTGTGTGGTATAGTTCTTTTCGTGCACTTTCAGTTGACGCGATGCGTAAGCAATAACCTTTTGGCGTTGCATCAACACGCAACCCAATCCTTGGCGCGATGCGTCGTAGTATACCACAAAATCATCAGTACCTTCTGGTAGAGCTAAGATAGGCGCGTTGCAGAGCTTATCCTTCAATATTTGGAAGGCTTCCTCCTGTTCGATTTCCCAATCAAACTTCTTATCCTTCTGTGTGAGGAGCGTCAATGGTTGAGCGATCTTTGAAAAATTCTCAATGAATCTTCGATAATAGCCAGCCAAACCCAAGAATTGCCGGATCTCGGTTGGCGTCTTTGGCGTTTCCCAATCCTTGATCGCTTCGATCTTTGTTGGATCCACGTGGATTCCATCTCCATTTACCACGTGCCCAAGGAATTGCACCTCTCGTAGCCAAAACTCGCACTTAGAGAATTTGGCATACAGCTGTTCTTTCTTCAGCAGCTCTAGAATGGCTCTAAGATGCTGCTCGTGTTCAGCCTTCGTTTTTGAATAAATCAGGATGTCGTCGATGAATACAATCACGAAATTATCCAAGTACGGCTTGCAAACTCTATTCATCAAGTCCATAAAGACTGCAGGTGCGTTTGTCAAACCGAATGGCATAACGAGGAACTCGTAGTGCCCATAACGAGTTCTGAAGGCTGTCTTTGGAATGCTTTCCTCTTGTATCCTTAACTGATGGTATCCAGATCGAAGATCGATCTTTGAATAAAAGCTTGAGCCTTGCAGTTGGTCAAACAGATCATCAATTCTTGGCAGAGGATATCTATTCTTGATCGTCAGTTTGTTTAACTCCCGGTAGTCGATGCACATTCGAAAACTACCGTCCTTCTTTTTAACAAACAGGACCGGAGCTCCCCAAGGCGAGAAGCTTGGTCGGATAAAACCCTTGTCTAACAACTCTTGAAGTTGTGTTGACAGTTCCTGCATCTCAGACGGAGCAAGTCTATAAGGTACCTTAGCCACAGGCGCGGCGCCTGGAACTAAGTCGATGTGGAACTCTACTTGCCTCAGAGGCGGCAATCCAGGTAAGTCTTCTGGGAAGACTTCTGGATACTCCCTTACGACAGGGATGTCTTCGATTCTTGGCTCAGCAGCCTTCTTGTCCACAATGTGTGCCAGAAAAGCAACACATCCTTTCTGCAAACACTTCCTTGCTTTCAAGCAGCTGATAATCCTCAACGGCGTCTCACGCTTCTCTCCATGAACAACAATGGTCTCACCATCATCGGTTGGGATACGAACAACCTTTTCGTGACAAACTATTTCAGCCTTGTTGCCTGATAACCAATCCATTCCTACTACCACGTCAAAGCTTCCCAACTGGACTGGTAGTAGATCCAGAGCAAACTCACGCTCTCCTAATTCGATCACACAACCTCTGATAACTTCATTGGCTTCTACTAACTTCCCATTGGCCAATTCGATCGAGTAGGGAATATCTAACTTATTAGCGGCTAACCCAAGAATATTCTTAAATTCTAACGATACGAAGTTATAATCGGCACCAGTATCAAATAAAACGGATGCATAGCATTGGTTCATAGGGAACGTACCAGTAACGACATTGGGGTCCTGGCGTGCTTCCCTTGCTTCGAGTTGGAACACTCTTCCACGGGCTTGGTTTAAGTCTGGGCAGTTCTTCTTAAAATGCCCGATATCACCGCAGTTAAAGCACCCAAGTCTTTGCCCGTTTCCACCAGCTTGATCATTCCTCTGATTACGATTCACGGCGCCCGCTTGGTTAGCATTGTTGCCCCGATTCTCGTTACCTCCATAGTTTCCTTGTGGGCGATTTCCATTCCCACCCCGGTTGTAGCTTCTGTTTCCGAATCCTCCCTGGCCTCCCTGACCAGCAGTGGCCCAACAAGTGTCCTTCGAGTGGCCACGTTTCCCACGTGCTTCGCATACTTTTGACCCGCAATGACCAGAATGGTGGCGTTGGCAGACGTTGCACTTGGGTTGGGTGCCCATGTACCCTTTTCCTTTCTTCCCTCTACCAGCTGTAACCTGAGCTGGCGAGTCTGATCCTCCTTTCTTAACCGCCACACTGGCGCCCTGCTTGAAGTTTGAGAACTTCCGTTTGTTACCTCCTGATGACTCGACGTGAGTCTCTGTCTTCTTGGTCTTGATCTCATCAAACTTGTTCAGGCGAATCGCCTCCTCAGTGAGGGCTATGCTCAGATCAATCGCCTCAGTAATAGTCGCAGGCTTGGATGAGGTCACCATGCTTATGATTTGAGGAGCTAATCCCCAAATGAAGCGCTCGATTCGCTTGTATTCTGGTGTAACCATGTAAGGAACCACTTGAGATAAGTCATGGAATCTTTGAACGTATTCTGCTACCTTTGGACCGTCCATTTTCAAGTGCCAGAACTCGGTTTCCAATCGCTGGATTTCTGCGCGGGAACAATACTTTTTGCGCATAAGTTCTTTCAGTTCGGTCCAGGTCAGCGCGTAGGCAGCAGCTTCGCCTAGTGTCTGTACTTGCAGATTCCACCAAGAGAGGGCTCCATCCAAAAATAGCCCTGAGATATAGGTGACTTGCTGATCCAGCGCGCACTTGCTCATGCGAAGAACAGATTCGGTTTTCTCAGCCCAACGAACGAAGGCGACAGCACCTCCAGTGCCATCAAAGTTGACCGGTTTGCAGTCTAGAAACTGCTTGTAGGTGCACCCTGCACATACGTTATAACATATGAATGGCCTTAGCATCTTTGCTAGAGATATCCAATTAGGCCACGGTATGTCTTAATGACTAGGTATTACCGTGAGGTGGATTGTTATTGCCTTGGTTAATACTTCCGCTCGTTCCGGGCTGAGATGCAGCATACTGTGCTATGGCAGCAGCAATAATCTGCTGGAGTTCTGCCTCATTAGTAGGCATGCGTGTCTCACGTCTTGGCGGCATCTTCTAAAAGATGGTTTAAGTTGGTCAGGCCATAGTAAAGCTCCGATGTTATAATACGTAAGTCAGGTCATAATGTAGTGTACGTATATAACGATAGTAATAGTATAATCACATAACATCTCATGTTATCAATACATCACAAATACCAATCACACAACATCCCATGTCATAAAATACAAATAAGCAATCAAGCGAAATCAAATATGATGAGAATACTGCGATTGCCATATATCGAGACCACATAGTAAGTGTATCAGTACATCCCTGTGTCATACAATCATCAATCAACTAGGGGCTACATCAGCCCTGTCCAAAAACTATATCATGTCAATGTCAAATACGTCAAATACATGTCAACAAAAGTCAAGATCAAATGTAGTCTCCAAAAATGCTGTGCAGTCCAACAATCGCCGTCTTCTCATCCTCGTCTACCCAAACAGCACTGATGAGCTCTATACAGATGGTGGTGGAGGAGGGGGAAAGTGGGCGTAAAACAAACGACGTAACTGGAGCCAGTCCTCCTCCATGGCTCGCTGAGTACGGAGGATAGAGGTAACCTGCTGCTCTAGTGTAAAGAGACGGGCAGCATAATCTGGAAGTAAGGGTCGAAATGGCTGCAGAGGAGAGTGTGTCCGACCATGACACTGGCAAGGTGGCAGCTGAGCTCTCTCAAGCTCCTGGATGCGCTGCGCGTGTGACTCGTGCTGGGCGACAAAAGACATCAAAACATCCTCGATAGTATACCCCCTGTGGAAAGAATGGTAGGGGTCAGTAGGTGGCATACCAGAGTCTGGTGCCCAAAGGAACGGCTCACTGGTGGGGTCAAAAGGTGCCACGTGAAATGGAGCAACAGTGGGTGGAACAGATGACATCTGGGGCATGAAGGGGATAGACATCGGTACATGCCCAATAGGATGGGCGGAAGAACCCTCTCCAGGCCTCGCTGGAAGTACAAACTGTGGAACCTGAAAAGAAAAATCAACATGTCGTGTATTAGGGATCTGAGGGGGAAAAGGTGGAACATCCTCATCAGCAGGTATCCAACCGTGCTGTGCATGCTCATCTGGTGGATCCATGTGTGTCGCGAATAGTGCATGCCCGGGCTCTAGTGGAATGGGATCAGGTGCAACAAAAGGGTGAACAGGTGCAATGTGCTCAACAGGATGGTCAACAGGTATATCAACAACAGGTAGAGGAACAACAGGATCAATAGCAATGTGATCGCCCTCTATCAAAGGAACATCCATGGGGAGATCACCAACAGGTGGGTCTGCTATAACAGGCTCAATAGGGATGTCAGCATGTACGGGATCATGCTCAAGTATGGGGTCTAGAGCGGCTGCCTGCTCAGGGGCGACGACAGGCTCGGGATCATCAAAAGCCATCTCGAAGTCAAACTCTGGGTCGATAGGATCTACTGGGTCAGCTGGATCCTCCATGGGCTGATCCATAGGTATAAACTCGATATCACGATCCGGGTCGTACCCCAGGGGAAAGATAGGATCAGAATCCTCTATGTCATCATGGTCAAACTCAAAGCTGGGTATAGGTGCAACAGAGGATGCCTGGTCAGGATCAGAATCATGCGCAAAGTGCTGTGCGCTCAATGTGTGAGAAGGTGCGGATGCGACAGACTCGAAGGAGTCCGGGACAGGAGAATGTGCTGGCGAATCCTCAGCGGGAACGTCAGCGATCATCAAAAGATCGTCCGCAGGAAGAAGGGCCTCGCCCTGGATCTCATCCTCAAAAGGCTCATCCTCAAACAGGTCAATATCGCCATCAGCCTCGGCGTCAAGAAGGAAATCATATGCTAGATAAACGGCTAAGGGTATAGGGGCCGGAATCTCTACTAGAGGTAGATACTCAGCGGGAGGGTCATCTGCAGGCTCATCAGCACCATCGGGTAGTGCGAAGGGCTGGAAATCATCCTCGTCAGTACTGGTATAGTCAGATGTGTACACCTCATGCTCGGAGGATGTGAGGTCATCAGATACGATAGGTATGGGTCCGGTAGTGTCCGAATCGCCAGTACCGGCGGAGTCCATGAGTCTGTAACATAAACACAAATATGCTCAAATAATCAGTCACACAATCAGATAATCACATAAGTCACCAAGTAAGATATCACATAATTTTCCTAGTCCCACTAGCCTCCCAGTCTCCTAGACTGCTCTATCGACTACCTCGACCTCTCAGATCGAGCCTCGGTCTCCAACACCGAGCCTCAGTCTCCAAACTGAGCTTACTCTTCCTAGTCCCACTAGCCAATCCTCCTAGTCCCACTAGCCAATCCTCCTAGTCCCACTAGCCAATTCTCCTAGTCCCACTAGCCAACTAACCTCGATCTCTCAGACCGAGCCTCGGCCTCTCAGACCGAGCCTCAGCCCTTCCAGGCTGAGCCTATAAATAAAATGTGCTCAACATTTGTTTGTAAAAAGTTTTGGATCTGGACTTAAGTGGTATGCATAAAAATGTTTTCGTGAGAGCCCTAGTGATCATAGTCTAGACTCGAGGAAGAATCCTAGTTCGCTATGATCAGAGCTATGATACCAAGCTGTCACACCCTGGCTTTGCGGAAGCGTGGTTAATTTTGGTGTGACTTCTTAATACCATAGCTTAACCATAACAAAGCTATATGAAATAAAATCATGCAAAATCATCCGTTGATTTAAGTTTATAAAACCAGAGTAACATACCATTGTCTTAAACAACATAAACAGTAACATGAAGTAAACGCAGTCTAAGATTTGTGACTTGTCCAGGAAAGAGTCACATTTCCTAAACTGGGATGACCTTGGAACCCTTATGCAGCGGGAAAACATAACATACCGTGCCAGATCCAGTTAATTTCCTGAAATACATGTAAGTTGAAAAATCAACAATAATGTTGAGCGAGTTCATGTGTAAGTGAGTATGTAAAACACTTGTAAGTATAAAAGTTCCCTGGTATGTAGCAGTGTAAGGAAAAGAGATCACCAATGGTTTGCAAGGCCATTAGCATGTGTGAAATGCAAGTAGGAAGACTCAACCTAGCAGATTTTTGCGTCAGGTACAAAGTCACTCAAGGTCCGTTCTGTTGGTCCTCTTAGAGGTCCGTTCTGTTGGGCCTAGAGTTGGGCTCGCTACACCCAGATAGATCTACCGCTTACGTCCCTCGGTGTTTCTGCCTACCCATTCACATGATCTAAGTAGTAAACCTCCTTACGTTAACCATACCGTGTATAAAGTACTTGTAAACAAAGTAACATGTATTTCACCCCCGCAGTTAAGAAAACTGAAAACAGTTAGAGAAAAGGGGGACATGAACTCACAGTCGGTGCGTCTCTACCAAGTACTCCAAATCAGAAAGCTGTGCGACGACCTACAATTTCGCCAGAGTTTCCTCTGTAACTGGAGGTGGCCACGCTTTCAAGCGTATCATTTTCTTTAACAAATCAACTCAACAATTTTCTTTATTGATCAGAACAACTTTCATCACAACAACTAATCGACAGGTATGTAAATCGCATAATCGCATGAACTTGTAGTTTTTCCGAAACTATAGTGTAAATCCCATTATATTTTGTGGATCTTTATATAAAGTAATTTTGATCTCGTAAAAACCTCGTTTTTAGAGAAATCCGTCTTTACAACTTCTCGTCATCTTTTACAAAAACGGTTATTTGTCGGATCTTTTCATTTCACAAGTGTTTACACACTTGTGGGTTATAAAAATCATGCTTGTTATTGTAAGATCCATCTCTTTAAAATACATGATTTCTTTGATACGTGGTTCTTTGAAAATACCACTTGCAGATGCGTAGATCCGCTAGTTTTAAACACTATTGTACAAGTTAAAACACTTTTACACAAGTAAAACATTTTTACACAAGTTCATGTTTCATGTGTGGTAGAGTTTCACCTTTTAACCCTTGTTACTTCTAAAATAGCTTTGTGTCATGATTCAAGAACATGACTATACCGGGTTAAACGATGATCCGAGCTACCACAACATAGATCGGGTCTAAATAATCACACATTTCAAATACTACATCATTTACACAACATATGAGCTATTAACCACCATTTTAAGTGTTTTTAGTAGACTTTTGTGCATCATTTTTCATTTTAACGAGATTTAACCGATAGAAATCCTTTTAACCACTTTAGAATAGTTCAAATACGAGTTTTAAGTATTATACCTCTAGCTCAAGGCTAGGGAAGGATCTTGACGAAAATGGCGTGGATAAAAGCTAAAGAAAGAGGTCCTTTGCGTTCCGCTTGCTCCAAGACTCCTTGTATACGTCCCTCGATACTTGTATGTGACTAGAACTTGCAAGATGGAACTCGAAAATGGATGGATGCTTGTAGGGGGGTTCGGCCGAGAGTGGTAGAGGGCAAGAGAGAGAGTTTTGTGTGGAGTTGTGGTGATGGAAGTGATTAGTGGTTTAAGGTTAGATCTTATAGGCCATTATCAAGAATATTATCCAAAGGTCCCTATGTTGTCTAGATATTAGACAATGAAGATTTAAATAATCTTGTAAGGACAATGGGGTGTCCCCTAGGGGACGAGTTCGGTCAAGGGGGGGGGGGGGTCCTTGGTTCGATTTCAACTAGATTAGTTGATGTTTAGTTAGGTTAATCCAAGTTAGTTAAGTGTTTAACTTGGTTAGTTGTGTATAGTGTGTTACAATGGGTGTTAGGGTATACGGGGACCCTAACTGGCTCAGAAAAAGATAAATAGTGAAAATAACAATATTTTCATGTTCCGGGTATAGTCCGGTTATTCGGTTGGATAGTAATCCGTTAAAGTGTTAACAAAGCTTTAAAGTGTCGTTATTACTCTCTTTAGTGACACAGCTTATTCCTGACACTTTGGAAAGTGTCTAGTAATATTTTTCTCATGTTTTGGCACTTTATTAGTTAGCTAAAAGCTGAATTATTGAGTAAAGTGCTGAGTTTTGTACTTAGAGTACGTTTTAGGCACATCCAGTCATTGTAACTTATTCCTAGAGACGCAGTTCCACAACCCTTGTATCCCTACACTCACTACTAGTGTAGCAAAATATCTCAGGCTCTTATAGGCCTTGGAGGCAGTGTTTGCCTGATGCTGGCTTTATCAGCATGTTCAGTAGGTTATCCGTTATCAGCATGTTCAGTAGGTTCAGTATGTAAGTATTGTAGTGACGATAAGTAAAGTATGATGCAAGTAAGTACATGTATCAGATATCAAGTAGCAGTTCATCAGCTAGTTCAAGCAAGCACAGTAATTAAGCAGTAATTAATCATTAATTAAGTCGTACGGATACCTGGTTTAGTGCGGGTTGTCACACACCATTTGCAAGAAGTGTTAGAGACACTTAGACGAGAAAGGCTGTATGCGAAATTCTCTAAGTGTGCCTTTTGGTTACGAGAGGTACAATTCCTTGGCCACGTCATAAGTGCCGACGGGGTATTGGTGGATCCGTCAAAGATTGAGGCCGTATCAAAATGGAATCCCCCAAAGAACCCTACGGAAATTAGAAGCTTTTTGGGGCTCGCGGGATACTAGAGGAGATTCATTCAAGATTTCTCCAAGATTGCGTCACCGCTAACAAAGCTAACCCGGAAGAAAGAAAGGTTCATTTGGGGTATCGATCAAGAAAGAGCGTTTCAAACGCTAAAAGAAAGGTTAACTCAAGCTCCGGTACTGACATTGCTGGACGGAGTCGAAGACATGGTGGTTTATTCGGATGCTTCACTATCGGGGCTCGGATGCGTGTTGATGCAACGGGGCAAGGTAATAGCCTATGCCTCGAGGCAATTGAAGATACACGAGAAGAAATATCCCACGTACGATCTCGAGTTGGCTGTGGTGGTATTTGCATTAAAAATATGGAGGCACTACTTGTATGGGGTAAAGTGCACCATATTCACCGACCACAAGAGCTTGAAATACTTCTTCGATCAGAAGGAGTTAAATATGCGACAAAGGAGATGGCTAGAAACGGTGAAGGATTTTGACTGTGAAATACACTACCACCCCGGAAAGGCAAATGTGGTGGCGGATGCTCTGAGCAGAAAAGCGGACTATGTCCCAAAAAGAGTAAGGTCGATGCAGCTCGTGGTGACCTCGGGTATACTTGAACGTATTCGAGAGGCGCAATTAGAAGCAGTGAAAGAAGAGAATTGGAAGAAAGAAAGAATAATCGGTCAGTTGAAAGATTTGTCGGATGGGAATAACGGGTTGAAGACTTGATCCGGAAGGATATGGGTTCCCAATACTTGTGGGGTGAAGGCGCTTCTACTTGATGAAGCTCATAAATCCCGATATTCAATTCATCCGGGTGCGACCAAGATGTACAATGACCTGAAACAAAATTATTGGTGGCCTGGAATAAAGCGGGATGTGGCGAAGTATGTGGAAAAATGCTTGACATGTTTACAAGTTAAGGCGGAGCACCAGAAACCATACGGCAAACTCCAACCGTTAGAAATTCCGGTTTGGAAATGGGAACATATTACAATGGACCTATTAACCAAGTTGCCTAAGACAAATTGTGGTTTCGATGCCATATGGGTAGTGGTGGATAGATTGACGAAAAGTGCTCACTTCATTCCGATCCGTGAGACTTATACGTCAGAAAAGATGTCAGAAGTTTACACTAATGAAATAATAGCACGTCATGGGGTACCGGTATCCATCGTGTCTGATAGGGATACCCGGTTCACTTCAAATTTCTGGAGAGATTTCCAAGAGCAAATGGGAACCAAATTGTTCATTAGCACTGCGTACCATCCTCAAACAGATGGACAGAGTGAAAGAACAATACAAACACTGGAAGACATGCTAGGGGCGTGTATAATCGACTTTGGAGGAAGTTGGGATGTTCACCTACCGTTAGTCGAGTTTTCGTATAATAATAGCTACCAATCTAGTATTAAGATGGCACCATACGAAATGCTCTATGGTAGAAAGTGCCGAACCCCGGTATGTTGGGGTGAAGTGGGTCCACGTGAACTTGCCCACCAAGATATAGTACAAGCCACTAATGAAAAGATTGATGTGGTTCGGGCACATTTGAAAGCGGCTCAAGACAGGAAAAAGGCGTATGCTGATAAAAGGAATAGGCCAATCGAATTTCAGGTTGGCGACATGGTTATGCCAAAAGTTTCCCCATGGAAGGGCGTTATTAGATTCAGAAAAAGGGGGAAGCTAAGCCCGAGGTTTATTGGGCCATTTAAAATCATTGGAAGGGCCGGCAAGGTAGCTTACCGCCTTAAGCTACCGGAGGAACTAAGTGGAATTCATAGCACGTTTCACGTGTCACAATTACGAAAGTGCCTAGCGGACGAAACAGCCTATATCCATTATGATGATATCGAAGTGGATAATAGTCTGAATTACGCTGTGAGACCGGTGGAGATTTTAGATCGAAAGGTCAAACACTTACGAAATAGACAAATCGACCAAGTCAAAATCAAATGGGAGCATAGAAAAGGCTCGGACACTACGTGGGAGTCCGAGGAGGAGATGCGACGGCTCTACCCTACATTATTTGGTACGTACTACAGTTTCGGGGACGAAACCCTTTTTAAGGGGGGTGGACTTGTAACACCCCGAAAATATAAAACTTTATATTAGAATTATAAAGTATAAATTAAACGAGAGTTTACTAACTAGGAATTTTAACCTAGTTAGTTACAAGTCTAGAAATAGCTTGTAATAAGGTTAAAAGCTACTAAACTTTATGTTGAACAAAGTAGAGGGGCCTTAGTTGTAAAAATTGAAACTAAATTAAATAAAACAAATAAAAATAAACCAAACACTCCAAAATTGAGGTGTCTGGTCGATCAAGAAGAAGCAGGGGGCGACACCCCATTCTCAAACTCCAAACATCTACAAAATCAATCAATTGAAGGCCAAATTCTGTTCCAAATCAAAATCCAAACATAGATTACTGATCCTCATCACAAGGGGATTACAAGGTATGTAATATTTTGAGAAATCTCTCAATTTGAAATTCTCATGAATTGGGAAAAATCTGAAATTATGGTTGCATGTGTGTGTTATGATGATTTAGGAACAACTATAGTGTCTAGGGACAAACCCTAGACAAATACAAGTTGAAATCATATGAAATTTTAGCTAAACCTATGAACACCATTGTAGGTGATTAGTGGGTTATGTGTAATTTGATGAACACTAGGTTATAGATTGTTGATCTAGTGTAATTTGACAATTTTGAAGTGATTTCAGAAATTTAGAAGTTAATAACCATGTAAAAAGGTTAAATGATGTGAAATTAGGGCTAAGTAATAAACTAGGGATTTGATGTTCAATCATGTAAAAATCTGCCCTTGAAGTGTTTGTTGAAATGCCTCTAAGAAGGCTTAAAACTGAAATTCCAAGTTTAAACGCACAATTATGGTATTTCGGTGTATTATGCGAATTGCGATTTAAAAGAGAGTTCTAAACATATCATAAATGAACTCTATAGGAAAGGATACCGGAACATCGAGTGGACAAGCCGGTGGTGAATTGCGGTTGAAGGGCGTGCACTAAGGTATGTAACTTGACCCGTTACATTTGATGAATTATTGTTTAACTATGTGTTGTTGATTAAAAATTGTGTTGATTGTAGCGACTTTGTTCGTTACTTAATTCGTAGGTTAAGAATTGGTTTGTAGTCGTTTGGTAGTCATCAAAATGGAGGATTTCCGTAGATGAACCAAACGGGTCAAACAATGATACATTGTAGTAATAATATTCTAAGTAGATAGAGATGGCGAAAAATGATCACAAGAGCACGAAGCCATAGTGTTGGTAATGAAGTGTCGGTGATCATAAGCCCCGGAAGTTGGGTAACAAGCGCCTTAGGCTTACTAGACAAATGGTAGTAAAATAAGTAGAATTATAATGGGTCGAATAAATGCATAGCGACATTTAGTGGTTCGGTCCGTAAGTTAAATTTTCGGTATCAAAATTTTATTGGTTATGTTGATAATGAATTTACAGATGTATAGCAATCACTTAAAACGGATGACCGAGCGGAAAGTTACGGCTGTTTAAGTCAAAAATCTGAATTTTTCGGAGCTGGCAGCAATTGCAGGCTAAAAACCTGCACCTGCTGGAAAAACGTTTCCTCCGCGCCACGCGGAAGGATCCTTTAGATCCTCCGCGACACGCGATGGTCTCCGCGAAACGCGAAAGAACCAAGGGAACCTGCCGCGAGTCGCGGCAGGATTTCTTTTGAAATTTTATTTTATTTGTTATGTTTTGATGCTAAGGCTTGCTTGTATAGTTTAAATTGTTGTCAAAACTAACGTTTTGGATGGTTTTGACCTTAGGTAAAAGTGGGAACTATCTGGATGGCGATCAAGCTAATGTCGAAGAACCGAACACTTATTTTGAAGCTTCCGCAATGTTTTAAATCTTTGATAGACTTTGTATATGGGTTGTAAACAATTTCTAAACAACTTTTGAAACGTTTTACCTTAGTCGTTAGTTGACTAAGGTTGATGCTACTCATGAACTTCTTTAATGAAAGTTATGTTATTTAAACAATATTTATTTGAAATAGTATAATTTATTATTAAAATCAAGTGAAAATTTAAGGGTGTTATAAGTTGGTAATCAGAGCTTAAGGTTGTCAACAAAGTGTTCGGTTCAAGCTTGATTGATCGTCCGGTAAGAATTAACTTATTTATGTTAGTAGATTATACCTTATGGAAGTATGAGAAATAAATTGATATGCATGGGAAGAGTGTGTTAACACACTCAAACCCGGAAAGTGCATTAAAATGTGAACGGTTAAAGCAAGTTAGGAACTTGGCTAAACCGAAACAAAAGAAGCAATATTATAAATGAAATGTTTAACGTTTAAATGTAAACATTTCAGCTTCAAGATGTCTGATGGGAATGACGATAATCCGGTGCAAACAAGCACCGAACAAATGAAAGAGATAATTGCCGAAGAGGTAGGGAAGGCAATTGAAGGAAGTCTATCCGGGTTTATAGACAAAATTCAAAACACGGTGTTGTCGCTTGTTGAAGAGCGAGTTAAAAGGTTGGAGGATATTGTCAACCTTATGAAGGAGAAAACGGGAGAACACAAAGGGTGTTCGTACAAAGAATTTATGGCATGTAAACTGCCAATCTATAACGGGGAGGTTGACCCGATAATTTGCCAAAGATGGATAAGTGATGTTGAAGGAGTGTTTGAACGAACCCATTGTGACGTAGGTGACTTTGTTGCTTACGGAACGGGTCAATTGAGAAATCAAGCCAATGATTGGTGGGATAACAAAAAGAAGGAAATGGGAGCCGAAGCGGCGAGGGCTATGACTTGGGACGAGTTTAAGGTACCATTCCTTAAACACCACAGTCCCAAAGCGGTTATTAACAGAATCAAAGAAGAATTCATCCAGCTGAGACAAAAGGGTGAAACAATTGATAAGATCACGGGCATCTTCATGGATTAGCTGAGATTTTGTGACGAGTTAGTCACCACTGAAGAGCAAAAGATATATTACCATTACAACATGCTGAGTGCCGAGTACCGGGAATTCATGACTCCGTCAAAATACGAAACCCTCACGGAGATTATCAACACCGCCCGGGAGCGGGAAATCGAGTTAAAGAAACAAGTGGAAAGAGGTGAACGAAGGGCACAGGATGTGAATCCAAGCCCTACAAAGAAAGCTAGAACTACTGAATCGGGAAAGAAAGTGGATGCTAAAGGCGGGTCACCGAGTTGCAAAGTGTGTGGTAAAGGGCACAAAGGCGAGTGCCGCTTCAAAGACAAGCCGTGCCCGGTATGTGGGAAGACGGGGCACACCGCATCTCTATGTCCCGGGAAAGTTTCTGTTTGTTACAAGTGTTATCAACCCGGTCACAAGAAATCTGAATGCCCCGAGTTGGTGGGAAAGAGAGACACAAAAGAGTCTCCAACAGAAGCTCCCAAAGCGAAGGCTAGGTCCTTCCAACTTACCGCGGCTGAAGCAAAGACAGAACCCGATGTGGTCTCAGGTATATTCACAATTAACTCAATTCCAGCACGTGTATTGTTTGATACGGGTGCGAATAAATCCTTCGTTTCGCATGGATTTATTTGACATCCTTCATTTGCATTGACGAAATTATCTGTGCCCTTAGAAGTTGAAATAGGGGACAACAAAAGTTTTATAGTTTGTGATGTTTGTCGAGGCTGCAAATTAAGCATCGACGATGAGGAATAGTTAATAGACTTAATCCCGATGTCAATGGGAGAATTTCAAGTAGTCGTTGGGATGGATTGGCTATCTCAGCACCATGTAAAGGTCGTGTGTTTTCGTAAAGAGATAAAACTAACGTCTCCGAGCGGAAAACACGTCACCATCTATGGCGAGAAAGGAGGCAACCCCATAGTATGCTCAATGTTGAAAGCTCACAAGCTTATGAAGCGAGGATGCAAGGCATTCATGATATACGCAAATGAGCCCGAGAAAGAATCACGAAAGATTGAAGATGTACCTGTAGTACGGGATTATGAAGATGTGTTTCCGGAGGATTTACTGGGGATACCGCCTGAACGAGAAGTAGAGTTCGGGATCGAATTGATTCCGGGCGCCAAACCCATAGCAAAAGCTCCGTACCGACTCGCACCGTCGGAATTATAAGAGTTGATGTCCCAAATTCAGGACCTGCTTGACAAAGGATTCATAAGGCCGAGTGTGTCTCCTTGGGGCGCACCGGTATTGTTCGTGAGAAAGAAAGACGGAAGCATGCGCATGTGTATCGATTACCGGGAGTTAAACAAACTCACGGTAAAGAACCGATACCCGCTTCCGAGGATAGATGATTTATTCGACCAATTACAACGTGCGAATTGGTTTTCAAAAATTGACCTTAGATCGGGGTATCACCAACTAAAGGTCAAGGAAGAAGATGTGCCGAAGACGGCTTTCCGCACGAGATACGGACATTACGAATTTCTCGTGATGTCATTTGGGTTAACAAATGCACCTGCGGCTTTCATGGATCTCATGAACCGGGTTTGCAAACCAATGTTGGATAAGTCGGTTATTGTGTTTATCGATGATATTTTGGTATATTCAAAAAGTGAAGCTGAACACGCACACCATTTGCAAGAAGTGTTAGAGACACTTAGACGAGAAAGGCTGTATGCGAAATTCTCTAAGTGTGCCTTTGGTTACGAGAGGTACAATTCCTTGGCCACGTCATAAGTGCCGACGGGGTATTGGTGGATCCGTCAAAGATTGAGGCCGTATCAAAATGGAATCCCCCAAAGAACCCTACGGAAATTAGAAGCTTTTTGGGGCTCGCGGGATACTATAGGAGATTCATTCAAGATTTCTCCAAGATTGCGTCACCGCTAACAAAGCTAACCCGGAAGAAAGAAAGGTTCATTTGGGGTATCGATCAAGAAAGAGCGTTTCAAACGCTAAAAGAAAGGTTAACTCAAGCTCCGGTACTGACATTGCCGGACGGAGTCGAAGACCTGGTGGTTTATTCGGATGCTTCACTATCGGGGCTCGGATGCGTGTTGATGCAACGGGGCAAGGTAATAGCCTATGCCTCGAGGCAATTGAAGATACACGAGAAGAAATATCCCACGTACGATCTCGAGTTGGCTGCGGTGGTATTTGCATTAAAAATATGGAGGCACTACTTGTATGGGGTAAAGTGCACCATATTCACCGACCACAAGAGCTTGAAATACTTCTTCGATCAGAAGGAGTTAAATATGCGACAAATGAGATGGCTAGAAACGGTGAAGGATTTTGACTGTGAAATACACTACCACCCCGGAAAGGCAAATGTGGTGGCGGATGCTCTGAGCAGAAAAGCGGACTATGTCCCAAAAAGAGTAAGGTCGATGCAGCTCGTGGTGACCTCGGGTATACTTGAACGTATTCGAGAGGCGCAATTAGAAGCAGTGAAAGAAGAGAATTGGAAGAAAGAAAGAATAATCGGTCAGTTGAAAGATTTGTCGGATGGGAATAACGGGTTGAAGACTTGATCCGGAAGGATATGGGTTCCCAATACTTGTGGGGTGAAGGCGCTTCTACTTGATGAAGCTCATAAATCCCGATATTCAATTCATCCGGGTGCGACCAAGATGTACAATGACCTGAAACAAAATTATTGGTGGCCTGGAATAAAGAGGGATGTGGCGAAGTATGTGGAAAAATGCTTGACATGTTTACAAGTCAAGGCGGAGCACCAGAAACCATACGGCAAACTCCAACCGTTAGAAATTCCGGTTTGGAAATGGGAACATATTACAATGGACCTATTAACCAAGTTGCCTAAGACAAATTGTGGTTTCGATGCCATATGGGTAGTGGTGGATAGATTGACGAAAAGTGCTCACTTCATTCCGATCCGTGAGACTTATACGTCAGAAAAGATGTCAGAAGTTTACACTAATGAAATAATAGCACGTCATGGGGTACCGGTATCCATCGTGTCTGATAGGGATACCCGGTTCATTTCAAATTTCTGGAGAGATTTCCAAGAGCAAATGGGAACCAAATTGTTCATTAGCACTGCGTACCATCCTCAAACAGATGGACAGAGTGAAAGAACAATACAAACACTGGAAGACATGCTACGGGCGTGTATAATCGACTTTGGAGGAAGTTGGGATGTTCACCTACCGTTAGTCGAGTTTTCGTATAATAATAGCTACCAATCTAGTATTAAGATGGCACCGTACGAAATGCTCTATGGTAGAAAGTGCCGAACCCCGGTATGTTGGGGTGAAGTGGGTCCACGTGAACTTGCCCACCAAGATATAGTACAAGCCACTAATGAAAAGATTGATGTGGTTCGGGCACATTTGAAAGCGGCTCAAGACAGGAAAAAGGCGTATGCTGATAAAAGGAATAGGCCAATCGAATTTCAGGTTGGCGACATGGTTATGCTAAAAGTTTCCCCATGGAAGGGCGTTATTAGATTCAGAAAAAGGGGGAAGCTAAGCCCGAGGTTTATTGGGCCATTTAAAATCATTGGAAGGGCCGGCAAGGTAGCTTACCGCCTTAAGCTACCGGAGGAACTAAGTGGAATTCATAGCACGTTTCATGTGTCACAATTACGAAAGTGCCTAGCGGACGAAACAGCCTATATCCATTATGATGATATCGAAGTGGATAATAGTCTGAATTACGCTGTGAGACCGGTGGAGATTTTAGATCGAAAGGTCAAACACTTACGAAATAGACAAATCGACCAAGTCAAAATCAAATGGGAGCATAGAAAAGGCTCGGACACTACGTGGGAGTCCGAGGAGGAGATGCGACGGCTCTACCCTACATTATTTGGTACGTACTACAGTTTCGGGGACGAAACCCTTTTTAAGGGGGGTGGACTTGTAACACCCCGAAAATATAAAACTTTATATTAGAATTATAAAGTATAAATTAAACGAGAGTTTACTAACTAGGAATTTTAACCTAGTTAGTTACAAGTCTAGAAATAGCTTGTAATAAGGTTAAAAGCTACTAAACTTTATGTTGAACAAAGTAGAGGGGCCTTAGTTGTAAAAATTGAAACTAAATTAAATAAAACAAATAAAAATAAACCAAACACTCCAAAATTGAGGTGTCTGGTCGATCAAGAAGAAGCAGGGGGCGACACCCCATTCTCAAACTCCAAACATCTACAAAATCAATCAATTGAAGGCCAAATTCTGTTCCAAATCAAAATCCAAACATAGATTACTGATCCTCATCACAAGGGGATTACAAGGTATGTAATATTTTGAGAAATCTCTCAATTTGAAATTCTCATGAATTGGGAAAAATCTGAAATTATGGTTGCATGTGTGTGTTATGATGATTTAGGAACAACTATAGTGTCTAGGGACAAACCCTAGACAAATACAAGTTGAAATCATATGAAATTTTAGCTAAACATATGAACACCATTGTAGGTGATTAGTGGGTTATGTGTAATTTGATGAACACTAGGTTATAGATTGTTGATCTAGTGTAATTTGACAATTTTGAAGTGATTTCAGAAATTTAGAAGTTAATAACCATGTAAAAAGGTTAAATGATGTGAAATTAGGGCTAAGTAATAAACTAGGGATTTGATGTTCAATCATGTAAAAATATGCCCTTGAAGTGTTTGTTGAAATGCCTCTAAGAAGGCTTAAAACTGAAATTCCAAGTTTAAACGCACAATTATGGTATTTCGGTGTATTATGCGAATTGCGATTTAAAAGAGAGTTCTAAACATATCATAAATGAACTCTATAGGAAAGGATACCGGAACATCGAGTGGACAAGCCGGTGGTGAATTGCGGTTGAAGGGCGTGCACTAAGGTATGTAACTTGACCCGTTACATTTGATGAATTATTGTTTAACTATGTGTTGTTGATTAAAAATTGTGTTGATTGTAGCGACTTTGTTCGTTACTTAATTCGTAGGTTAAGAATTGGTTTGTAGTCGTTTGGTAGTCATCAAAATGGAGGATTTCCGTAGATGAACCAAACGGGTCAAACAATGATACATTGTAGTAATAATATTCTAAGTAGATAGAGATGGCGAAAAATGATCACAAGAGCACGAAGCCATAGTGTTGGTAATGAAGTGTCGGTGATCATAAGCCCCGGAAGTTGGGTAACAAGCGCCTTAGGCTTACTAGACAAATGGTAGTAAAATAAGTAGAATTATAATGGGTCGAATAAATGCATAGCGACATTTAGTGGTTCGGTCCGTAAGTTAAATTTTCGGTATCAAAATTTTATTGGTTATGTTGATAATGAATTTACAGATGTATAGCAATCACTTAAAACGGACGACCGAGCGGAAAGTTACGGCTGTTTAAGTCAAAAATCTGAATTTTTCGGAGCTGGCAGCAATTGCAGGCTAAAAACCTGCACCTGCTGGAAAAACGTTTCCTCCGCACCACGCGGAAGGATCCTTTAGATCCTCCGCGACACGCGATGGTCTCCGCGACACGCGAAAGAACCAAGGGAACCTGCCGCGAGTCGCGGCAGGATTTCTTTTGAAATTTTATTTTATTTGTTATGTTTTGATGCTAAGGCTTGCTTGTATAGTTTAAATTGTTGTCAAAACTAACGTTTTGGATGGTTTTGACCTTAGGTAAAAGTGGGAACTATCTGGATGGCGATCAAGCTAATGTCGAAGAACCGAACACTTATTTTGAAGCTTTCGCAATGTTTTAAATCTTTGATAGACTTTGTATATGGGTTGTAAACAATTTCTAAACAACTTTTGAAACGTTTTACCTTAGTCGTTAGTTGACTAAGGTTGATGCTACTCATGAACTTCTTTAATGAAAGTTATGTTATTTAAACAATATTTATTTGAAATAGTATAATTTATTATTAAAATCAAGTGAAAATTTAAGGGTGTTATATGCAGTTTCTTGAGTCCATACCAATCATTACCAACAAAGAACACATAATGTTCTTCAGCTACTCCTTGATTTGCACCTGGCTGCCCATATAAATCTGTAGCCACACCTTCTTGATCAGCAAATAATGCATAATGTTCCGCTTCCTTTCCTTCTGCTCCTGTACTTCTTGAACATCCAGCAGTATCTGTTTGATCTGCATCATTTACAACCCTCTTGTCTCCTTCACTCATGCTCTGTCTAGGGTCCACAGTCTTCACTTCCTCTTTTCCGAGTGCCTTCTCTTGAGTTATCTTGAACTTGTAATAGTATACAAGTACATCCAGATACATAGCGTATATCAAACGCATGTACTCACCATCTTCATACTCGAATCCTATATTCTTAGATATCATAGCCCACATGCCGTTCTCGGTGATTCTCCGGTGACCACCTTCCCTCTTCACCGCCATATACAGATCTAATAACCTCACTTTCCGATTGTTTGAAGCGTATGCAGGCAGCGGTCTTGAGTGAATTTCTAGTTTCTCCTTGAGAAACCATTCTATCATATTGTTGAATGTAGTTTCAAGATAATATTTATACTTAATAACATAATCTTCATCTTCGAGCATATTCAGTAGGGCCTTGCAATCTTGAAAGTCCTTGAAGGACATTGCTTGTAATATCAGAATGTTCCAATCTGGTTCGTTGGCAGAGATGTTCAGATTTTCAAAATATTCGTTTAAGAATTTTGATTTAAACTTCTCATGATCCGAATCTTTACTAATCATATACTGTTTTTCTAATTCACTGATTTCCTCTTCCCTTGTCATTCCTGTATGACCGTTCCTTTTATTGTTCAAAGGTTCACTAAATGTCGGAAACAGTTTGCACTTATCCCCCATGAATTTAACAGTAAAGCCTTGTGTTATTAATTGATCTAGGCTTAAGACATTTCTGTCTATATCCTGTGTATAAAACACACTTTGAACACGTATCTTTTCAGATGCGGTTATAATTTCAACAACACCCATACCTCTAATGAAGAAAAAATGATTTTCTCCGGTTATCGTTTCGAAACTTGACATATTTTTGATTCGCTTAAACATGTCTATGTTACCAGAAAAATGGTGTTTAAAAGTTTTACTCACATACCATATATCCGACCAATATCCTCCATCTGTCCCGATCACTGTGTATTCCATTCTTTGATCAGTTTGTTGATTGATATCTTCATTTGGATGTTTCTGCGTTCCAGTATCAACCGCTAAACGAAGCAATTGACTTTCTTCATCCTTCTCTTTCTCTTGACATGTTGATATTTGATGGCCAGGCTTATTGCAGTAGTAGCAACGTCGCTGCATCCATCTTCGTTCACGTTTTTCTTCAGTGCAGTGCATACATGGCATCATTGTTGAAGACGGCTTTAGATCATCATCACTCACATAACCGGCTCTGATACCACTTGTTAGCGGAAGCCGATGATCATCATCATCATCACGGTGGGGTTTTGGTGGTTTGATACGAAACTTTGGATTATTAACAGAATTGGTAGACATGGTTTGTAACAATGAGGATGAGTAAATGGACAAACAATAACGAAAGGTTTTGAATGTCTTGGTGCCGAGAGAAGTTCCCGGCAATGTGTATATATATATACATTAGATAAACAAAACGGTTATTTGGTGGTTTGGTTTTGGCGGGAGTAACCGTCAAACATGAGACATTTAACCAACCGACACAACCGCTTGTCTATATCGTTTCATACATATATATATAATGAAATATAGTAATAATGTATCAGTACAAATAAATATCGAATCATAATTATGTTTATATAAACTAATATGTTTGAGATGGTTAGTCAAACGTCGACATTAGTTTGGTAATTAGATTAAAGAATATATATATCACTTTATTTATTTTTCTTTCTTATTTAAGGGGCTTGTATTAGTTTGGTGTCCACTCCCATTGCTCAGATGTCAGAATTATGGTGGTTATGTATCTGGGTGGTCTGGGCCATGAGTTTGTTGCTTGTTGCTGTAGATTGTCAATATACTCATCCAGTAATCTTTGTTAGTGTAGATTTACCTTCTTATTCATTTATTTCTTTGTTTTTATATATTTGCTTGTGGACATGTAATCTTTGTCTTAAAGGGATGTCATGTGGAACAAAATAACAAAGAGTACCAAGAGAAATAGGTCACCTGATTTTATATGGAGGTTCATTTACATTTATCTACATCCAGATGACCATAAGAGTGTCAGATATCGCCATGTATTGCCATCATAATTTTTGGTTTTCTGATTTTGCGCATGTAGGTAGTTAAATGGAAATGAGTTAACATGTTCATTACCAGAAGAGCTTGGTTACCTCCCTAATTTGGACCGGATACAAATTGATCGAAACCACGTATCTGGACCAGTACCAAAGCCATTTGCAAATTTGAACAAAGACAATGCACTTGTATGGATTTGGTTTCATTGTTCTTGTATTAATTTCAGTTTGACTTTGTAATGATAAAAATGAATTATTTGGATTTGTTGTTTATACTTGGAAGCTAATGCTGATGATTCTGATTACCGGTATCTAATGATCGATGATGAGATTAACCTTTAGTTTATTATTATTTTTTTCGCCCAAAATTTGTAGTTTAACTATACTAATAACATTTGGAAGTAATATTTTTTTTTTCAGAAATCTATCAACAACTTCCTGCTATTTTATTTGGCTAACATAAAAAAGAAATAAAAAACAAATTTACTATGTTCTTTTTTGAAAACAATGATTTAAAGTGATTCATTAAATAGTTACTTTTTTACTCTTAACTGATAAATGATAAGAATCCTAATTAACTAGAATTAAACACCCCCGTATTGCGGCGGGGGCCTAAAACTATGCCAAATAACATCAATGTCACAACGCTGGTAGCGACCACCAACACTGAAGTTGCGGCGTGTTAATGCGAAAATATAAGACCAAAACAAATAACATGAAAAAAATAACTATGTCGATTTAGGACACACGCATTGCGAAGAACTTGTTACATGGAAAAAATAGACGTAAAAATGTTGAACCACACACGCACGTTGCGCCGTGTTAACTCGCAAAATAACGTAGAAAAGAATAACTAAGTCAATGTAGGATTCGCCCGTTGCAGCGAACTTGCCAAAGGGGGAAAATAGACACATTGCGACATACCTGTCAAATGTGAAAAAATAGACGAAAAACGTTGAACCACACACACACGTTGGGACGTATTAGCACGCAAAATTTAGAACGAAGCGTAAAACGAAAAACTTGCGAAAGATAAAAAGTATGGGGACCAAAGATTGTAAATAAAAAAGTTTTGGGTTAAATTACAAAAGATGAAAAGTTTTGGGTTAAAACTAAACAAATTAAAAGTGTTAAAATACAAATGATTAAAACTTTTTGGTTAAAAATGAAAAATCACATTTTTTTATTGGAAAACCCTCAATGCTTGGGGTACAACACATAATGCAACAATTTGTTGCAAATTTATATTATGGAATTGTTTTTTTAAATTTGCATTATGTTAGATAATTGATGCAAACTTTGATTTGTTCATGCTATTCATAAGGGATACATATCTTGATTTGTTTCATGCTACTTTAATTAAGATATTATGTTCATGCTATTCATAAGACTGTCCGCAATGCAATGGCCTGCATTTACTACATGCATCCTAGTCATCACTGCCACATCAGCTTTTAACCCATTCTTCCCACATGCATTCTCTCTCCTCTTTTTAACTCCAACCCATCCTTTCCACATGCATCATCTCTCTTCCACATTTAGTTGAAATTAGTATTTAAAGGGCCCACCTTCACCTTCTCTCTCCTGCATGTAGGTGCACTTCCCTATATGCAACCCTCTTAAATGCCATCTACCCCAATGCTTCCTTTACAAATGCATCATCCACATCATCAAGTGCAACCCCCCAACAAGAAGCGTTGGGGGCAGTCTAAGGGATACATATCTTGATTTGTTTCATGCTACTTTAATTAAGATATTATAAAATAAGAGTTTCATCAGCTAAAACAAGGGATGACAACATGAGCGGGGATGGTAACCAGCTATATAAGTTTGGGTTGAAACACGTAGGGTTAAGCCCAACCTATTAACACCGTTTTTGTCTGTCTTTCTTTCTTTTTTTTTTTTTTTTTTTTTTTGATTATGAAGATAGTTATTATATTATGGTTAAGATATGTTATATTTAAAATGATAATGTAATTTCTTTGAAAAACAATTTTTTAGGACATGAAAGCATTTCAATAAGGCTATTTTGACACACACGTTTAACCTCATTGTTGCATTTGACCCCTTTTTTCAATTATTTTTATTACTATAACAAACTTTGAATGTTTTATCCATCATTTATAAAGTCGATTTAAATTATACTTTTCAACAAATGGGTCAAGATGGATATCACGATAAAAAAATACAAAGGTATTAGTGCCTCCTCCAAAGACTTAGACGAGACGGATTATATACCTCAAATGTTGCTTATCGGAATGATTGATAAACTAAAAGAAAATGAGTACCGCGTTATAAATAGTCGTTTCCGTCGCATCGAGCGGGTTTCCGCCTTGTGAGAAAAACGAGCGCCAACATATCACGAATAAGAAAACTAACTTAAGTACTACTCAATATATCACAAGACGACCGATAAGCTAATGGTAAACGAGTATCCTATTGTAAATCGCTACTCCCGCCGCATCGCGCGGGTAAATGGATAGTATATATAAAAACGCCAACATAATAAAAAATAAAGACTTTTCGAGAAAATCTCAAAGTTGTGTGAAAAATTCGAAGTATTGGAGAAACTTAGTTATTTGTAGAATAACTGGTTATTAAATCGTTCCTACTTAAATTAGGACGTGCAGACCAATTTAAGGGATTGTGCTAATATAAAAACACACCCAAAGGTGAGTGTCACTAACCCCTCTTTTACTGTTTTATATACTGTTTTGGGGAAAAACACGCCTTAAAAAGGATAATTATATGTTTTTGTATAAAATATGCCTTTGATTAGATTATAAATATATTTCCTAGAAAAATATGGTATGGAAATGATACATTATGTTTTTGAGGAAAAACATGTTTTGGAGGTTTGAATGAATATAAAATTGTTTCGGGGAGAAACGGGTGTCACACCCCAACAGATGGCGGAAACATTGGGGCACGGCACTGAACGAAACAGATTGTCCAAGAGAAATCCATAACAACTAAATTACCGGATAATTAACATTACGTCCCATACCATAACTTATCAAAATAAAGCACTTATTACAGACATAGATATCTCAAGACAAATCATTGTTCCGACAACTCAAATTATTAATTGTTTTGTTTCTAGACTCTTCCTAACTTGATTCAACAAAAGCTAACTAAGCACAACATCCTAAACACCTGTCACATACGTTAAAGTAAAGTCAATACACATAGTGTAAAGGTGAGCATACAAGTTTAAAAGTATAATAGTAGCGAAAGCGAGTTTACGCATAACCAGCATGTAACACGTAGTAATGCGAAGCAAGTAGGTTATCGACAATGAAATATGCACAGACGTGACTGCGAGTTGTAGAGTGTGCAACACATATCACCACTGTGACACGTGAAGAAATACTCTTAGCAACCCCCGTCCATGACAGGTGCTGAGTCCAAACTATAGTGCTATCATTGCTAAGGTGTCAGGAAACAATCACTGTGTAAACATAACGTACAAGCATTCATCGAATAAAACGTATAACATGCGAGAGCGGTTAGCGTACAAAATGTGTTTGCGTTGTGTGTCGATGTGATTTGATATAAGTAACGTATGTAACACCCAAAAGTGCGTGAAGCAAAAAGGGATCAAGTATACTCACAGAGATGGTAGCTACTAAACACAATCTGTGATTGGATTGAAGGGAGCGCTAGAGTGAGCCTGATTACAGAACGATAGCATAAGCGATGAACAGTGCGTAAAATGGTGCGAGTGAGACAAGTGACGGAATGTCATCCGATCGGATGACAATCCGGATGGATGGTCATGGTCATCCGGTCGGACGGCCATTCGGTCGGATTGTCATTCGTTTGGGATCGATGTGTTTGTGTATGATGGAACTTTGAAGTTTTCATTGTAGCATTTTTAAATCTGAGAAGTATCTCTACCTTTTAGGTCGTTCGAACGAACGGTCATCCGGACGGATGGTCGTTTGATCGGATGGCGATTCGTTCCAGGTGAGACATTTCACAAAAAGTTCAGTAGGATGGTCATTCGATCGGATGGTCGTCCGATCGGATGACCATTCGCTTGGATAATGATATGTATTGAAATTTGTAAAAGTTCAAGTGTTTGGGACCATAAGTCATCCGACCGGTTTGTCGTTCGATCGAATGGCGATCCGATCGAATGGCAGTCCGTTCAGTGACCTGATCATTTGAAACTTGAATTATTTTGTTAAGTTTAAAAAGTTTGCAGTTTGACCGAGACGATATGACAACGTGTTAAACAACGGGAACTACATCAAGCCCAAGTCATTCGATCGGACGGGAATCACCCCAGTCTGACCAGTTAACTGTTCTTGACGGTTGTTCATGTTCAACCCGTGAATCGGCTTTCTCTTTGATAGGAATCAGTTCTCAGACCGACTCTTTACTTAGAGAATGAGTGGAAGGCCAGACTGAGCTCCGATTCTATCGGTTTGAGTGTAAGAGTGCAAAAGAGTTGAAAGAAAGTTAAGAAAACCTCTTTTCAATTCTTTTAATCTTGAAAATGTTGCGAAAACTTTGTTTAAACATGTTGAAATCTCTTAGATCTGAGTTGTTCTTGGTGGAATGAGGTCACACTTTGAAGTTCATGAGAACCCCTGATGACATCAGCCTAGAACACCCCAAATCAGCCGATTTCACGGTGAAAAATGAAGATTTAATGGTGAAAAAGATGTAAAAGTGTGTGTAGATCATAGAAGTACAAGATTTGAGGTAGAAACTTACAAGAATCGCGAGAAATCGAGGGAAAAGAGGGCTGGAACGTGCTGGTCGGATGAGAGGGCTGTCACATCACTGTTTATGATGTGACAGGTGCTATTTATAGGTGAAAGGGAGTGAAGGCGATGCACAGAGACGGATCAGAGGGCAGTCCGGTCGGATGGCCATCCGATCGGATGGTCATCCAGACGGATGACCATTTGATCGAACGTCTCCGGCGAGTTGGGTTTCGACGTTTCGTTTCGTGCGTTGAGCGTTGCGATGCGTTTCGAGCAAGCGATGCGATGGTATTAAGCAACACAATTAACCTAGCTAACACATAATATAAAAGTAACCTTATATCTCGAGTTTGCGATCCGATTGTGTTGCAATAGAGTTGCGATTATGTTCTCGAATGATCACCACCAAACATAATTAAACAACACACGTAACACATAAATAGCACACACACGTAAAACAATATCCAGATCACGCGATTCAAGTTGCGATGCGATATCGATGCGATTAGCGACAAACTGCGATTATTAGCATTTACTCCACATAATACAACTAAAGTAAAAAAAATTAAAGTATCGATTACAAGTCAAGGAGTACAATCAATAATTAAGCAAGGAGTGACAGATCGGATTTAGCAATCTTTTCTTCCTTTGACTTTGACTTTGACTTTAACTTTGACTTGTACTTTGACTTTCAAAACGCGGGGTGTTACAGCCTCCCCTACTTTAGGGAATTTCGTCCCGAAATTAAGGCGCAGGCGTAATGAAAAGCTGCGGATACTTAGCCTTCATGTCACTTTCGAGTTCCCAGGTGAACTCTGCGCCGCGTTTGCCTTCTCAGCGAACCTTCACAATGGGAATGTGTGAGCACCTGAGCTTCTTGGTTTCTTGGTGCATGATCTCGACAGGCTTTTCCACGAAGTGTAATGTTTCGTCCACTTGTAGATCCTCAAGTGGCACTTGTAAATCCTGCTCGGCAAGACACCTTCTGAGGTTCGAAACGTGGAAAGTCGGGTGGACGTTGCTAAGTTCCTCCGGTAGTTTGAGTCTGTAGGCCACTTTGCCGATCCTTTCCAGAATCTTAAAGGGTCCCACGTATCAAGGCGCGAGCTTTCCTTTCTTGCCGAATCTGATCACCCCCTTCCAAGGTGAAACCTTTAGGAGTACGTGATCGCCAACGTCAAATTAAAGGGGCTTGCGGCGTCTATCGGCATAACTTTTCTGACGACTCCGAGCCTTCAACAGGTTGTCTCCAATGTGGAGTATTTTGTCAGTTTTTTCTTGCAACAACTCAGGACCGGTAATTTGCGCATCTCTGATATCGTGCCATACAATAGGCGATCGACATTTTCTTCCATACAATGCCTCAAATGGTGCCATTTGTATGCTAGAGTGATAACTGTTATTGTACGAGAATTCGACCAAAGGTAAGTGCGCGTCCCAATTACCGCCGAAATCTATGACACACGAGCGAAGCATGTCTTCAAGGGTACGAATCGTTCGTTCAGTCTGAACGTCGGTTTGGGGATGGAAAGCTGTACTTAGATTGAGTGTAGTACCAAGAGCAGATTGAAACATTTCCCAAAGGCTCGAGGTAAACCGACCATCGAGGTTAGAGATGATGTCATGAGGCGTCCTGTGTCGGCATATAATTTCCTCGGTGTAGATTCGTGCTAATCGTTCTACCTTAAAATCTTCTCGTATCGGCAGAAAATGAGCAGATTTAGTAAGACGATCAACGATAACCCAGATGCTATCGTGACCTGATGGCGTGCGCGGGAGTTTCGTTATGAAGTCCATAGCTATACTCTCCCATTTCCACATAGGGATCTCGGGTTGGACGAGTAAGCCAGAGGGTCTTTGTTGCTCGGCTTTGACCTTCAAATAAGTCAGGCACTTTGAAACATAGATAGCGATATCTTTCTTCATTCCCGGCCACCAGTACTTGTAGTGAAGGTCCTGGTACATCTTATCGACACCGGGATGAATAGAATATCGAGACTTGTGGGCTTCGTCCAGCAGAATTTGTCGTAAGTTAGTGCGCTTGGGAATCCAAATTTGGTCTAGATAATGGAATATACCATTCAACTTATTCACGAGTTGATCGCCGTTATTGAGAATCATTTCCTTCTTCAGGGTGCGTTCGGTGAAACAAGCATGTTGAGCGTCACGGATAAGAGCTTCGAGATTGTGCTGGGCTTGGGCATTATGAATGTTATGCAAATAGCTTCGTCGGCTTAGAGAATCGGCTACGACATTTGCTTTGCCAGGATGATAACGAATCTCGCAGTCGTAATCATTAAGAAGTTCAACCCATCGGCGTTGGCGCATATTTAGTTCCTTTTCATTCAAGATATGTTGCAGGCTCTTATGGTCGGTGAAGACCGTACACTTGGTACCGTAAAGGTAGTGTCGCCAAATCTTCAATGCAAAAACAACTGCACTAAGCTCAAGATCATGGGTCGTATAGTTCTTCTCGTGGATCTTGAGCTGACGAGATGCATAAGCGATAACCTTGTCCCATTGCATAAGAACACAACCGGACCCAGGTTTGAGGCATCGCAGTAGGCTTCGAAATCATAGTTTCTGTCGGGTAAAGCGAGTACAAGAGAATTGCAGAGCATATGCTTGAGATTTTGAAAGGCTTTCTCTTGTTCGGTTCCCTAAACAAAAGGCTTGTCTTTATGCGTGAGAGAAGTAAGCGGCACAGCGATTTTCGAGAAATCAGCGATGAATCGGCGGTAATAACCAGCCAATCCGAGGAACGAGCGAACTTTGGATGGAGATTTGGGTGTAACCCAACTCTTAACAGCTTCGATCTTCGCGGGGTCGACGTGAATACCTTGACTAATGACAATGTGACCGAGGAATTGAACCTCCTCCAGCCAAAATTCACACTTGGAGAACTTAGCATAGAGTCAATTCCCTTGGAGTAGCTCGAGAACCAAACGTAGATGTTGCGCATGTTTGGCTTTCGACTTGGAATAGATCAGGATATCATCGATGAACACGATGACGAAGCGGTCGAGAAAGGGTTTACACACGCGATTCATCAGATCCATGAAAACCGTGGGTGCATTGGTCAAACCAAAGGGCATAACGACGAATTCATAGTGGCCATATCGAGTTCGAAAAGTGGTTTTTGGTATATCTTCCTCCTGAATGCGTAACTGGTGATAGCCTGAGCGTAAATCAATCTTCGAGAAACACGTAGCACCTTGTAACTGATCAAACAAATCATCGATTCGAGGAAGGGGATAGCGATTCTTGATAGTCAGCTTATTCAATTCCCTGTAGTCGATGCACATCCGGAACAATCCGTCCTTGTTTTTGACGAAAAGGACCGGTGCGCTCAATAGGGAGGTGCTATGGCGAATGAAGCCTTTGTCAAGCAATTCTTGGAGCTGGCTCGAGAGTTCGTGCATTTCCGACGGAGCGAGTCAATAGGGAGCTTTAGCAACAGGATTTGTTCCAGGAATGAGATCAATACGAAAGTCGATATCACGACTCGGATGTAAACCAGGTAAAGCATCGGGAAAGACTCTAGGAATATCACGAACCACAGGCACCTTATCTATTGCCTTCTCTTCCTTTTCCTTCTCCGCTACTACGAAGTTAGCCAAGAAAGCCTTGTATTCCTTGCGGTGATACTTTCTCACTTGGACACACGACATAAGTTTGAGACCTTTCGAAGGAGTTTCGCCATACACACAAAGTTGATCACCATTAGCGAGTGAGAAACGAATCATTTTATCGAAGCAAAAAACTTTAGCATGATTTTCTCGAAGAAAATCCATGCCTACTATGATGTCAAAACTTCCAACCTGCATCGGGATAAGATCGATGGGAAAGACGTGATTGTTGAGGTCAAGCGTACAATCACGTAGAACAGAATCAACAGCGACGGTTCTTCCAGTGACAACTTCAACATCGTACGTTGAGGGGAGATGGGTGCGCTTACGATTAAGGAGCTTCTCGAATTCAAATGATACAAAACAGTTATCTGCTCCAGTATCAAACAAACATGAAGCATATATTCCATTCACAAGGAACGTACCATTAACCACATTGTTGTCTGCTTGGGCCTGGCGGGCATTGATGTTGAAATCACGTCCGCGGGCTACTGGCTGCTGCTGTTGATGTTGTTGCGATTGCTGTTGTGGCTCTTGCTTCACCACTCTGTTGGGGCACATGTATGAAAAGTGGTTGGGATCACCACATGCAAAGCAAGCTCTAGTGTGACCAGCGGGTGCAGGAAGGAAAGTTGGTGGTGTAGGAGCTTGACCTTGAGCTGGGGCTTGGCGGGGACCAGTACGGCAGTAGGGCTGTTCATAAAGCTCGCGGCTCGCAGCTTGGCTCGTAGCTCGCTCGAAAGAAGCTCGAGAAAAAACTAGCTAAAAAAACTCAATTTGAGATGACGTGAACCAAGTTGGCTCATTTTGTAACCGAGCCCAGCTCGAGATATTCTCGGCGCAGCCCATGGCTCGGCTCGTTGGCTCGTTCTTAGGCTCGTTTAACTCCGACTTAAAGCTCAAGCCGATTTTAACCACCTGTATTAATTTCGAGCTTGAGCTCGACCCCACCCTTGCTCGACTCGGCTCGACTCGTTTACAGCCCTATACGGCAGTTGGCAGTAAAGTGGCCGTATAGGTTGCAGTGAACACAAATCTGGCATGTGATTCCAACCGGGTGATGATAGGTTCAAGTAGGGCAGAACGGGTGTGGACCAGTATATGCACACTTGGCTGGTGGTGCATTGGTCACCGGGGCTGCTACTTGGCGGTTATGGGGTTGAGCAGGTGCGGTTTGGAGTGGAGTGACGGTAATAGTGCAATTCTTGTTGTTGTTTTTTCTCTTGCGGTGGGAGGACTTTGAAGCTTGTGGTGCGGCAGCGGTTTCAGCAGTGGGAGCAGCGGTAACTTGGTGAAGACTCTTGGTGGCTTTATCGAAGTAACCAGCCCGAACTCGCTTATCATTAATCTCGGCAGCGAGCAGGAAGGTTTCCTCAATAGTTGTCGTCTTCGCGGCTTGCACGAAATCAGCCACACAATGTTACTCAGCTGCTTGAAGCGGGCAGTTAGACCAGCGTTGTCGCCACCCTCTTGCTTGATGTGCCAGAACTCGTCCTCCAGCTTCTGAAGCTCGTGGGGAGGGCAGAACTCCTTCATCATGATGTCCTTCAACTCATCCCATGTAAGCCCATAGGCTGCATCATTCTCACGCTTGTTTCTTTAGGTAGTCCACCAGTCTAGAGCCCTGGACTGGAAAACACCAATGGCGTTAACAGTGCGTAGGTTTTCAAGACAGCCTCTTTGGTGCAGGGTGACTTCAATAGAATCGAACCATTGAAACATGGCAGTAGGCCCGTCTTCTCCGGTGAATTCCTTGGGACTGCAGGCTTTAAACTGCTTGAAGCTAAAAGTACCCTTTGGAGAGTCAGTCCTTGATTCCTCAGAGGACTTGCTAGCGTTTTCATTCAGCTCGCTGATAATTTGCGGTATACCTTAGCCATCTGCTTTGCGACTAGGGCAGCGATACGTTTGTCCTCATGGTTACGTCGGGCGGAGCGAGCACTGTGAGATCCGAATGACGACATTGTCTGAAACAACCATCGTCACAGGACTCAAACACAATTTCAATTAAGTCTAACATACTCTATAGTATCACCTTGTGCTCTTTTATGTTTAAAGCTCATGAACACATCCAATCACATAGACACATAATCCACAGAAGCACATAAGCACAGAAGCACATAGTCCACGTAAGCACAGAAGCACATAGTCCATGTAAGCACATCTTCAACTATATTTTGCACGTATTCACCTACATATATTGCACGTATTCACCTATCTTTCACAGCTGCTCAAGCGGTCAAGAGTAGCGAGTGCGAGTAGCGTGTAGCGATTGTGAGAGTTCCGCGATTTGTTAGCATATTGAGATGTGTGTGAAGCGCGAGTTGTGTGTGTTGATCGAAGCGAACAGCAAAAAGCGTACTAATCAAAATCGAACACATAAACAGATAAAACCACATAAAACATATAAAATCCCCACATAAAAGCGATAAATCACAGAGTCAGCAGTGGCAAAATCTAGAATCGAAACAGATAAAATCGAGAATAGATTGTCTTGGCTGATATACGTTGACTACCCAAAGCGATTCGACTATTCACAAGGACTTCGAGTACACACTTTAGCCTTCTGGACTGTGCTCTCGCCTCAATCTTGGGCAAACAGCACACATCCTTTCAGTTACAGCGTGACTCGAGTCGTTGGAGTCCATCGAGACTTTGGTGAGAGTTTTGTAAAACCACAATAGAGAGCGGAATGTGTTATCGAGGTTCGGGTTTCACCCCTAACTTAACGACTGCATTCATGTTTGTGTGATAGAATCACGAGATAGAGAGGGAAAATCTACGTCGAAGTATGGATTTTACTCCTGATTCAACGCAAATTCTTGTGTTTATAGTAAAATGTCGCATCGGCGAGTGATTTAAATCGAGAGTTTGCGGTTTTCACACCTAATCTCGATCTAATCACTCGTTCATTTTCGAAAGTTGTGCGAGTGCTAGTATTCCTTTCCTAAGGCTATATCGTGCGGTGTTCATGCGAGAATAAGTTCGAGAGAGCGTAACAGTAATAGGCTCGTGCAGAACCCCTACTGGGTTCGCACAAGGCGGTCTGTTGGTACTTAGACTATAGACTAGGTCGTTTCTAAGACATCGACCCAGACTAGGTCGTGTCTTGCCTAATTCCGTATAGTTATGGCTCTGATACCAATCATCTGTCAAACCCCAACCGATGGCGAAAACATCGGGGCATGGCACTGAGCGAAACAGATTGTCCAAGAGAAATCCATAACAACTAAATTACCGGATAATTAACATTATGTCCCATACCATAACTTATCAAAATAAATAAGTTATTACAGACATAGATATCTCAAGACAAATCATTGTTCCGACAACTCAAATTATTAATTGTTTTGTTTCTAGACTCTTCCTAACTTGATTCCACAAAAGCTAGCGAAGCACAGCATCCTAAACACCTATCACATAAGTTAAAGTAAAGTCAATACATATAGTGTAAAGGTGAGCATACAAGTTTAATAGTATAATAGTAGCGAAAGCGAGTTTACGCATAACCAGCATGTAACACGTAGTAATGCGAAGCAAGTAGGTTATCGACATTGAAATATGCACAGACGTGACTACGAGTTGTAGAGTGCGCAACACATATCACCACTGTGACACATGAAGAAATACCCTTAGCAACCCCCGTCCACGACAGGTGCTGAGTCCAAACTATAGTACTATCGTTGCTAAGGTGTCAGTCAACAATCACTGTGTAAACATAACGTACAAGCATTCATCGAATAAAACGTATAACATGCGAGAGCGGTTATCATACAAAATGTGTTTGCGTTGTGTGTCGATGTGATTTGATATAAGTAACGTATGTAAAACCCAAAAGTGCGTGAAGCAAAAAGGGATCAAGTATACTCACAGAGATGGTAGCTACTAAACACAATCTGTGATTGGATTGAAGGGAGTGCTAGAGTGAGCCTGATTACAGAACGATAGCATAAGCGATGAACAGTGCGTAAAATGGTGCGAGTGATACAAGTGACGGATTGTCATCCGATCGGATGGTCGTCCGGTCGGATGGTTATTCGATCGGATGGTCGTCCGATCGGATGACCATTCGCTTGGAAAATGATATGTATTGAAATTTGTGAAAGTTCAAGTGTTTGGGACTATAAGTCATCCGACCGGTTTGTCGTTCGATCGGATGGCGATCCAATCGAACGACAGTTCGTTCAGTGACCTGATCGTTTGAAACTTGAATTATTTTGCTAAGTTTGAAAACTTTGTTGTTTGACCGAGACGATATGACAACGTGTTAAACAACGGGAACTCCATCAAGCCCAAGTCATCCGATCGGACGGGAATCACCCCAGTCTGACTAGTTAACTGTTCTTGACGGTTGTTCATGTTCAACCCTTGAATCGGCTGTCTCTTTGATAGTAATCAGTTCTCAAACCGACTCTTTACTTAGAGAATGAGTGGAAGGCCAGACTGAGCTCCGATTCTATCGGTTTGAGTGTAAGAGTGTAAAAGAGTTGAAAGAAAGTTAAGAAAACAACTTTCAATTCTTTTAATCTTGAAAATGTTGCGAAAACTTTGTTTAAACATGTTGAAATCTCTTAGATCTGAGTTGTTCTTGGTGGAATGAGGTCACACTTTGAAGTTCATGAGAACCTCTGATGACATCACCCTATAACACCCCAAATCAGCCGATTTCATTGTGAAAAATGAAGATTTGATGGTGAAAAAGATGTAAAAGCGTATGTAGATCATAGAAGTACAAGATTTGAGGTAGAAACTTACAAGAATCGCGATAAATCGAGGGAAAAGAGGGCTGGAACGTGCTTGTCGGACGAGAGGGCTGTCACATCACTGTTCATGATGTGACAGGTGCTATTTATAGGTGAAAGGGAGTGAAGGCGATGCACAGAGACGGATCAGAGGGCAGTCCGATCGGATGGCCATTAGATAGGATGGTCATCCGGACGGATGACCATTCGATCTAATGGTCATTCAATCGGACGTCTCCGGCGAGTTGGGTTTCGACATTTCGTTTCATGTGTTGAGCGTTGCGATGCGTTTCGAGCAAGCGATGCTATAGTATTAAACAACACAATTAACCTAGCTAACACATAATATAAAAGTAACCTTATATCTCGAGTTTGCGATGAGATTGTGTTGCGATAGAGTTGTGATTGCGTTCTCGAATGATCACCATCAAACATAATTAAACATGCACACGTAACACATAAATAGCACACACATGTAAAACAATATCCAGAACACGCGATTCAAGTTGCGATGCGATAACGATGCGATTAGCGGCAAACTGCGATTATTAGCATTTATTCCACATAATACAACTAAAGTAAACAAAATTAAAGTATCGATTACAAGTCAACGAGTACTATCAATAATTAAGCAAGGAGTGACAGATCGCATTTAGCAATCTTTTCTTCCTTTGACTTTGACTTGTATTTTGACTTTCAAAACGCGGGGTGTTACAACGGGGAGGATTACGGTGTTTGAATAACACAAAATATTAAATTTATCATTTTAGTAGGATATTGTTCATGAGGCAGGCACTATAAGTGACCCATTACGTGGCACTTTGCTCAAATTTAGTCGTTTAATCATTAATATTGTATGCGTGGAATTGTTGATAGATCTATCGGGTTGACCACCCCGTCGTGACCGGTTTCTCCGTGTCAATTCAAGCGACAAATTTATATTCTGATCGATTAGTGTCTAACGTTGATTATACCATCACTGTTAATATATAGCTCGCAATGTCTTGCAAACTTACGAACCTGAACATTTGGTGCTAGCAATTTAATATATAAACCTTGGGAAGATGATTTATATCGGAGGTTTTCAGAAAATGCTCACGATAACTGACCCTCGGATTTTTGTAAAGGAAATAAAATTTACTTTCTTAATCATATATGGATGTTTTGTTATAAAATTCACAGTAAGAAAGTTTTCCTTAAACAAATCAAGTACAAATTGAATATGTGAGCTCACCTTCCTTTGTGTTGACACTTGATTATACGTGTTCTTCTAGTACATGAGTTCGGCTTTGTGATTTTGGAATATCTTGTGCTAGTGATGCCTGTCATGTTTAAAAATATTTTGGACAACTTTGAAACTAATTTGTGATCGTGTGTATTTGGATCCATAAGGATCAAGACAACTATGTTGTGGTTGTGGATTGTGTTTAAACTTTAAACTCATGTTTTAAATAAGTTGAATGTCCAAACTATAAACATTGCATCATCTACTAAGATATTTATGGGTACCAACCTCCGTCACCGTCATGTTTGTATTTCCGCTGCGATGTTTTTGGGGAGTGACACCTACCACCTTTGGGGTTGCTTGATGCAGACGTGGATGTGTCTGCGTCTTCGAATATGTATGTTTATGGTTAAAATGTTTTACATAAAACACGTCACTAGATCTGCGACTACATGCTCTAAAAAGCCACTCACGGTTGTCAATTACACATGATGCCACAAAACTAGTTTTTGATGATCTATCTACTTTATACTCGAAACATTCTTCAAGACATAATTTTCCTAATTCGATTTTCATATGTTCTTTGTTTCTAAAAATAGCCTTCTTTAAACCGGCCTGATGAACCATATTTTTCGTTACCCGTTAAAGAAACAAGTAAAAGGTTTTCAAAAGAATTGTCAAAATTTGCTTTCTCACAATCATGAAAGTCATCAGTTTCAAAAACATGACCATTTAAGTCGGGACATTTGAAATCAGTGCGTATACAACTAGAAGATGAACCGACACCAATTTCTTGTACAACATATAATTTAAAAAGTTCATGAGGATTGTTTTCAGCCATCTTGAAAAATAATAAAAGATCATAATCATTCGTTATATCTATCGATGGGATCAGTAAAAGTTGACATCTTGTATGATAATCGTGTAATATTTTGAACTCCACACATCTCAAAATGATATCTCAAAAAACTTTGATATGAAACATTATTTTTAGATTTTCTAAAAGACGTCTGATTGAATCAGATTCTACAACATATTCCATGTTGCTATTAATAACTTTCCAGTTTCCACCAACGTAAACAACAAATCTAACACCCATAATAATTGAGGGAAATTTAACAAAGACCTGAGAATTATATTGGTGTAAAAAATATAACAATTGAAACGTGAATTTTATTGGGTACCAACTCTTTTAAAACGTGATCAAGATTGTACGGAATGTTAATGCGTCAATAAGGTCAGTTAGCATGTCGAAAGGGGTCTTTAGATGTGTTGGTCATACATTTGTACGGTATTAAAGTAGGCAGATCACTTCCATGCGTCAGCCAAACATCTTCAATGCGATAGCCAAACCTATTCAATGCGTCGGTATGACGATCTAAAGCGTCGGCCAGACCACTCGAATGTGTCAGCCTTACGGTTCTAATGCTTCAGGCTGACCACTCGAATGTGTCGGCCTTATGGTCTAATGTGTCGGGCTGACACTTCGTTGTGTCCGCCAGACCACTCTACTGCGTCGGCCTGACCTCAGATCTATGACGTCGGCCAGACCTCTCCAATGCGTCGGCCTGACCTCTCTAATGCGTCAGCCATAACGCAAGAGAGACGCAAGCCACACAACTTTTCTTTTCTTTTCTTGACGCAAGCCATGTAGGAGACGTCGATACCATGCGTCAATCGACGCAAGAGCCTTGTCGAACAGGTGTCAGCACCACCTTAACGGACGCAATAACTGACACATCGACACATCCCATGCTTGAGGCGCCATTCAAGTACGCATGAGGGTAACATTTTGGTAATTTGAGTTGGTCAACTGAAATTTTGGTAATTTCCCTTTTTTGGGCCTCGATATAATTTTTTGATTTGTTCAAGTTTCAAAATCTGACATGATCCAGTTATATTGAATCTCTATAAAGGTGAAGAAATGAACTAATAGGTTTGGATCGACACATAGTTGGAACTCATTGTAATGTTATTGAAGTTTTTAATTTCTGTTGACGCAAGATCAACAATGGGAGAGCAGATGATCTATATTAGACATTAGCAATTTGTTTCTGTGGCTTCGGCATATGAGTTAAGACTAAACGAGGGCTGGGTTTTTCACATTAAAATCATATATTTCCCTTCATTGGCTACAATTACAAACAACGGTAATCAGTTATAAGTTGAGGAACCAATGAGTTGGCGGTCTATTGACAAAGGCAAACTCTTTAAACACCTAGGTTTGAAAAGGGATAGTCTTGGGTTCAAGTCTCACGTACGACAGGAATTAAAAAGAAATTTGTTGTTAAAAAAACGTTATAAGTTGAGGAATGCATCATTTTTTATTTTTATATTATGTTTAAACACACTCGGGATCTCACCACATTTGAAGGACTACCATAGTTAATGATTGGACGTTTCAATTGTTCATTAAAGTTTCAATCCTTTGAATTCATAAGATAACTAATTTAATAATTTTGTTTATGTATCTTAATTTTCTTTGTATTAATTCTCATCTTATTTGTATGGAAATCTAGCATCACCTCTTAGTTTCACAATAGATTAGTATTACTTCACTTAACTATCAATGCAAATATGACATCTGCATACTAAGTATGCCTACTGATCTATAGTTTTTTCCATCACTTGACAAATATATCGAGACCTTGATCGTTTGGTGATTGCCTTAGATAAGTGGTTATTATGGTTGATTTATGCTATATAAATTGCATAATATGAAGGATAGTGATCGATAAGCGGTCTCACTCACCAAGTTAACTCCTTTGCAGACTTAAAAACAAACCCAGTAATGCACTGTTGGTAATTTTAGTGTTATCGACATGATTAGTGATATTGGATTACCTTGTCGATAAATTCGATCTTACATAGAGGTGCACAAACCGGTTAATTTTAATAACCGGTTCGGTTAACCAGTTATACCGGTTAATTTGACTTTTTGACTTTAACCGGTTAATGCTTTAACCGGTTATTACTTTAACCGGTCATTTTTTTAACTGGTCCGGTTAATTACTTTAACCGGTTCGGTTAATTAACCGGTTATTTTCGGTTATTAACCGGTTTTTTTTCGGTTATTAACCGGTTTTTTTGCCTTTTTTTGAATTTTTCGGTTATTTTTTCGGTTAACCAGTCTATCGGTTAAAAAACCGGTTTAAAAAAACCGGTTATTATACTAAACACTTATAACCGGTTACTAACCTACGGTTAAATAACCTATTGAACCGGTTATTCCTAAATCGGTTATTAACCGGTTACGGTTTCGGTTAATAACCGGTTACGGTTAATTAACCGGTTATTTTGTGCACCTCTAATCTTACATTACTAATCGAGTTAGGTGATGCAGAAGTGCGGACTCGGTTGGCTAAAAATAAGATATTATATACATGGGCTTTGAACTGGTTATGTTGGACTCATCATACAAACCAATTTCATGTATTATTATTATTCAGTGTGGGCCTTTATTTGGGTTTTAATCAGTCCATTAAAGATCCAATCTCCTAATATTCGTTCCGGACTTACGGTAACTTTATCTCAATTGTTTCGAGTGAAATTGATTAATTAAAGAACATAATATTCTATTTTGAGATAAGATTGGATCGGAAGTTTTGAGAATAACCACACAAGAAAACGTGTCTTCCATTGCAGCGCAGTGGTTGTACACATCTCGGTGAGGGCTTGGCCCGGGATTTTACCTGGGTTCGAGTCCGAGGGGAGGGGGGGCGCGGTTTTACCTATTCCACGAGGTTTCCGCGCATCTGGGGTGTGCTGCGCTTTCTAGCGGTGGTCGAGTAGTCGGCCTTTGGACATAGCTCTGAAAGGGTGGGTTTACACGTGGAAAGGAGTTGGCTGTTCAAAAAAATACCACACAAGAAAACCGTCGCATGATAATAGGCGATGACACGGAATTTTTCGAACTTCTTCTGGTACATCGTTCCTCACCAAAAATTTTTACAAATCTGATTCTTGATAAAGCAAAGTTTAATCCGTTCAAACTTTTGATCATACCATCAAATAGTTTGTTCTAATTGTGGTCACACGACTCTTTGTTTAATCCAAGTAGCATTCGAATTGTTGTCTTATTTTCTTCTTCCTGTTCTTCAAATTCACCAACATGGACTCAGTGTCCAACACACAAACAACTGAACCTCTTTAGCAATTCTTGGAGAAGATAAGACAACTCTCGCATCTCTGCTTCAAAAACATCAAATGGAACTCAATTTTATTGTTTACAGCCTTAGAAAATAAAATTCTACTATCCAATTTCATGAAATCATACATACAGGTCCAAATAAATTAATGAGTAAACTGGCATTTTGGTCCTTGAGGTTTGATCACTTTTGCCACTTTAGTTCAAAGGTTAAACCTTTTGCATCTGAGTCCCTATGGTTTCAGTTTTATTGCCATTTTGGTCCAAAAATGAAATCAAGTCATATTTGTCTCATAAAATCTGCTATTTTGTCTTTTTCTTCAGGGGCAAAATGGTCATTTTAAGCATTAATATATATATAAATAAAATAAAAATAACCACAAAACTTTACTCTCTCTCTCTCTCTCTAAACACCCCTCTGTCTCTCTCTTCTCTTTCTCTCCAATGCAAATACCTGCATTTACTATATGCATCCTAGTCATCACTGCCACTTCAGCTTTTTACCCATCATTTCCACGTGCACTCTCTCTCCTCTTTTTAACTCAAATCCATCCTTCCCACATGCATCATCTCTCTTCCACATCACCATTTCTTTTTCTATTTTGTTTTTAGCTTAAAATTGATTTTTAATGAATGAGCTCACCCTCTCTCTCTCTCTCTGCACTTGGTTGCACTTCCCCACATACATGCCCCACTTTATTCTTCACTCCACTTCATCCTTCCCAAGTGCACAATGTCAACTGTAACACCCCAAAAACAGGTTAATTATATTAAAATAACCAAAAATAAACAGGTAAAATACCGTAAGTGCTAAAAGTAAACCTGACGAATATTAGGATTTAAATAAATAATAAACCTGATATTGAATAAAAAGAGAATAAAAGCTTTTGAGTAAACAAAGCTTATAAGAAGCCCGAGTTAACGGGACTCAAAATAAAACGGGTTATAATCTCCTGGAATCTACTAAGTCAACTAGGAATGTTTAACCTAGTTAGTAAGGAGAAATATTGTTGGAATTAAGTAGGACGTGACCTACTTAAATAACTAACTAAACATAAGGGACCAAAGTGGGAAAAACTTGGAAGTTTAATTATTAAAAAGAAAAATTGAAACAAAACACACACACCAAGTGTGTGTTCTGGATCAAACACCAGGAGATAAAAAGGGGTGAAACCCTAACTCAACCAAATCTTTAAATTGAAGGATCAATCAAAGGCTAAATTCGGATTTGAATATATATAAACGATCACCAAGTCAAGGGGATCGTAAGGTATGTCGAAATTTATATTTTAGTGATATTTTGAAATTTTGATAATCATGCATGAACGAGATTCTTGTATGAAAGTTGAATGTTTTAGTGAAATTGATGTGAGTTTAAGTCTAGAAACAAAACCCTAGGTGCAAACTTGTTGAATTTGTGCCATAAACTAGTGATTAGTCAACTAATCAAGTATGAGGTAAGTGGGTTTTTGCAATATGATGATGTTAGTGCCTAACTAGTGATTAGAATCATCATATTTGATAGTAAAGGCAAGGTACTTAAACAAATTTCAAGTTTGAATACTTGACCATACATGATTCGAAATGGGTCTTGAATGTAGTAATGAAGTTAGTAATTTATTTCATGAATATGGATGATTGAAATCATGATATCTACTAGTTGACATGTATAAATCGATTATATTAGGTGTTCGGATGAATGCTAATGATATGACGAAACGGGTTTCACTAATAGATGAGGACCCTTAGTTCTTGTGAAATGAATAAATAAGTTAGCTTTGATAATCATTTGAACTAGTTGAAGTGTTGGAAATATAATGAACCGGGTTAAAAGATCAGTTAAAACGGTGGCTTAAAAGAACGCCTACCGGGTAAATTATGAATGTCTAAACTAGTTAATGAACTTGAATGTGCATTTTATATATTAATGGGCATTTGACTTTTAAAAAGTCAAACTGACCTAGAATACAATAAATGATAATTTTGGATATAAACGCGTAAGGTGGAGTAATCGTATTAAATTATGATTAAACTAACCACCTTGTAAACGATGATGATAGTTTGACGCTTAACAAGCTAGGTGGAAGCTTGGAGGAGGAAACGGGTCAAACAAATCAAGAAGGAGAAGAAAAGAGAAATTTGGATGCGAGGTAAGTGAAGCGTACACCTTTTGAAGGATACGTATTTACTTTATGAGTTATAAAATACGATAAAGGTAATATCCGAAATGTGGGTTCCGACACGATACGATACGATACGGGTCGGTATAAATTTAAATATTAAAAACCATGGTTAATGGTAGAAAAGGGGTAAAATGCAAATTTTAGTCAAGTGTCGACTAATGTAAATTGAGGTTGAAAGGATACCCATGGCGTAAGCCAAAATGGGTTAACTATGTAAGAAAAAGAATTTACAAAAAAAGAGAGAGAAATCTTGGGGTAAAATCCGAAATGGGTCGGATGCATGAATTAGATATTTTATTACCAAGTTTTTATAAATATCAATGTTCGGTCATTTTAGGTCGAACGAGTGAAATGGTAATGTTGACACCATTTGACAAAATCGACTAATGTTGGGATGTCAAGTTATATGTTCACAGGAGTGAATAGAAATTTGGATAATTGCGTCGCCATAAAATATCGGCTAATTAAAGCGGGGTATAAAACGGGTCTATATGTTGACTCGAGCCAGGTACGCATATATAGATTTATAGTTATGTGCAATGTTGGTCAAATATCTTAGAGTAAGACTCTCGTCATAAAAAGGAGGGACTAAGTGGACAAAAACGCCCTTGATGGGTAAATCGGGCGAACGACCCTTATGGGTTGTTAGGAACATGAATTATGATTATGTAACCCTTAATAAGTATAAAGTTACAGGCATAAACCTTTGTGGGTCAAATGTCTAAGAATGAGTCTTTTCCGTAAGATGACTAACCGAAGGGTAAAATTCGGGGTAATGGGTTCATTATGTTAAATCCACCACAAAAATTAGTTGTGGTGGACTATAAATAGTTATTTAGATATGGGAATGCGATGTGTGAAAAGAGAAGAGCGAGTTTGACGCTTGGGTCCTTAAAACTCCCTTAAACGGGTCAAAAAAAAGTAAGTGGGTAAATGTTGGTCTACGTGTTTAGAAAGTTACAAACCAAACCAGGGAATGTAAACACACGTACGCAAACCTTGAAGTGGGAACGAAAACGCTAATGTTTGACAAGTCCGGGATGGGTAGATGTAAGGACCTACAAAAATGTCCCAAAACGACCCGTAAGTGAAAACCCGGACCCCTGAAACCCTAATCCATAACAAAAATCAAGAAAAACAGATTTTTTGGTTTCACGCGGGCCACGTAAACCTTAAGGTAAGTTTACGCGGGCCGCGACAACTCACCAAATCTCCGATCAAGCCAACAGGCCACGTGTCGTCCACGTGGCAGGCCTAAGGGTGACACGCTAGCCCTAGTCTACGAATAGATGGCCCTCGCGGGCCGCGTAAACTCTTGTTAAGTTTTACGCGGGCCGCGTAAAACTCGTTTTTCAGCTATAAATTGATCCGATCATGAGCAGTTCAGCTGTGTCGAAAGTTTTGATCAAAAACGAAGTTCTACTGCTCAAAATCATAAATTCCATTAGGGAGACGCTGCTACTCTACAGGGTATTAACTCGATCGCTGCTACGATTCAATGTCCGATTGATTGATTGAAACCAATCCAATGGATGTTTAAGTGTTGCCCACATTAGGGCTATACTTTGTCATTCGTCATGAATTCGATGGATGTTTAAGTATTGCACGTTGTCATTCGTTGTGAGGGTTTTAATCTCGTGAGTTATCGTAAATGTTGTATTAAGTTACTGTAAATGTTGTATTAAGTTACTGACCTAGTTTAAAATCATAAATTCCATTAGGGAGACGCTGCTACTCTACAGGGTATTAACTCGATCGCTGCTACGATTCAATGTCCGATCGATTGAAACCAATCCAATGGATGTTTAAGTGTTGCCCACATTAGGGCTATACTTTGTCATTCGTCATGAATTCGATGGATGTTTAAGTATTGCACGTTGTCATTCGTTGTGAGGGTTTTAATCTCGTGAGTTATCGTAAATGTTGTATTAAGTTACTGTAAATGTTGTATTAAGTTACTGACCTAGTTCGTATGCATTGTTATTTAATCTAGGTTACAAGGCTTATCAGTAGGCTAAAACTCTGCCCGTTAAACTTGCAATGTGAGTCATTCTCTTTTTATCAACAATTTTTTACAATACTCCAATTATTTTCAAAAGTTATAATTATAGGGATTAAGTCGTGGTTATCTTGAATCACTGGCTAGTGGGGTATTGTGCACATTACTAATTTCTCACGGTTAGACTAATAAATCCTAACACTGATAATCATCACTACTTGGGTGAAAGGACCCAATAGTGGTATGACCATCGTCACCAGGAGGTGACACGGCGCCAGATAAAAATAAGATAGAAGCCATTGTAATCGCTCTTATGCTGTAATTTATAACTATGTGTCGTTTTATCAAATTTGAGTGACTCGCCAGTATTTCCCTGCTGATAAAATATTTTTAAAACATGTTTCAGGTGACCTACTGTGAATCAAGGAAAAGTGCTACGGAGCACTAATAAAGCTTGAAGTAGTGGCTCAGTCAAATAAATAAACATGTTTTGTAAAACAGGGAATTTCCTAGTAAAATTCCTCCATTGTAAATTACGGGGTTATCCCAAATTATGAAATAAAATAATTGGGCATTTTCAAGTTTAAACTATCCTGCTAGATTTCCGCTGTCAACTCAAACAATAAATACCACGGGTTCCTGTCCCGCGGCTCCTGGACCGGGTAAAACCGGGACGGGGGCCGTGACAGGAAAAGGTGGTATCAGAGCCATGCCACTGATTCAAGCCAAAGAAGTGTTCTGCTGACACTTAAGTTTTAAATTCTGTATTAGGAAATAATTTATGTGAGTCTGTGCTTTATGTTACAGTATGGGTAAGCAAAGAATTTCGGACATCTATCGTCAATAAGATAGTTCATCAAAAGATAAGGGAACCTCATTTCAACCAAATTCCTTAGGATACTCAGCAGATACTCAGGAAGGAATATTTATTCGTAAGGCACAGTTTGAGAAACCACTTACCCTTAAGAAAAGAAGTTGGATTATTAGAAAAAGTCGAGAAAAAATAAGGAAGTCACAACCAAAAGGAGTGATAATTAATAAGGAGACTCAGGAAACAGGTAATAACCCACCAGGGGAAGATGAATTAGACGAACAATGGGAAAATCTCTACATGTTAGCCACTACAGCAGTAAATGTTAACTTATAGTTGAATCGCCAAACCAGTACCAGCCCCTATGCCACCTACGAGCCAGAAACTTAAAAGAACTTCATCCATAAGATAACAACCTAGTAGAAGAAAGCGACAGAATAAACTTTACATAAATGCATGTTGAGCATGATACTCCTATAACCTAGCTAGACTAAAATAATTTACGGATGCATAACCACTGGTATATTTCGAATTTCAGTTGTAAATTTGTAATAGATATATATATAAAAATCGCAATATTCATTTTAATCAATCTGTTTGTATAATTGTATTAGATATTTGTAATTAATACTTAAATTTTTTCTGATTGCCATTCTGTGATTCTGTGAGAATTTAATTTACAAAATTCTAACTTAGAGTTTCGTATGTTTTTCATGTATGTTCGCAGCATGAATGAACTATCAGAAGCACTCCAAAACTTTTATATCCATAGTTCAGATATGGATATTACCAGTACCTTTACTAGCTACCAGGCTAACACTGAAGAGTCAATTGTATTCCAAGCCCAACCTCAGGAAAAACCTAAACCGAAGAAAATAAGAAGACTTGTAGGTTGGAGGCGTGTGCGTAGGAAGAGGCCAGCAACACAAAAAGCTGTAAAGATTGAGGATCCTAAAGATAAAGGCAAAGGGATAGAGATCGGAGAAAGTTCAGGGCAAGCCCCAGAGATGCCACCCTGGGAGGAACTAGACCGCCAACTGGCAAATAGCGACCTCATCGGACCTGCCGATGAAAACCTCTTTGGTTACCCAGCTGAAGCCCAACTTCCAGTCAATATGGAACCTGCTATTCCAGACCCCCTTGTTAACTCCCGAACTCTAGGAGAGCTAGAAGAATGGTGGACCACTGACTGGCAGTTTCAGAATCTCCTAAACAACCCTAATACCTTTTTCCCTCAATTTGACCCTGAGCCTCCACTACATCCACCAATGAGCACCGAGAACTTAGCTGAACTCCGCCATTATGGAGAGGAGTTGATTGATGCAGGGAACCGAATTAGGGATATGGGAGAAAGGATATCCTGGAAGTACGATGAGAGAGAACGTCGTTTCTGATGTGCCATCTAACAGGGATCATATGTGGTTGTGGGAACGTGTGTTTAATAATAATATAATACTAAAAATATAATTATGTGAAATAACTTAAAAATAAAACTTTTGTAAGATAACTTGTGTGTACGGATGCCTATTATAATATATAAAATATCGAACGTCAAAAAATCGACAATTTTGGCTATACGTGTTGATGTGATTATGAGCGATTGTTTTGTTATGTTTGGTTGCTAGTTATTTTCTGCTAATCACTTATATATATTAATTACCAGATGGAACACGCTGGTAATGAACCCGTTAACGAAGTTAACCAATCTGAACAAAACCATGAAGATCAATTTCTGAATAGGCAAGATATCGAGAATATCGTTGCTCAGGGAATAGCCAATGCTATTCCAGCAATCCTTGCTGCTGCTCGAAATCCAGTTGAACCTCAACAAATTATTCCTAGCAAACGTACTCATGAAGACAACTTCAGTAATAGCATAAATGGAGGCGGTAACCTTAATAATAATGATAATGATGTACTGCAAGCCCCAATTCTCAAAAGAATGAAAACTGCAACCCTGGTTGCACTTACAAAGAATTCCTTGCCTGTAAACCTGTTGAGTTCGCAGGCTATGAAGGGGCGACTGTGGCGCTGCGTTGGTTGGAGAAAACCGAGGCAGTAATCAAAATAATTAAATGTGCCGGGGAGTATAAAGTCATGTATGCTTCTCACCTTTTTAAGGAATAAGCATTAGAGTGGTGGAATACGGTATTACAAGCCAAGGGAAGTGACATGGCCTATGCCATGAGTTGGGAAGAGTTTAAGAGTCTGGTGGAAAGAAAATTATGCCCAGAATATGAAAAAGAGCAAATGGCGAACAAATTCCTGAGCCACCGAATGGTGAATGTTGATTGCCTAGGGTATACCTCGAAGTTTTTCGAATATGCTCGAATTGTGCCTACTCTGGCTTCGCCAGAGCCGGTACTTATTTCCCGCTATATTTGGGGGTTGATTGGTGAAATCCGCGATATCGTTAAAGCGGCGAGACCCCGCACTATTGACGATGCAGTGGAATTAGCTAACACCCTAACTGACGGGCTGATACGCACAAGAGAAGAAAACCGGAAAAAGGAAGTGGCCCAAAAGATTACCCAAGGATTCCGTGTGGGTAATAGTAGCAACTTCAAGAAAAAGGGAACCGGGCAATCTTCCACTGTTTCATTTTGCAATACCTACAAAAGAAAGCATTTTGGAAGATGCAAAGGGTATTGCAATTTCTGCAAAATTCCGGGGCATCAAGAAGAAGATTGCAGGAAGAAGAAAGCAACGATCTGCTACAACTGTGGAGAAGCTGGACATTTTAGGCCAGACTGCCCGAAATTAGTCAAACCAGCTGATAACAAAGCCAAACCTGCAGAAGGAACTACCAAGAAAAACGTAAGAGCCTTCCAGTTGACTACTCAGGAAGCAGAGCTAATCCCTGACGTGATAGCTGGTACATTCCTAGTTCATGACGTTTATGCAAAAGTATTATTTGACTCTGGTGCAAACCAAAGTTTTATAAATACTTCATTCTTTCAAGCTCTTAAATTACCCTTAACCAACCTTAGACAAATCTTTACTGTCGAAACGGCAAATGGGAATTCTGTTAAAATAGATAAGGTTTTGCAAGAAGGAAGGATAGAACTCTTAGGCCATAAATTTTTTGCAAACCTATTACCTATGGATTTAGCAGGATTCGACGTTGTATTAGGAATGGATTGGTTAGTAGCCAACCATGCTCGAATTCTTTGTGATAAGAATTCCATAGAAATTCATACACCCACAGGAGAAATAGTGATGATTACAGGAGATAAGCCACATAAGCCACTGAAATTCATTTCAGTAATGAAATTGGCCAGTTATTCAAGAAAACAAGAAATAGTATATATGATTTCAGCCATTATCAACACTAAGAATAAGGAACTAAAGGAAATTCCAGTAGTATCAGAATACCCGGATATCTTTCCGGAAGAACTACCGGGATTACCACCCGATAGGGAAGTAGAATTTAGAATTCATCTAATTCCTGGAACTACACCGATAGCCAAGGCACCTTATCGGTTAGCACCCACCGAAATGTTAGAATTGAAAAGGCAGTTAGATGAATTGCTAAGTAAAGGATTTATACAACCTAGTTCATCCCCATGGGGAGCTCCGGTGTTGTTTGTGAAAAAGAAAGATGGTTCGATGCAAATGTGTATCGATTATAGGGAATTGAATAAGATTACAATTAAGAATCGATACCCATTACCTAGGATTGATGATCTTTTTGATCAACTTCAAGGAGCTAGATATTTTTCTAAGATAGATTTACGCTCTGGATATCATCAATTGAAAGTACAAGAAGAGGACATACCTAAAACTGCTTTTAGAACTAGGTATGGTCATTACGAGTTTACAGTCATGCCCTTTGGACTAACAAATGCTCCTGCAGCATTCATGGACATGATGAATAGAATCTGTAAACCGTATTTGAATAAATTTGTAATTGTCTTTATCGACGATATACTCATTTATTCCAAAAGTCAGGACGAGCATTGTGAACATTTGCATGCACTCTTAACCTTGTTAAGAAAAGAGAAGCTTTACGCCAAATTCTTGAAGTGTGAATTCTGGCTACAGGAGGTATAATTTTTAGGACAAATGGTGAATCACGAAGGTATTCAAGTAGATCCCTCCAAAATAGAAGCGATCACCAAATGGAAGGTCCCGCAAACAGCTATGGAAATTAGAAGTTTTATAGGGTTAGCCTGATACTATAGACGGTTTATTAAGGATTTTTCCAAGATAGTTGTACCATTAACTAAGCTAACCTGTAAATCAGTTAAGTTTGAATGGGGACCTAAACAAGAAGAAGCTTTTAAGATTTTAAAGCAGAAATTAACAAATGCTCCAATTCTAGCCTTACCAGAAGGAACAGAGGATTTTGAAGTTTACTGTGATGTTTCTAAGCTAGGATTAGGATGTGTGCTAATGCAACGCAAGAAGGTAATTGCGTACGCTTCAAGGAAATTGAAAAAGCACGAGGAAAACTATACGATGCATGACTTAGAATTATGGTCAATAATTTTTGCCCTTAAGATTTGGAGACACTATCTGTATGGAAGTAAGTTTACTGTTTATACAGATCATGAGAGCTTAAGATACATATTTGGGCAAAAAGAATTGAACATGAGGCAAAGAAGATGGATGGAAATTCTAAGTGACTACGACTGTGATATTCAATATCATGAAGGAAAAGCAAACGTAGTTGCTGATACTTTAAGTCGTAAGTATCATGAGAAACAATGACGAGTTCGTGCTCTTAGATTAAGTTTACAATTAGACTTAATGGAACAACTGAAGAATATTCGGGAAACAGCAATCAAGGATGATGCTGAAGGAATGAAAGGAAAAATAAAAGAATTGGAACAAGGAAGTGATGGAATTTGGAGATTCCATGAGAAAAGTATGTGGGTACCTAAGCAAGGAAATTTAAGAAATAAGATTTTAGAGGAAGCCCATAAATCTAGGTATACCATGCATCCTGGTAACAATAAAATGTACCAAGACTTAAGAAATAACTTCTGGTGGATGGGAATGAAAAAGGATATAGCTAGATATGTATCTAAGTGTCTTACTTATTCACAAGTTAAGGCAGAACACCAGAAACCCTAAGGTCTACTAAAACAATTAGAAATGCTTGTATGGAAATGGGAACTCATAACAATGGAATTTGTTACTAAGTTGCCCAAAACCCGAAAAGGTAATGACGCAATTTGGGTAATTGTGGATAGATTAACTAAATCAGCTCATTTCCTACCCATGAAAGAAACCTTTAGCATGGAAAGGTGATGTCTGTCGTTAGTGACATGCAAAAACCGAAATAAACTAGTAGCTAGAGTAAGTCGGGTATCGAACCAGAGGAGGACTGTGGAAAGTGTTATTATGTTAAGTATTAATTAACTAATGCTAAAAGGTAAAAATCAGTTTGTTTGATTATGAGAAATACTAAATTAACGAATAAAAATGGAGGTTTAAATCAATAGGAGAAAAGATGGTTCCTCCAGATTTCAGGTTTTGCAGTTAACTTCAACTATGTGTTTAATCGTTACCTACATAGACATAGGTGTTAATTTTGATTAATTAATTGTGATAACCAACGACTAAGTACTCCGGTCAATACATAACGGGAGGTTATCGAATGATTATCAATTACAATTTACAAACCCTAACCCCATGTCAAATATATCCCAATTACTAGAACTCTCGGGAACTGAATGCTTAGAAATTAAGGTTTAAATAAACGTAACTGTTTACAATCAAGAACTCAAATCAATGGTGAAAAGCATCGAATGCTTAGATCACCAAGTAAAACGATTGTGTCAACACATAATATCAATCAACTTACAAAAACCCTCCATCCGGAGGAAACCATTAAAAAGACTAGCCGCTCATGTGGTATGATAGATCTTCGTAGCCTTGAACCATCGTTCAAAACCCCCTACTGTCGTCGAGAGATAATTATTTTTTGAATTGAAAGCCCAAACCTTTGTATATATCGGCTACCAATGCTCTCCTTCAATCAATAATGGGCTCGTGATTTAATTTTGTATCATGCAATATAATAGTCAAACCCCCAAGAGTATATGTGCATCTCTCGGCCCAAGTGTGCAGCCTCTATTCTCTCCGTATTTGATGAGTGATGATGATTATTAAATTGTTGACTTTTGTGTCACCTTGTGCTTCTCCTAATCCAAGATGGCGGCCCACTACCCTGTTCACGTGTTAGATGGATTCCAATTCCTTGCATGTTTGCGTGGATCTATGTATCGGCCCAATAAAAGAAGTCCACCAAGAAATCCACTGCCTCCAAAACAATTCCCTATGTCACGTGATGTTTGATAATGATTATTAAAATTGTTGCTGACTTCTCTTGCAAGTCACGTGAACCCTCATAGGGTTTTTTAAGAATCCCTTTAAATGCCTTGAATCAAACAATACATGCATGCCAATTCCTTCCAACCGTAAGTTACGCTTGTAGACCATAGGTGACGTTTCAATGATTCTGTTTCTTTTATGTATGATGGTCCGTAACCTATGGTTTCACAACCGTAGGCTACGTTGCAATCCTCAAGCCCATATTTACCTTGATTTCAACTTTCAACAAATGCCCCAATGGCCCTTAGACTTTAAGGTTTCGTGTTTCTTGTGTCTCCAACTATATCTCGATCCGAACAAGCTCCAAATAATATGATATCTCTTTAATAATCATCCGTGCTTGCCCCGTTTCATCACTAAATTCTCTAACTTCGTCATATTACGCTTTTTACCTGTGAAACCACAAACACTCGTAGTCAAAATATTCAAGGCATATTATCACTTAAAATATAATAAAACACGTGATAAAATACACTTTAAGGCACGGTTTTCACACTCTCCATCAAAAGGTTAGCAAAATTATACGTAGACGAGATAGTATCCTTACATGGAGTCCCACTCTCCATTGTATCGGATAGGGATAGTCATTTCACTTCCCATTTCTGGACAAGTTTCCAAGAAGCAATGGGAACCCGACTAAATTTAAGTACTGCGTACCACCCTCAAACAGACGGACAAAGTGAAAGGACGATCCAAACCCTGGAAGACATGCTTAGGGCATGTGTAATAGATTGTGGTGGAAGCTGGGATGATCACCTACCCTTAATCAAATTCTCCTATAACAATAGTTATCATTCAAGTATCGAAGCTGCCCCGTTCGAAGCACTATACGGACGAAAGTGTAGAACTCCAGTGTGTTGGGCAGAAATAGGAGAAAGTCAATTATCAGGTCCTGAAATCGTACAAGAGACCACCGATAAGATCATTCAAATCAAGGAAAGACTGAAAACGGCTCGAGATCATCAGAAGAGTTATGCAGATAATCGACGCAAGCCACTAAAGTTTCAAGTTGGAGACAAAGTACTATTGAAAGTTTCTCCTTGGAAAGGAATGGTTCGGTTCGGTAATAAAGGAAAGCTAAGTCCAAGATACGTAGGACCCTTCCCAATAATCCAACGCATAGGACCAGTTGCCTATCGCTTACAACTACCAGAAGAGCTAGCAGGGGTACATGATGTATTTCATGTATCCAACCTCAAGAAATGTCTATCTGACGAATCATTGATAGTACCTCTTCAAGATGTAGAGGTAATGAAAAGTTAAAATTTGTTGAGAAGCCACTGCAAATAGAAGACAGAAAGATTAATTTTCTCAAACACAAAAGACTGGTACTGGTCAAAGTCAAATGGGATTCGAAGAGAGGACCTGAGTACACTTGGGAACTGGAATCGGAGATGAAACGAAAGTATCCTCACTTATTTCAGTAAATCTCGAGGACGAGATTTTAAATAAGGTGGGGAGGATGTAAGGACCTTCAAAAATGTCCCAAAACGACTCGTAAGTGAAAACCCGGAACCCTGAAACCCTAATCCATAACAAAAATCAAGAAAAACATATTTTTTAGTTTCACGCGGGCCGCGTAAACCTTAAGGTAAGTTTACGCGGGCCGCGACAACTCACCAAATCTCCGATCAAGCCAACAGGCCATGTGTCGTCCACGTGGCAGGCCTAGGGGTGACACGCTAGCCCTAGTCTACGAATAGATGGCCCTCGCGGGCCGCGTAAACTCTAGTTAAGTTTACGCGGGCCGCGTAAAACTCGTTTTTCAGCTAGAAATTGATCCGATCATGAGCAGTTCAGCTGTGTCGAAAGTTTTGATCAAAAACGAAGTTCTACTACTCAAAATCATAAATTCCATTAGGGAGACGCTGCTACGCTACAGGGTATTAACTCGATCGCTGCTACGATTCAATGTCCGATCGATTGAAACCAATCCAATGGATGTTTAAGTGCTGCCCACATTAGGGCTATAGTTTTTCATTCGTCGTGAATTTGATGGATGTTTAAGTATTGCACTTTGTCATTCGTTGTGAGGGTTTTAATCTCGTGAGTTATCGTAAATGTTGTATTAAGTTACTGACCTAGTTCGTATGCATTATTATTTAATCTAGGTTACAAGGCTTATCAGTAGGCTAAAACTCTGCCCGTTAAACTTGCAATGTGAGTCATTCTCTTTTTATCAACAATGTTTTACAATACTCCAATTATTTTTAAAAGTTATAATTACAGGGATTAAGTCGTGGTTATCTTGAATCACTGACTAGTGGGGTATTGTGCACATTACTAATTTCTCACGGTTAGGCTAATAAATCCTAACAGTGATAATCATCACTACTTGGGTGAAAGGACCCAATAGTGGTATGACCATCGTCACCAGGAGGTGACACGGCGCCAGATAAAAATAAGATAGAAGCCATCGTAATCGCTCTTATGCTGTAATTTATAACTATGTGTCGTTTTATCAAATTTGAGTGACTCGCCAGTATTTCCCCGCTGATAAAATATTTTTAAAACATATTTCAGGTGACCTACTGTGAATCAAGGAAAAGTGCTACGGAGCACTAATAAAGCTTGAAGTAGTGGCTCAGTCAAATAAATAAACATGTTTTGTAAAACAGGGAATTTCCTAGTAAAATTCCTCCATTGTAAATTACGGGGTTATCCCAAATTATGAAATAAAATAATTGGGCATTTTCAAGTTTAAACGATCCTGCTAGACTTCCGCTGTCAACTCAAACAATAAATACCACGGGTTCCTGTCCCGCGGCTCCTGGACCGGGTAAAACCGGGACGGGGGCCGTGACAGTAGAAAGGACAAGACATACTTTTGTCATATAATTTATAGTGTGATGTTATAATCAAATGGGTCAAATAATCACATAAATGATTTATAAGCCAATAGCTTATAAATCAGATTTTATTGTGAACCAAGGTCATAGACGCGTCCGTAATTGTATTACGGTCGTATAGAAACAAGAATCGTGTGAATCAGATTAGTAGATCGACAGTTATGCATATTTTAGTTTATTATGTGAAAGTATCATAGTTGGGCATGAATGCAGCAAACAAGGAACAACTTTCTGTCGAAAATAAGGTGTCGCGTCGTGCGACACCCATCTGTTAACATCGTTGCGTCGCGCGACAGGGGTCGCAGCCCGCGACAAACGAACCAGAAATCCCTTGCGGCCCGCGAGGGCTCGAATTGCTGCAAATTGTTTGAATTCTGTTTATTTAACTTATGGGACTTGTTTTAACAAGCTTTTAATTTATCAAAACTAACTTTCATGTTGGTTTTAAATTCAGGTGATCATAGTAAACCCTCGGATGAAGATCAAGCATCATACAAGAACCAAACACACGAAAAAGAAGCTTCCGCAGGTTACCTCGTCGTTATTTTAAAACGACGAACTCAATTACTTTATGTTGTATTTTCTTTAAATTTGTAAAAGTTTTAACTTACCCGTATTTTCAATGTGTACGTAATCATAATTACACGTTTGTTTTCGTAAGCTATACGAAAACCTTTAATTAATAGTAAGGGTCTTACACCAACTCATCAAATGCACCCCCCAACATGCGCATTGGAGCCAGTCTAACACCACCACCTAATCAACAATTTGAATAATCTTGAACCCAAATCAAACAATGATTTCTACAAAATTCTCACCAACATTCTTCCCCTTCAACTCTCACCCAAAACACATTGCAGTTTCCCACTACCATTGCTCTGTTATAACCTGCAGAAAGCCTAATCCCAACGCAAACCCTAACAGCAAAAGCTCTTCAAATGTCAAACTTTCCACCAATCTAAACTCAACCCAGTTGCAAACCAGCAATTATAAAGAAACCCATTTCATCAAACTGCTTAAAAGATCCTTCGAATCTTCATATTTTCTTGAAGATTCGATTTCCTTAGCTGTTATGCTATCAAAATCATGTTTCCTTCTTGGTTGAGCGTGTACCGGGACCTCAAAACAAACCTGAGTCACGTACCAAATCTGTTAGTTTGGAAAGAAACTATATGTTTGGCATCAAATCAAAATCTCAAACAAATTGGTTTTTGACTGAATTTCGTATAAAGATCGCATATTCGAGCCTCATAAGTTTGCCCGTTCTCATTACATCATAGAACTCATCTCAAACCTCTGTTTCGTGATTGCCGGAACCTCACCAGAGTTTCAATTTAACGTTGGAAGCCGTGGACCGTTCAAGAACTCACATTTTGTATGAATCTTTATAACCAATCTACTCGTTGTGTGTCCTATATCAAAACCCCTAAGTATAATGTGTTGATCAGTAACTGTGCTAATTAAATTTGGAGCAAAAAGGGGTTAGGGTTCCGATGGGGCTGGGTTTCTAATTGAAGAAGCTGACAGGGTAACATTTGTATTTAGGAAATCATAATTTAATTAATAATATGTTATAATAAATTCAAGTAGACCATTTTGCCCCTGAGAAAAAAAAGCAAAATAACCCAATTTTATTAGCCAAATATCAGGTGATTTGATTTTTGGACCAAAATGGCAATAAAAGTGAAACCATGGGGACCCAAATTTAAAAGGTTTGAGTTTTGGACTAAAATGCCAAAAGTGACCAAACCTCAGGGACCAAAATGGCAGTTTACTCTAAATTAATAAAGTAATCACAATTCCTTTTGTTTTAAATAAAACTTAATTACATTTTTCTACAAATATGATTATCCTCTATCAATAACATTTAGTTTACCTTGGTAGTTCTTTATAGTTTTGAATAAAGCTTAAATTTTTGAACTGCCATGAAAAGTTAGAAAAAGGTGAATTTTTTTTATAATAGTTTTGTTAATTTACTATTTGATTATGATCCTTTATATGTGATTGAGATTTTGAGCTTTGGGTATGCTATCTGTTTTAGTATTGATGATAGTTCGACAGTGAGTTAAGCTCCGGCAAGCAAGCCAACAATGGCGGCATGGACAAGAAAAACGGCTCCGCGACCCTTCAGTTTTCCGGTGAAATTTTGGTCAATTTCTAGTAACATCATCTTTACTTGCATGATTCTTTTTCGAGTAGATCAGTTTATTGGGAGATGATTGAGGCTATATTTGTTGTTTCAATTCTCCAGTGAGGTATGATTTGAAAAGTGTTTGAGGAGGAGGCCAGTTATGGGTTGGTGCCATTATATATGATACTTTGTTTGATCAGTGATTACAAGATTGGTTTAGTGGTTGGTGTGTTGTGTGACACTATTGGCTTTTCAGCTTTAGTGGCTACTGGCTTCTTTGATTTGATATTGTTGTTTTGTATGGATGCTAAACCCTAACTTATTTGGGGTTTTAACGCAGAGATGATAAGTGGATACTTATCTGAGCGTCGATGTATTTATAGCTTGAGTGATTGATACATAACATTTTGGTTTCCTAGGCTATGTTGAGTTCATAAATTGAAAAGTGATATTGCCTTGGCGTGGCAGGGTTGGTGGATGGTAGGCGTTAACCTACAGCCATGTGTGGCTATGATGACAAGATCTAAGCCTTTAGTTAATCTATTCATTAAAGTTATGAGGTAGACGCTTTGCGACCACGGTCTCTTAGCTAGCAGAAATGTTAGGAGAGATCTTGGCTGAGGAGCTCGGAGTTTTACAGCATCTTTTGTGTCTTGGGTTTTTTGTTATGTTTTTTGCCTGGTCGTTTTATCGATTATGTGTGTTACCGTGCTTCCTTTGTTTTCCAGTTGTATTTCAGTTGCTTTTACAGCTTTTATGACTTGGACATCATGCCTGACTAAAGGATTTCGCTGAAAACATTGTACTTGGTTATGGGAAAACAAGCGTTCACGAGTATTCAATTACAACAAGACAAGAAAACGCACACCATGAAATGTGTTGTTAACAAAGCTTCCTACACCGCCAACGGGTCCGATGCAGGAAGTTCCTCCAGTCCCGCCCCCGGAGTAAAAGCACCCCACCTAACAACACCTGCTCAGAAAGGCAGCATCGAAACCACAGCGAAGTGACGGTTGGAATTCCCTGGCAAGCAACCAGAAAACATAAAATCTACACAAACAAGCAATAAACATACTGACATCAGGCTTTTAGTCACTTGCAGACTCGGATTCACCATCAAAAAGGCCTGGTAAAGGCTGCCTAGCGGAGTAGACCCTGATCTGCAAACAACACCCCTTTTGTGCACCTATAAGAAGCAGCAAAGGTGGGATAGCAGTCAAGAACCAGAATCGGTCAAAGCACTCCTTTTGTTCAAATCAACCTTTATCCATCGACACATCTACGACTGCCTACAACCACCATATATAAGCAGCGCTATGTATTAGCTTAGGGAAACTTATAACTGATGGTAAGTTGTAGATCACTAACAACAGGGTGTATGCTTAGACATACTTGATTTTGTTTGCTGCATATATAAACTGCAGCTTGATAAATTAATGACAAGTCATTATTAGCGAAGAGAACACTCAGAGTCATAACTAAATGAACCTAACACGTAATGTCGCGCAACGCCGACAACGAATACCCCTAGTTTATATTAAAATACAACTTGTAGCTACTACAATTGATATAAAATCCCTCATCTAAAATTTTATTATAATAATATCATTGTATAAGGTGAATATGGTAAAGGAAGATTGGAAGCTGCTAAACTAATGGAGCGGTAGAAATGTCAACCAACTTAAATCAATAAATAATTTTAGTAATAAGTCTTAATTCAAGTATGTGATTCAATTTCACCATTGGTCTTTTATTAGACCATCCGTTATCGTCTCACACCCTTTCACTCCATACAACATAAAGTAGCTATCACCTCACTTTCCTTCATTAATCTCTACTATGGTTTCACCTTCTTTCACGCCCTATAAAAATATAAAAATCTAAAATAAAAATAAAAAATGACTGGTTGATGGACACCGGCCTTACCACCACCCTTCATTTTCACACCGTGAACTCCTCCTTCCTCTGCCACCCACCCCGCCCCTTCTAACAACGTTCCCCGCTCCTCCAAGCCCATAGGTTGCCAAGTGGACAAGTGCGTTAGCCCACAACAAGTGATCTTAAATGCAAATGGCATCTCCGATCCCAATTAAATAAATAATTTCAATTAATGACTTATCACAAAGATTAAAGATATTTACATGTTACAAAAACATGGATTAGGATCAAATACAAAGGCTCCTAATTGGGGGGGGGGGTGTGGGGGGGGTGTTAGGTTTTTTGGGGGTTTTTTTTGTGAGGTATAGTTTTTTTTTTCTTGCGGGGGGGGGGGGGGGTGTTTAGGTTTTGGGTGGTGATGTAGTGGCTTTAGGTTTTAGCTTATTAGACACTTATTTACAATGGGTGGAGATATGATAGGAAGTTTATTTCGCTAGGAAGCATAGGAAGCAATCATGATCGTCCAATTGCACAATCTACGGTCTAGATTAAAATCAAATAAAAAACTGTCATTTAAAAACGCTCTCCGGGCTTTCAAGGGTATTATCGTCAAATTCCAAAATAACCGTCGTTGAATATACACAGAAACGCTTCAAAAAAAGTTCATTACGTTTTACACTTCCATTGAACGATCACAAACATACAGAAATTTGAGAAAATCATACTCCATTGAAGTTCATGGCGCCGTCAAGAGATAATTTGAAGGTTTACCTTCGAGTTACTGAAAAGAAATCCGTCTCTCAAAACCCTAAATCATCAAAGAAGCCAAAAACATCATCAGTTGAAGAAAACATAGATCAACAAGTAAATATTAGCCGAAAATCAACAATGAAACAACAAAGTAGTAGAAAACGCAAAGAGATTTCAGACAATGGTAATTTTATGTATTTTTGCTTTTTAACTGAATTCAAGTTATGTTTTATGAAGTGCAATAGACCTAATATATCATATCCCTTCCCAAAATTTGTTAATGAGTGATATCTTATCCCTATCTTATCATTGAATTGCTTAATTAGGTTTGTTATTAGAGACTGCATTGCGTTTTATGTTAAAACTATGACCTAGGGTGCTAATGCTTTTTTATGGGATTTATATATTGTGAACTAATGCGTTTTATCTTAATAAATTTGCAGAAACAAAGAGATTATTATTATGATAATTGTAATCGAATTTTAAAACATTGCGTTTTATCTTATCTTTGAATTTGCTGAGATACATGTGTTGTTATCTATTGCGTTTTATCATAATACTGTATCAAATGCTTTTTTTTACTTGACTAATGCGTTTTATATTAAAATATCATAAAAAACAAAATGAGATTATGTAATGTTAATTTGCTGTGTTAAATTTAATATGATGTAAAGTATTGCGTTTTATCTCAAAACTGTGAATTACTGCTTTTTATCTTTATAGTGTTAGCTAATGCGTATTATCTTAAATTTGTTAATTGCCATTGTTTCATTATTCTGTTTAAAGTTAAAAAACAAGAGGAAAAACAAAAAAGGAGAAGAAAGAAAGTGGTGATAGAATCTTCAGAAGATACAGATTCTGTTTCAAAGGATGAAAATACTAATCGAGCTATAGTTCTGCATACTTCTGAACAACAATAAGTAAATTCAGGTAACATAAAACGCATTAAACAAATTTCATGAAAAAATATATGTTTCTAAAACACTTCAATGTATCAGATGATGATTTTGTTGATCCACCACCAAGAGTGAAACAGACAAAATATCAAAAGAAGGAAAAGGCAGAATCAAAACCAAAGAGATCATTGAGGAAAGATAAACCAGAACAACAACCATATTATGATTACGACGGAAAAAAAAATCAACATAAGATGTGCAGTCAATAATCTAAAAGATTATATTGAAAATTTGTCAAAAGAGCAAAGGAAAGTTGATAGAGAAATAGGGTTTGAGAGCATACTATCATTCAAGCTGCATTCAGTTTCACGCAAATTCGGATATTGGCTGGTAAAAAACTTTGATGCTGAAAATAATGAGATAAATACTGGAGATGAAAAGATTAAGATCACAGCTGAATTGATCCAAAAGGTATTTCAAATACCAAATGGAAAAACAGAGATTGGGGAAAAATTGAGACCAAAAGACACTGATCTTATAATTAAATTCTGGCGCGGTCAATTCAGCAAAGATATTTTGAAGAGAATGTATGCTGCCAACTTGATTAAATATTTAAAATCAAGAAATGAGCTTGGAAGACTGTTCAAACTAAACTTCTTGGTTATATTTTTTACGGTCATGGCAGAGGCAATGCAAAGTAGTAACGTTAATCAAAGATTCTTGTCGTCGATGAAAAGTGACAAAAAAACCCAGGATTTTAATTGGTGTGAATATATTCTGAATGTTCTAAGGCGTACAAGAAGACAATGGCCTGGAAATGACAAGCTCTTCAATGGACCTATTGCATTGTTAGCGGTATGAAATCTGTTCTTTCACTATTGCTACATATTTGCTGAATGCTTGTTTAGGCTGCTTGTTTATATTCTTTGTTTAAAATATGTTTGATTAAAACGCAATGTATATAAAGTTACAAAACGCAATGACTTGTTTATATTATTTGTTTGTTTGTTTAAAACGCAACGTTTATAAAGGTACAAAACGCAATAACTTGTTTATATATTTTTTTTCAAACTATGCTTTATTAAAACGCAATGTCTGTGTAAAACGCAATTTATTTAAAGTTACAAAAAAATAGTTGCGTAAGTTGTTTACAACGATTTATATTATAAAACGCAACAAAATTAGTATTGAGTATTTTTTTAAAAACGCAATGATTCATACAGATTCTATATGCTTACAAAAAACAAGGATTTGACGATGCTGAAAACACTGAAGAGTTCTCTCTAGATAAAATTGACTCTACAACATTACAAGAATTTGAAGATGAATTGGAAATTGTTGCGCAAAATGAGGGGAGAGGTCTTGTAATGGATAAAAAGAAAAAAGAGAAAAATGTCAGAAATAATAAACAAAAAAAGAAAGATGAGGAGGATGAATTTTATGTTTATCCATCTGAATCCGAGAATGAAAACGAAGAAATTTTTCAAGATGAATCTGAAGAAAAAGATGAAGACGATGCTGAAGAACAACCAAACATCAATATCAACTTAGAAGAGATAGAAGATGGAAACACCTTACTTAAAGTTGCAACAGACTGGATTGAACAAGAGGATCAAGAGGATGTTCAAAACAACCAACTTAAAACCAATGAAACTGAGAAAACACAAACAGAAAGTGGAGGATCATGGGGGCAATTCTTCATAAAACCATCAGAAGGAAATAAAGATAAATTGTGGGTAGATAGTCAATGCCGATTGCGTAATTTCATGCCATCACAAATTCAAAGTGAAGGTCTTTCTGACATTCATTCAACAAAAAGTGACGATGAAAATATGAAGAACATTGAAGGTAAAAAATCAAATGAAGAATATGTTGTGTCTGCCTTGGATTCTCATTTTATTATCATTTTAAAGGATTTGAAGAAGTTTTCGAAAGCATCCAATCACGCATAGATGAGATCATTGAAGAATATCCAAATAGTGAAGTTGTTCATAACAAAGTAAACGAATGGGTGTCATTGATTGAAAAATTCAACGATCAAGCTAAAAAGCACAAGAAAGTTAATGTTGATTCAACTCTGATCGAAACACCATCAAGATTTCTAACTTTGAGCCAAAATGAAGACACCGAAAAACAAATCATTTCAACTCCATTGATTGTAAAATGCAATGATGATGCTACAAAACGCAATGAAGATAACACAGCTGTAGTCCAGCCCTCCAATCCAGAAAAAATCATTGAGAATGAACCTACATCGAGTCTGCAAACACACATTGAAACCCTTCATTGGTACAATCATCATTTAGCGAAGAAACTCCATCATTAATGTTGGAGATAATCAGAAAGACAGATGAAAAAGAAAGAAAAATCAAATCAAACAGAAATTCAAAATGATGAGGTACCATCCTTTGATTTGAAAATTTCTCAGCTGTCTTCAAATGTGGATGAAAATGAAGTGGAAGTTCATACTACTCGCCACGCTCCACAAACCAAAATTCAAACGGAATCTAAAAATAAAACAATCGAAAAAGAAGTTCAAATTACTGGAATAGAAACAATGTTTGAAAGAATTGAAGAACATAAAACTGAAAAGGAAATCAGTGATCTAATTTAAAACACATCATTCCTCAACCCACAAGAAGATCCGTATAAAACACCTGCAAAATCAGTTCAGCAAGAACAACCAACAAGTGATATAACCAAAACATAACAAATAATCACAAAGATGGTACGACCAGATCGAGAGAAAAATGTACCAGAAGTATTTTGTTCACCATACTATCAAAGACAAGTAGCAATGAAGGAAGCAAGAACGGCACACGAAAACAAGATATCGGGATATGCTTTCCATGCAGAAGGAGAAATAACGTAAAAAATCATTTATATACACTAACACAAAACAAAAATCAAAATATTATAATTTAATTTTTTTTTTGCAGGGATACTCTCTTTGAAATTAGAGATCATGTATTTCTGTCGAGATATGGTGCAGAAACAATGAGGCCAAGATTGGAAATCACCGGAGAAGTAATCAATTGTTGGGCATATATTTTGAATGAAGAAGAAAAAAGAAGATCAAAACACAACAAAACTCTAAGATTTTTCTGTACTATTCGAATGCTGGTAAGATCTATAAAACGCAATTTGTCTGTTTTATAGAAATAATATATGTTTAATGAAGTTTTTTGAAGTTTGATTGAATAAAATTATATAAAACGCAATTGCCAGTTTTATTTCTTTCATAAAACGCAATGTATACTTTGTTTGAATGAAGTTTTATAAAACGCAACTGTATGTTTTATTACCTTCACAAAACGCAATAATATGTTAATTTGTTTAATGTTATGCAGGCTTTAACATCGAGTGATAAGGAAGAAACTGAAAAGGAAGAAAAAATGATAGAAGCGTTCACAAAGAACATTGAAACAATTCTTCAAGGTGCAAAGCTAAAAAGCATAAAAGATTTTAAAATTATCCTTGTCCCGATTCTCCATTCAGAGCATTTCTTTGTGATCTCATTCAATCTTGAAGAGAAACAAATATTCATCATTGACAACAGTGCGAAAGCGGTCACAAATAAAGAAAAATATGCTGATGTGCCTGAAAATACAGTAAGTTTTCCGACTTATGCTTTTAAAACACAAATATAAACCACCTAATCTTTTTGTTTTTTTTTTCTGTAGAGGAATGCTTTGGCAGGTTACCTTAAATCTGTTGGATATGAAAATGCAGATGATATAAAAGGGCATAACCCCTGTTAGAATGGAGATGAAATGGAGGACAAAAGATAACGGCATTGACTGTGGTATATTCTGTATGCGTCATATGGAATGTTATAATGGCAAAGAATTCGAAAAATGGGATTGTGGGTTTAATGAGGAATATGAAGAACCTGCAATTATCAAGAAGGGTAAAAACAAAAAACAAGTGAACAAGCAGACCGCACAACTCGATGATTTAAGAAGAAGGTTCGTCGCAAAGATATTATTGCACGAAATCAACGAACGCAAAGATTATGTTATTGAGGACTCAAAGAAGTTTCAGAACCTCGGTGCGAAACTTAAAAAACAATCTTATGACATTAGTTTAGAAAGGATTAAAGAGAGGCATGCTCTTGCTGGTTTACTTTGATTTAGAAATGCTACTTATTATAAAACGCAATGTTTTTTCTTTTAGCATAATTTTAATATAACGCAATATTTTCTTGATCATGCTGGTTTACTTTGATTTAGAAATGCTACTTATTATAAAACGCAATGCTTTTTCTTTTTGCATAATTTTCATATAACGCAATATTTTGTTGATATATTTGCTTTAAAACATATACTTAGAGTTACAAATGCTACTTTTTGTTTGTTATTTTAAAACGCAATTTGTATCCTTTATTTTAAACATATTATTTAAAAAATTTACAATTTATCAATAAAAATTTTAAATAATCTATTTAAAAGAAAGGATACATATATAGTGAAATGCTATTATGATAAAACGCAACATTTTAATAGTATGCTATAACTCAACATTGTCTATTTAGTTGTTGTTTGACATAAGTTATTTATTCTAAAACGCATTACAAAGTGTCTCCTAATTATTCATTTTGGACCAACCTGTATAAAAAGCAATAAAATTATTAAACATAAAACGCAATATCATGAAAATGATAAACATAATGCATTAATGGTAAAACGCAATTGTTTTGTTATATTAAAAAGCAATTCTATTGATAAAAATGTTTGGGGATCTTATTGTATAATACATAAAACGCAATAATAAACCTATATAAAAATTGCAGTTTATTATATCATAAAACGCAGTATAATACATTTGTCTTCAGTTTCCAAACATATAACGCAATATATCTTTATAACGCAACAAAAGTTTTTTTACTATTTTTATAACGCAAAAAAATAAAGGCTTAATGACAATCATAAAACTAATATATTATACTCTTTCTAAAACGTAATGTTATAAAATAAAATAATAATAAATGAGGAATTGATAAAACAAAGAAAAAACTGATAGCTTAATGACAAATAAATTGATTAGACAAAAAGCCTTAAAAAGCCTTTTGGATTCCTGATAACTCCTGATAAAATACTGTATGATTGAACAATCAATTCAAAGAAAAAACTAAAAGACAATCATTTTTATTATTAACACACTTGATACCAATCCCTCTACCATCCATTATATAAGAACAAAAACCCTAAATTATTTTCACATTCCTCATACACCAATACCCAACAACAAATACATACAAAAACCCTAAATGGCTAATCAACAACTATCAGTTTTGTGGGTTAAAAGAGAGAATTTCGTTCTTCAATTTCTTGATGGAAAAAAATAAGATACCATTTCGTTGCTTCTATTCTTTAAAACTGCAATGAGAATGTGTTGAGAAGGATGAATGAAATAGGTATACCACCTGCTTGTTACACAAATCAGACAGCCGCACTATTCAGAATTCTACACAAAAGATTTGGAAATCCGAATCAAACTGCAACTGAAGAAGCCCAAGTTACATCTTGGGAGTTCATTGAGGAAACTTTCAAAGTTTCAGTTACTTAGGACGATGGTGATGTGGAGATAAATGACCCAAAGGACATATCTTCAAGTGAGGATATCAAATTTTTGAAGCAATTATCTGAAATACCAATCATCAACAACTCTGCTAGCAAATTTGCAAAGAAGCTTCAAAAGGCAGTAGTCTCACAGGTTGAACTTTGGACTGAATCTGAAAGTGATGAGGAAATCCCTAACGGAAGCTTAAGGTTCTCATCTGAAGAAGAAACAAACTTTGATCCATGATGCTGATCTTGCTAGTAATTTTTATTTAATTTTATGGTTTGTAAACATCATCTTTGTTTTTAACTATCATCATCTATATAACGCAATGTTAATGATATCCACTTGCATTTCATGTTTAATTTGATATGTGTTATAATAAAACGCAATAATCAAAAAATTCCATTTACAGTATATTGTTCTATGTATAAAACGGAATAACAATATACTGTTGTTATCATAAAACACAATTAACCAAAAAAAGATGATATTTATGGAGGATATCACAAAACGCAATAACAAAAAGAGCTGAAACCTATACATCATAAAACGCAATGATAAAAAAATTTTCTTTCTTATTAATATCAGAATTTGAAAGAATTTGTATACATACTTACATTGTATTGCTAGAACCTATAGCATTAGAAGAAACCTTATCTTTACATGTGCGACTGTTATGTCCTTTTCCACCACATACACGGCACGATTTCTGGATCTTTGATGATTTCTGAATTGCAATCTCACGATTAGACTTGATCCTTTTTTGTACACCGCATCCTTTGGTCCTTATTTTGATCAGGACACGAATCATAGAATCTGACTTTTCTAAGTTCCCTCCAATATCAGCAAATCTTTCTTTGCGACTAGGAGGCGGCGCAACAACCATAACCTCATCAGCTTTATCAATATAACTTTTAATATGATCTTTGTAATGACACAACTCATCTAAATCCCCAACCAACCTATTAACCACATACTCATTTGCAACAACGATTTCTCTAAAAACTTTATCAATTTCACTATTCCTACCAATTTCATCAAACCGAATATTGCAATGATTTGATCCATTTGAAACAACATCTCTCATCCATCTTCTAAGAACATATCTTCTAGGAAACTCAGTTATATCATCATACCGTAGAACATAAAATATATGGCGGCACAATATACCAAATTGTTCAAACCGTTTGCAAGTAAAACTTATACTTAAACCATCTTCTTGTTTGATGTATTGAACCTGTAAATAAAATTAAAAAGCTATATAAAATTAGTGAAATGTAATATAAAACGCAATGAATAATAAATATAATACAGAAATTAAGTATATGATCATATAATGATAAACGCAACAAATGATGGAAAAAATAAAACGCCATAGATGTTTAAAACAATATAAATTTAAAAAATTACCTTGAATAAAGATGTGCATGGCTGTTTAAAATCCTTTATTTCATAATATTGAACATCACCCACAATATCATGAGACTTTGACATACACTTTGTAATGGCAGCATCAATTTCAATCTGAATATCTTTAAAAATTGTTTTAGTATATATTTCTGATGCTTGTTTCTCCAATACAAAGTCACTCCAGGTCTTAGACTTAATATACCTTGTATCATGATCATTCCTCCTATGCTCATGCCTTTGAAAATCCATTGCAGTCTCAAAATGAGTGAAAAATTCAACAAGTGTACATCTTGGATTGCAAATCTGACCAAAGAAGTAATTCTCGCTTTCACATCTAGACATAGTACGCATAAGACCAGCCAAATTATCTCCATGGTAATAAGCGGGAATCCAATCAAATCGAAGATCGTACATATCTTTTAACCACTCATGATTTTCCAATCCAAAAGTAGACATTATTGAATGCCACTCAGTTTCAAAATCTTCTGGAATAATAGTATCATTCTAAACAACATGAGTCATTCTTGTATTAAAATCAATGTTTGATGACAAAACAGGACCAACCTGTATAAAAAGTAATAAAATTATTAAACATAAAACGCAATATAATGAAAATGATAAACATAATGCATTAATGGTAAAACACAATTGTTTTGTGATATTAAAAAGCAATTCTATTGATAAAAATGTTTGGGGATCTTATTGTATAATACATAAAACAGAATAATAAACCTATATAAAAATTGTTGTTTATTATATCATAAAACGCAGTATAATACATTTGTCTTCAATTTCTCCCATATATGCCACATATATAACCTATGCCTACTTCTTGAAAGTACATCCTTAATAGCTCTCTTCATTGCAGCATGTTGAAAGTACTTTAGGCTCATTTCTAAAAGCATTAACAAAGCACCTTAAAAGCCATCTATAAGAATCTGCAGTCTCAGAACCAAGTAATGCACCACCAAATGTGACATTCCTAAAATGATTATCAATCCTAGTAAATGGTACACAAACCAAATCATATCTACATAAAACAAATTAATAAAGCATTAGAAAAAAATAGAACAGGAATGTATAACGCAATAAATGAAAAAAAACTTACTTGTTTGATTTATAAGTAGCATCAAAACCAACTATGTCACCAAACACTGTATAATTTGTTTTTTATTGCTCATCAGCCCAGAAAAGTCCTTTCAATCTTCTATCTTCACCAATAACATAATCACATGTGAAACCAGGAGAACATTCTTTCTTTCTAATAAGACGCCTAACTACCATTTCTGCATCATACTCTCCTATGTAAAGATCCAAATCCCTTCTATAGTTCTTACAATCAACTCTACTAGCACCAACTTCACCAAAACCACCATACATTGTTTTCATAATATTGAATCCTTTAACAGGTCCAATATTGATTGCAGACAATCCAGATATAAAACTTTCTTTAACATAATCAATACTTTTGGCAGCAGGCAAGAAATGAATATCTTCATCTTCAACAAAGATATGATTATGTTCTTCTTCAAAGTAGTAGATTTTAAACATATTATTGTTCTCTAATATTAATTTCACATGAGCATTGCATCCAACTCTTTTTGAACCTCTATTACGTCTAACAATCTTTTTACTATTTTCATCAACTGAAGAAGAATCTATTGCTTTGCTAACATGAAATCCTTCTTTTGAGCAGACAATATATCTTATTTTCACTAAATCACCACTTTTTCAAGAAGTATTTTTTCTTGCTGAAAAACCTGCAGCAAGTGCATATCTCTGATAAAACGCAAAAGCCTCATCAAATGATTTAAAAAACATTCCAACAGCAGGTGTAATGGATCCACTGACTTTAGGTTTGAAAAATTTTCTTTCACTGTTTAAGCATACACGTTCCTCCCACTTGGAAATGTGATCTGAAACAATTAAAAAATAACTATAAAACTCAATACCTCTTATATAATAATGTTTTTAGTGTTAAATCTCAAAATATGTTAATAAAAAATTAAAAATACAGACCTTTAAAGTTTGTATATGAACTAATATGGATAAAAGCATAAAACGCAATACGTTCAGTAAAACGCATCAAATGATGAACAAACAAAACAATGTATGAAACGAACAAAACTCTAAAATTGTACAACAATGACAGTTATTGCTTTATATTACATCAATCTTAAATTTAAAGTTTGTATGCATATAATGTGAATCAAATCATAAAACACAACTCTTCACTAAAACGCAATAAGTGATGAAGAAACAAAACGAACAAATTATGTTAAATTATACAACAATAACAATTAAACTTATGAAAAATCAAATATTAATAATAGAAAGACGAATTATAAAACCTAAAACAATGAATTTCGGAAAAACTAACAAAAAAGTTACTCAAAATTGAAGCTAAACTTACCAACAGAGTCTGAAGAAGGCGTTGAGGTTATCGAATTGACGAAAGAAACAAAATTATTGCTTGAAAAAAGGTGAATTTGCGATCAATTGCGATTTCGGGTTATAGAATCTTCAATTCTGTTATGAAATTGATGAACTAAGAAGAGAGGTAACAGAATCTATAATCGTATTAGAACGAAGATATGATAATGTAAAATGACGAAAAAGCCCACGCGTCCAAAATTTTAAAAAAGCAGATGAACGGCTAAGATTGCTTCCTATACTTCCTAGCCAAAACAAACTTCCTATTTGATCCCTACCCTATTTACAATTAGAAGTCTTTGTAGAATAACTTAACCCACAAAAACATATATTTCTTTTTGAAAAGTTCTTATTTTGTTTTTCTTTTAGGTATACCTTTTCATAATAAATTTGGTTAGGTTATCATAGTTTCATATGATTTTAAATTATGATTTTTAAAAATCTGAATACATCGTTACGTCTTGTTTTTCTACGTTTCAATGTGCAAAAGTGCGTGTGACGTGTTATTTTTATCTACGTTTTTGTATAAATTATAGTTTAAACCAGGGGCGGCCCTGAGGGTGGGCGGGGAGGACCACCGGCCAGGGCCCATAATTCCGAGGGGCACATCTTATGTTTACAGGGTATCTACCGTAGTCGCCATCTAACAGTTTGATCCCCTGAAAATCGTTTAAATGAAGAAAAATGGTGATGAAAGAGCGATCTGAAAAAAAAACGGACAGCCGACGATGATAGTACGAAGCGCTGGACTGCAGGTCACCGGTGGTTACTTTTCAGAAAGGGAAGAAGAAGACGTACAAAACTCAAGCTTGTTTTATTTTATTGATTTGGGCTTTTTATGAAAGTTTGGCCGATAGTTAATGTGTTTAGTTTATTATTTATATATGTTACCTATCCCATTCGATTTGTTCAGAACATAACTAAAGATTGCCCCATTCTCCAACGTTGTAACATTCAACAGTTTAGAGTAAATGTTAAAAGAATTTGAAAATAAATTTTTAATTTAGCTTCTACTTTATTAGTTTATTTATTTAGTTTGATTTCTTATTATTGTACTCTACGATTTTATTTGATTCTTATCATTTTATTTAAGTGTTATTTTGTTAGAAATTTTGTTAGATATTAGGGGATTTTTCACTTTTGGTAATTGAATTGTTTGTTGCTATAACTTTAATCATTGTATAAAAATAGTTTATATTATATATTTCGTTAAGGTTTAAGGGCACATTTTTTCGAGCTCGGACAGGACCCTTGAATTCTCAGGGCCAGCCCTGGTTTAAACAACGCGTGGGTGATTTCCGCTAGTTAATTAACAAACTAGATCTTAACTGTAAATGCTGATCATGTATGCATGAGTAGATCGATCTGTTCTCATCATTTTAAGTTTTTTAGACAAATTTGATTTGTAAAAAAACCTACCTCAACCCCTGCGAAACGCAAAGGGCAGCAGCAAGCAGCACAACGACTTGACACATGCATTCCGATTTGGGGTAATTTGTTTACAAACGAGGGGAGTAGGTAGAGTTCTTACCATGAGGGGAGTAGGTAGAGTTCTTACCATTAATAGAGTCAACTAATGTATAAAATATATTTAATTTGAACTGCGCGTTTCGTTTCAGCTTATTAAATTATAAAAAAAAAATGTTGCCGTTTTTTCTATGTAAAAATTCTAAGACTGGAAGGTATGGGGGCCGGTTTAGGCCTGGCCTGGCGCCGGTCCCCCACACCGCCCCCCTCGGCCCGGCTAGTCCCAACCGGCTCCCACTCGACGCTCACGACGGGGCTCCTTCTCTCACATATACCTATACATACATACATATATATACATAAAGGGGCTCATCCCCCACCCCCTAGGTCCATCCCCTTCAAGCCCCGCTTACGTAGCGGTGACGTGGCGGCCCTCTTGGATCAGATCCCTCTCCAAACTCACACTACACACTAATTTGTATATAAAGTAAATGTGTTGAGCTTGAAAGAAAATAAATGAGAAAGAAATTTTCTGTTACGAAGGTTAAAAATGGGTGGTCAATATTCACAAAACAAGGAGGCTATATATAGCCTTTACAAGTAACAAACTTAGGGGCTGTTTGGCAACATCTGAACCAATAAGTGCTGAATGAATAAGAGGTCTGAATGGGTAAGAGGCTCTGAACCAATAAGAGCTGAACCAGTAAAGTGTTGTTTGGTTGCACCTCTGAATGACTGTGTAAAATGGCATTTTTACCCCTCTGAACAAAACTAAATACCTAACTGATTAGTTCTAAAACAACACCTAATTCATTATTTCTCATAAGCAAATACACATAAATCATCAACAACAACAAACCAATTCAAACTCTAGGCACATCAAATTAGCATCAATTCACTATAAATCAAATCACAACAAAACACCATTTCACTGGTAAACAAAAAATAAGAAGGGGCATGTATGTGATGTGTTTATTTACTCAACCCAAAGAAAATCCCATAACAAACAAATCACCAAAAAAGCTGTTATTAAATTCAGGCACCCAAAGAAAATCCCACCGATCAACAATCAATTCGTTGACAGATCTGCATATCTTTTTATCCATTCACACCTTATCTTGTTTCTCTGATTCTGTAAGATCACAATCTCACAATCAATGGCAGAAAAGCTACCGATGATTCATCGTTCAACCTTCTTATTACCGCCGGAAACAACCGCCACCGTCACCGGAACTCTTCCGACGACACACGCACTCATTATTCTCAATCAACGTCTTCCAAAATTTTCACCGTTACTGAAAAAAAGAGCGAGAGGGTACCTGAGAGACGCAGGGGCAGAGGAGAGCCGGTGAGGTGGAGAAGGCCGGTGAGGTGGAGGAGGCCGGTGGAGGAAGATGGAGATGGAGGCTGGGCGACTGTGAAGAGCGAGAGGGAGAACAGGTAGGGCAAAGGGTATTTTGTGAAAAACTTCATTCAGCGACTTCTAATATCTGAATGGATCAGATCTGAATGGAACCATTCAGATGAACCAAACAAGTGTGCCTCTGACCGGTTCAGAGGTTTCCTCTGAATGGAACCATTAAGTGGCTAACAAACAGCCCCTTAACCCTAAAGAAAACGAACTAAACTACCTACTGATATACATGGATTACATGGACGTAAATATGCCAATAAAATAGGAAACAAACCCTTGACCTATTGACCCATTATTACTTTACATGACACAATCAAACATAATAAAAACATGACAAATAAACCAAACAGCTCCAAACCCATGTAGCTCCAGTTTGCAACACCTCCAACAAAGATCCGTATTAATTTCGATTTAGAACCCGTGAACCTGTGACCCGCAACATCAAGATTAAACCTAACATTCACCCCCTTAATCTTGATTCGTTCACAACACTCGTTCACATCAACCGAATCACCGTCACATATCGAACCATCTCGACTTCTACCGGACACCCGATCTTCACCTCGATCACGTCCAAAGTCTTCTCGGTTCAACCCGAATTAAACTGACTACGCTTGTAACATGTCACATGGCTTCACGTTGGAAAGGTTCACTAACATCTTGACTCATCACGGATCAACGACCTCTACCCGGTCACATCCGAGTCACCCGATTTGAACTCCAACGCCATTATCTTGACACCCGTACCTTTTCCCGATCAAACTTGTTCCAAGAGGCCTCTCCACCGACCAAGAAAACAAAGCCACCCGCTTATAACGTTTTCTTTCAACTGCTAAACGAACCGAATCCAAAGCCACCTGCTTTGACGGATCCCTTACGCCCGTTTTTCACGCAACACGTCGGTCTCCACTTATCACGAAACAACACGATCAAGGCACCTGCGAAACCTGCTGTTGTCACCGATGTATAACAGTTGCGCAAACCCGCAACTAACATCCGAACAGCCCTTTATCTTCCTCCTTTAATCACCACTAGCAGCCCCAGAAAACAAGTGTTTATCACCGGTCACCCTCGTCGTCTTTACCGGTACGTCTACCACAACAACGGCCTACCGAAACACCTTAACGCTTCCGTCTAACGCTGCAACACAGTCCCGAACAGCCACATGCTGTCCCGAACACTTCTTTCAACGCCTGCCCTCCACCGACCGACACGCCCGCCGGCGGCGGAGGCTTCCTCCGATCTTCTCGAGCCCTAGGCTCTGATACCAAATGTTGGACCAGATAGCCCATCCCCTTGGGGATGAGGCTCTCCATACCCTCCAGTCTAAAGGGCAGCCAGGGGTATGATTTTTCGGGGAACGTTCAAGACAAACTCTTAAGTCAGTATGGGCTCGGTTAAGACAACATAGTTTGGCAAGAGTGGTGCAACAAAGCTATCCAATTTGGGAAGTGTGGTAGCCTAATACAAAAAAGTCATCGTTCCAAAAAAATTGTTAAAAACATCTTAAGCAAAAAAATATTGACTAAATGAATAAATCAAATACTTCAAAAAAATAACAAAAAAAAAAAAAAAAAAAAAAAAAAAAAAAAAAAAAACCTGATTAGATTTATGTATTTGTTATTTATGTTTCTTTACACTTTGAATAACAAGAACAAATTCATCACATTATAGTTATTAACTAGATTGGTAGGGGTTAGGGTATACACCGAAATTTATAATTAATAGTATATCACATTATAGTTATTAACTAGATTGGTGGGGTTAGGGTATACACCGGAGTAGAATCAAATACAAGCCATATTCCGTATATAAACTGTAAGAACCATTTAAAAGGTGTCATGTGACATCCAACCAATTATAGAGAAATGGTAAAATGATAACCTAAATAATATCAATTATCTTGAATTCCTTATAATTATGCTAACAAGCAATTAATTCTTTATTTGAATCTTCCTTTTGTTTTCAATGTGCGATAAAGGGAAGTGCTGATATCATTTCATATATGTGTTAAAATCAATTATCTTGATTAATTTTCTTGTGCTAATATAATTCAAAAGTGCTACTTTTATGTATGTATTGTTTTATTATGTGCTAATTTAACTTTTTAAGTGTTAGAATCTGTTCTTACGGTTTATATGATAAATATGGTTTGTACCGGAACCAACCCGGGTATACACCAGAGTTTTTAATAAATAGTATGTTAGACAAGTGCCCCTCTCCCCTGCCCTAAGCTTACAACATCTATAATTCTATATTAATGAGTACAAGATTTATACACCGGAATTTGTAATAACTTCAACGTCATTTGATGGCACATCATTGAACGAACTATAAAACTCATTTTGAATATAAGTTTTCGTTTGCTTATAATTAGAAGAGTTAAATGCCATTTTAGTCCCTGTGGTTTGGGCCATTTTGCCAGTTTAGTTCAAAGGTTTCATTTTTAACCTGTGGGTCCAAAAAAGTTTCACAGTTGCCATTTTAGTCCACTGGATTAACTTCATCCATTTTTTCTGTTAACGAGAAGGCCAATTCGGTCATTTTATATGGCTGAATTGCCCTTTTAGTTAACAGAATTACATACAAAATGACCAAATTGACCTTTTCGTTAACAGAAAAAATGGATAAAGTTAACCCAGTGGACTAAAATGGCAACTGCGAAACTTTTTTGGACCCACAGGTTAAAAATGAAACATTTGGACTAAACTGTCAAAATGGCCCAAACCACAGGGACTAAAATGGCATTTAACTCTAATTAGAAAGTTAAAATAGTTTTTTGTTGTTTTTATTTTGTGGTAGGTGGGAGTATGCAATCATCATGCTTATCAAGATAAGGTTTACAATACAGATTTAGAATTTTGAGGTTAAATATTTTATCTAATACTAATTTATTTATGGATCATACTTTATCACCTCAATAATTTAATTTTGTCTTATCTACCCAATGCTAAAATGTGAACAAATTCACGTGTAACATAATCTCTCTTACTTTTAATGGTAAATTTAGATAACTGATGGATCACTGGAGTATTATCGTGTCACAAATAGGATCATCCGACCATATCCATCTCGACTAGGCTATAATGCCTATACACCAATTCAGGAGAAAACTCAATAAATTTGAGAAAAACCCCCTTATGGAACCGAATTCAAGACCTCATAGTCTCTAAAGCCTTATCTCACCCCTAAAATGCCACTAGGCTATAATGTCATGAGCGTAACATAATCTCTCTCACAACTTTGTTTTAAATAATGATTTGATCTTGAAACTAACCTACTATGTTTCTGAAAGTTGGGTTAAAAATGGGTTACCAGATTTATGAATTTCGGGTTTGAATGACAGAGTTTAAAAATTTGCAGATGCCAGGATCCCTAACCTTGAAATCATTTTTTATGGTAAACTCGTGTGAGCTAAGTCCTAAACAAGAGAAAGAAAATTAAAAGCAGTGTTTTGAAATCCTTACCGGATTGGCTGAATGGACCGGAAATCAGAGGTTGGACTCGTCCCAATCATGGTATTCGACCTGGTTGCATTGAACCAGAGTTGAACCGTCAAACAGGTTGTCGGACCGGTAAACCGGCCGCTCTTTTATAAAGGGGTTGGACCGGTTTTTTTTATATACTTTTCAAAATTTACCCGTTTTTTTGAACGGTAAATTTTCGATCACTGACGGACCATTGTAGTATCATCGTGCCACCAGCGGAACCACCTAGTCATATTCATCTCCACTAGGCTATAATACCTATACACCAATTCGGGAGGAAACCCAATAAACTTGGGAAAAAAAACCCTTGTGGGAATCGAATCCAGGACCTCATGGTTCCTAAGCGTTTACCCTATTAATTATTATAAATACTTACGACATCATCTGATTCTTACAACTGGTCCAACCGATCCGACTAGTAAACCGTCAAGAAGACCAGTTCAACTTCCTGTCCAAATCTAGTTCTGAAAAAATGATTGAAAATTAAGAAACTGTTGGTGCAAAGATAGAACCTAAAACATCGTTTGGTAAATCACTATCGGTCATGTAAAAAAAATTACATCAGGTGTAAAAGGTTCATGTAAAAAATTTTACATCAGGTGTAAAAAAATTTATGGGTGATGTAAAAAAAAATTACATTCCCGCAAACAAATTTTTACATCAGGCGTAACTATCAACTCGACAATTTTTTTTGTTTATTTTTTTATAGACGTGTTTATAACATTTTCATCTACGTTTATGTAACAAATGGTGTCCCAACTCGCGCGGAAAGTATGAGTTCTCATGGTTCTCACTGTAACATTCGTCAAAAACGGATCCCCGAAACCCGACCTGTAATGTAAACCAAACCAAAGTGTTTGGATATATAATGCGGAACTTATATTATTTTGTTTGGTTTTGGTTATTGATTAAATATTTAACTACAAGATATATATATATATATATATATATAGGGTGAGATTCATTTGAGAAGAAAATTTAATTGAGAAGAAAAAGAACAAATTGTACAATTGTAAAATATTAAATAGTTAATCTTTTATCTCATTTATTTCAATCTTTAAGTAATTTATTACTCGTAAATACTATAATTCTCTACACTAATTTTCATTGCCTACACAAATTAAAAGTTATATTACATATTTCGAAATTTATTCTACACAACTCGTAATTTATTCTACACACTTAGTAATTTGTCATACACTCTAAATTAATTTTTTTTTATTTTTTGAATAATATATATTTTGAAAATAAGTTATAAATTTAATGTAGTTAGCTATTAAAAGGAAGACTAGAATTTAGTGATCTATATAAGTTTACAAATATACCCTTACATTAAAATTAAATGCAAATAGTAAATAAAGTAAAATGAAACATTCTTATTGTTTGAAACTTATTTTTTTCTATATATACTAGGTTAGTTCCTCATGTGTTACACAGGTTGAACAATTTAAACTATATAGTATAGATATTTCCTATAACAGACACAGACATTTATATACCACATTGGCATAAATGAGTTAAGAATGGTTATCTACAACTTATTAAAATTATAAATTTCGAATCATATGAATATGCCATCTTTCATAACCAACTTAAAAAGAAAGAAAATTAAATATACTTAAAATAAAATAATAAATCATCATCACCATTTTTCTCTATATTTTTAATCCTTATCGCCACTAATAAATTTATATTAGGAGATTGATTTAAACAGGAAAACACAAATAGGAGTGCTAAGGAAGTACCATGTGTCACCAAAAGGTTTCTTTTATTACAGATAACTAGCGGTAAGACCCGTGTGCAAATACGGGTCGTTTCTTAGAAAATCATGCATAACACATATTGACAGAGAATAAAAAAATAATTACTGCAGACTTACAAAATTGATATAAATTAATGATCAATAGGTTTATTCAATGCTACTTATAAAATATTATTTAGCTAGGTTATTACCCGAGATTGTTTCCCGGGCTCGGAAAACTTATTATATTAATTACTATTTGTTATTAATAGGACCACATTACATCATGCATCTCATTCGATTCAACAACAATGTCTTCAAATCACCGGATTAGATCATGAACCCATATTAGAGGTCAAACAAAAGCACAACAGGACCACATACTTCAATGAACTTAAATGACACTACGTCAAAACTAGGCTTTAGCCACATTTTTTCAAAAACAGGCATGCCACAGTTTTGATTAAATTTGTGGCTAAAGGTTATTTATAATATTTTAAAATACTTTTAGCCACACAATTTAATATTAATGTGACCATTGTATAGCAACTCAAAACATGTAGCCACACTTTTTGAAAAAAGTGTGACATTTACTAGCCAATCTAGCCACATCTCGAAAAGTGTGGCCAATTGTGACCTACTGCCACGGTATTTGTATAATTTTTTAGATCATGTGACAAAAACACATTTTTTTAAGTCTATAGTCACACTTTCAATAAAAAAATGTGACAATCACTAGCCTCACTAGAAAAGGTGTGACCAGCTTTTACTAGCTTTTACTAACTGCCACAATATATTTTTTTATGATGTGGCTAAAAGATATTACATATGACCGTTTACGAATTTGTGTGACCTAAAAAGAGTGCTTATTAGCCACTTATAGGTTTTTTATGTGTAACCAGAGGTTACCAATGATTATGCCAAAACAAAAAACGTGACTACAAGTAGCCTATCATCACACTTTAATTATTTCATGTGACCATTCATTTCAATCTTCCTACTCATCCCTCCCGTTCTAGTGCCTTCGTCTGCAACCAGGTAACTCTCCCCTACAGAATAGTCCTAATTTTGAAATTAAAAACCCTAGGTTTACAGAGGAAGGATGTAGAACATTTTTATTTCTCTAAGACCAGCGATTCAGGACGATTTCATTTGCTAAGAATTTGAAGACGCAGACGATGAATTATTGTTGCATTACCAGATGCTCTTTTGAGGTACACCGTTATTGTATAGGTTAATCTACTGATACATCTTGCTTCATATCATATATTTGGGGATTCTGTCACATTTCAACAAATTTATGGGTAAGGTAGTTAGAATATGGTTGATTGCGTTGAGTTTTTGTTATAAACTTATAATGTCGTACAATGATTTGATCTGGTAGATTCCAATTCGGTTTATGTTCGATTAGATTTTTCGCACCTGGATCATACCGAATCCAGATCCGAATCAGTTACAGGATTTGCGAACGTTTCAAGATGATGGCTGGTGCTGAAATTTTTTGCAGTGAGGTGGTTTGTAAGGTGGAGGAGAGGTGTGGTTCTGGTGTGAATGCAGTCGGTGGTGTTGCAACTGTTGATTGTAACTAGGTAATGGTAATTGTGATGGTAACGGGGATTCTGCCTGTGTGTTTGTGAGTGTCGAGGTGAGTGCTGGTGAGTTTGGTGATGCAGGTGGTGTTAATGTTGATGGTGAAGTTTAGCAGTTTAAGAAGGAAGGGTTGACTGTTGATCCGTTGGTGTCGGAGACTAATGGTGTTGTTCACGGGGCTATGGCAGTAAGTGGTATTGAGGTAAGTGCGGTAAAGACGATGTGAATGTCGAGAATGGATCCGTTATTGATCCTCTTGTGGTCCTGGTGAGTAATGGTATTGCTATGGATGTTAATGGTCATCTTGACTAGGTTTGGGGGTAACAGAAGACAGATGTTAAGAGCACCGAAGAAGTGGATGATACTGGTTCGGGGCTTACCGAGTCAACTCTGAAGAGTGTATAAAGCTCTCAAGTGACTGGTTCTGAGTTTGAGTATGCTATTAAGCCATCTGATGTGACAGTTACTACGCTTGATGTAACCAACAGAACAAAGTAAAACTTAAACAGGTCGAATAAAACGTTTAGCTAAAAGAGTAATAGGTCAAATGTGTTGAAATATCATCAAGGTTTATTTTTAGTGCACAACGTTGTAAAAACGCTATATTAAGAAAGTGGATTATTATTGTAACTATTTTTTTAATCATAAATAAGTAAAAAAAAGTAAAGTACACAAGTGTTTGTGGGTCAATCCAACCCAACCTGACCTGACCTATTTTTGAACGATTATGCAGGTAGTTGTTCTTTGCCAAGTAGAAAAGGCTAAAGAATATATATGCTCGATAAACTCCACAGTTCTGTAAGTTTAGCTGCTATATCTTGTCCTCGTCTTGTAGAGTATTAATACAGAATTTAGCAATGGCAGATTGAAATTGACCCATTTATAAGGAAATGGGTCAAAATTGACCCACCTGGTGCTAATTTTTATTTTTTTGGTCAACAGTTTCCAAAGTACAGTGAGAATATAGGAGCTGCTTCAAGAGGACGGTAATATAAAGCGAAAAAGAGAGAAAATAAAGAAGCAATCCTCCCTGCTTTCTAAACTCACCAGGCAACTCAGCATTCATGATAACCGAGCAACTGCTGCTTCAGCCATGTCAAATGATAGTCCTGCAGGTAATAGAGTGTAAGTTCAAGCTGGTAAATTACGTCTTCTGTTCATGAGTTTTCATTTGTGTGATTAAGCCTGAACGTCTGAACCAACAATATATTTTATAAAAAAGAAAGAAATATAAAAACACATCAAGTATACTCGTTAAATGGTTCGACTATTTGGTAAACAACTTCTGATGAAAATTAATTGATAATGTGACACGAAAGGCGTTTCGGTTGCCATAAATACACATGTAGAATGTGGTGGTCTGAATGTGACAACATCCAATGATCAGTTAGTTCACGTATGTAACACGGTTGTGACAAGCAGCTAAAACCGCTACAACACCAGCAAAAACCAAACATTAGGCCTAATGGACCTATGGTTTCATAGATGTTTGTTAATCATGTTTTGGTTTCCTCTTTGTGTTCTTGGGATGTAATGGAGGGTTTCATAGATGTTTGTTAATCATATATAGAAGTATTTAAAAAAAACTCAGTTGTCAATGTAAAAGCAATATATATTCCAGATATAGAAATTTAATATGGCATGGGTATTTTGGGATTTTTTTAAATGAAAATCAACCAGCAAATTGTTGAATTTGATGAGGTATGTTTGTTGGCTGCAACAAATGATAAATTTGAAAACTAATTTTATAATTATAATAACTTGATACAAGTCAACCCAGCCGCGTTTTGCCCCAACATTACATATAAAACAGAACAGTAAACTACAGAAACAGAGAACTTCCATGAGCAAAACTAACTGACCAGTGATGTGAGATTGTAGCCTTCAAATTTTTCTTCCTTTTAGTCACCAACTACCAACCTTTTTAACCTTGAACATGAATGGTAAGAAACCTAAATTCTCATAATCATGGAAGATATGATGTTTAAATCGTACTCAATATATGGGCCAATGATGTTTAAATAGGTTATAGGCAGATTTTCGCTTAAGATTGATGTGCGTTAAAGTTACTAATGTACTTGCTTATTTTTCCGTAATTGAGATTGTAGCTTACTCCTCCTATACTGTTGCAGATAAAAGTGGAACGAAAGAAAGCCTGGCTAAATCTTCAGCTGAAACTAAACCTCAAGCTGCTGCTGAAATAACACCCGGGCTTATGTGGTTTGAACTTAGAACACGTTCAAAAAAAATCCTTAGTACTTACAACCTTTTTTTCATCTGGTTTATCAAATTTACACTTAATGGATTATATTAGGCCTTAATGGACCACCATGGGCAATACTAACTCATAAATATATTGATGGGCCATACTGGGCCTTAATGGATCACAATACACAATAGTAGATCATACATGCTTTAACGGACCGTATAGGGCTTTATTGGATCACAATGGACAATAATACATCATAGATGTCTTAATTGACCGTATGGGGCCCTAACGGATCACAATGGACAATAATAGATCTTACATGTCTTAATGGACCGTATTAAGCCTTAATAGTTCAAAATATACAATAGTAGACCATACATCTTTTTATGGAACATATTGGGCCTTAATGGATCACAAAGGACGATAATAGATCACAGTTGTCTTACTGGACCATATTGGGACTTAATGAATTACAATAGACAATAGTAGACCATAAATGTCTTAATAGACCATATTGGACCTTAATGGATCACAATGAGCAATAATGAATCAAATTGTAACGAATATTACACAACATACAGGGGACAATAATAGATCATATATGTTTTAATGGACTACGTTGAGCGTTAATAGTCACAGTAACTTTAATGGACCATGATACTTTTAATGGACCATGATAGGCTTTATGATGTCATGTTAAGTATTAAATGGTTACGTGTTACTTAGTAGGGGTGTGCATGGTTCAGTTATTAACATTAACTGTAACCGTAACCGAAGTCATCGGTTAATCAGTTCGGTTTATTCGGTTAGTTTGTCGGTTTTCGGGTTGGTTTGGTTAATAATCAAACCAAACATTGGCTAAAATTTTTGTTTAGAAATACATCTAATGGAGTTATAAATACATGAAATAAATATATAAATAGATGAATTGGATGTATAATAAATAAAATGGGCGGAAGTATAAAACATGATATGGATGTATAAAAACTAGAAATATATGAAGATTTAAATGATTCGGTTTCAGTTCCATTTTAGCTAACAGTTCAGTTATTGCTCACCCTTCTTGTTTAGTGTTAGTTGTTGCGATAAGTTTTATTTGATTTTTTTTTCAGTCTAAAAGTTTTAATTTACTTTTTATACATAACATGTACTTTTATATATCTTAAAAAATGTATAATTTCTATTTACTCTCTATAACTTTATATTATTAAAAAATTTGAAAATAATTTTCCTTGTAAAATTCACCACCAATAATTTCCCTCCCAACCCAAATACTGAAATACCCATTCCCGCTCTCAATTTCAACTCTTCCAAAAATTTCAAACAAATACCAAACCCTAGCTTCCAATTTCACATTCCTCATCACATCCAACTCTCCGAACACCATTGTTCCCCCGCCCCTCCGTCACCTCTCTCATCGTCATCGGATTCTATAACGGCTCCCAAATCCATAAATTAAAGTTCTCAAATTGAAGACCCCAAATCCTCCCGATGGTGCGTCTGTTGCTAAGGGTTCTCAATCGGGTTCGTTGGCTTCTGAATCCTGGAGATTTGGGTCCTGATTCGTTGTCTTCTGATTCGTTGGGTGTGATCGAGCAAAGGTCTGTACTCTTCAAATGCAATGCATTAATTTTTTAGACATTTTTTGCTTAGTATGTTAAGTTTTTCTAGAGTCTTTATATATAGTTTCCGAAATAAGTCTTAATGGACATGTATAGTCTTCTTCACCTTCAATCTATTTATGCTTTCTTTATGATTTCTATTTGTCTAGTTTATCAGATCTATTTTGGATGTAAGTTATGGATATAGTTCCTTTTCGATATTGATTTTTTGTTGTATATAAATGAATTCTATGATATCAACCTTTTAAGTTGAAAACATCTTTTTAATTTGCGTCAAGATGTTATAGTGTCATTTTATATGAGGATAAAGGAATATGTTTGTCCTGTATGTACATATGTCTAGGTTTTGCTTGTATTTTGGAATTTTTTAGTTATATCCATTTTATGCTTGCAACTGTGGTTAACTTTTTTTTTTTTTTGTGCTTGTCTTAGACTATGGGGTATGGGCGGGGTTGGGGCGTGAGTTGGGTATAAACGCCCAAGTCACCACCCGGGTGGGCTTGGGTTTCGGCGTGGCCCCTTGGGCGGGGGTTTCAGCCCGGGCGTTGGGCGGGCCTAGCAGTCTTCCGTGGCCGGCTCTCATTGGCTGGGTTGGCTAGGCTATAGGTGGCTAGGATTTAATTATGTCTAATTATGTTTTTTTAGATTTGTAATCCTTTTTTTTGTAGGATTTTGTAATTTTTAGGAAATTTTAATAATAATTTTAGGGTTTTTTTTTTTTTTTTTAATTTTGTATGTATTTTTATAATAATTGAAAAAAAAATTATAATACGTGGCCAACCCACGCGGGCTAGCCACGCCCCGCCATACCGACCCAACATGCAACTGACCAGCGGTGCCCCTCGAAGTCCACGTGTCAACCCATGCCCCAAACCCCCGCCCCACCATACCCCACGGTCTTACTGGGGGAAATCTTTTGTAAGTAAAGCTACTTCATTTGAGATACATTTACGTGTTAGCTAAGAACCTCCATATTATTAGTGTAGTTATTTTAAGTCATTTGTTTGTTACATCTCATCACACTCCTACCTAGACATATAGTATTGTGTTCCTGTGTGGTTGGCACCGTATTCTTTTGCACAAGTTGTACCCTTGGTTTTAAAAACCGCGCCTTAAGCGCGAAGCGCATCTAGGCGCAGGCTGGATCGCCTTGTGTGACATAAGGCGCACTATGCACAAAAAGCGCAGCCGAGGCGCGCTTTTTAGGGGAGCAGGCTGAGGCGCACGCTTTTTGTACATGGGTTGTTTCTATGCGTTGCACAGCTTATTTAAAAAAAAATGAAGGTTAAATGCAAAAACTGGCCCACGCGTGCCCGGGGTTTTCGGAGCTGCATTCGTGTCCGCAGGACGTGCGGGCATGCACGAGTTCAATTAAATTTCAATTCAGAAACTCATTTTTTGCACCCCCCTGCGCGCGGGTAGGACTTGTGGTAAAACATGTCATAAAGCTACAATGGAGTAGTAAAGACTTTACCTTATAAACAACCACTCACTTTGTCCCCACACCGATGTGGGACAAAGTATTTACCACCTTTTGAGACTTTCATTCACACACCCAACATATAAGTCCTTTGCTACTAACTATGTGTACATTTATGTTTTTTTCATGTTAAAACATATATAAAGCTTAATTATAGCTAAATCATAGGTATTGGAGGCTACACACTTATGGGATATATAAAAAATAAATTTTATAATCACTTTGCGCTTCGCGTACGAAAAGCTCACCGCTTTTGCGCTTCGCTTTAAAAAAAGCTTTTTTAGACCTCATCGCTTTTGTGCGCTTCCCGCTTTTTTAAACCAAGGTTGTACCTTTGATGGATTTTTGTTTGGCACGTTAAAGATTGAAGTCGTACTAAAGTACTTTATATGTATACCGAAATGGATCTATATCCGTAAATACTAACCCATTCTCTTATGTTCAACCTGAAGTGGATACACCAGTTGTGTTAGGTGGAATCAAATCTTGGTGAGGCCCAACCTCGGCAAAAGCAAAACCATAATGATTAATGAATAAAATAGGAGCTCTACAGGCACAAGTGTGTTGGACCAAGAACAATCACCAGTAGATGATGCAAATCTTTGTTCTAAATTAGCAGTTTGTGCTTTTCCACTTTGTAGACAATTTTGGAAAGTGGTGGTTGACAGTGATATGATCTTACTCCAAAGTCCACAACTACATGTATTATCTTTATTTTTTACTATTGTATTATTTCACATACATATATATTATTCGATTTTAATGATTGGTAATGTATATGACAGTGGGTTCTAGTTATCTACACATACACCCGAAGTTTCCTCATTCGAATGCTACTTCTTACAAATGGGCATTTGGTGGTATGCTGAACTTAACTTATCTTTTTTTTTTTTATTTAACTGGAAGTTTAACATGTCTAATGAATTTTGTTAATTTTCATTCCTTGCTGAAATGGAGGAAAGGCTTGCTATGGCAGAATCGATGTTGGAGGCTACCTTGCAGTACCAATCTGGCCAACATAAGGCACTGCCTATCCCAAAGAATTTCCGTTTATAACTTATGTTAGGGCTGAAATGGTAAAAAAAACTAAATTGTGCTATGTAAATTCTGAGAGGTGGTGTCGTTGTCACCAAAAATCTTGCTTGAATCAGATCAATACGCATGTGAGATCTATAACCAAGGGTTCTAAAGAGATCAAAATCTACAGATGCATCTTAGAGACGACACAAGATGACACAATTACCAACTTTGCAAATCTTGATATAAATAGGATTTATTAAACCCGGAACACGCCTGTTAGTTTAAGTTATTCAAACTTAATATGTATTTTATGCAAGTCATTATGGTTACTGTGCTATGCCTTCTGATATATATATACTCATATAGATTTTAAATCAGATTCTCAATTTTTTATAGTGAGTGGACTTCGCTTGTGGAACGATTTCTACCAAGACAGTTCGCTACAACTCCTGACACGATAAAGTGGGATTTGAATATACATGAGCGTTATCTTTTGATGGTAAGACTTACGTGTCATTGTATTTTATGGAACTTCATCATTTTCTTTTATTTGATTGACTATTAAAAATTGATTCTTGATGCCTGATACAAACTTGTAATGCTGACTATGTAGGCAACTCTGACAAAAGAAGATGCCAACAATTCGAGCATGTGGGTTTGCTGGTGTTGCAAGTGCTGCTAGGGGTGATGTAGGTGCTGTTGCAGTTGTTGTATCATTTGTGGATATTTTTTTATTAGTAATTTATTTCTTTAGTATTTAAATTGCAAACTTATGTATGGATTTTGGTTTCTTATCGCTAATATTCTTTGTTTTTAGTTTTTTCTCATGGTTACTGCTTACTGCTGTTTTTATTTCACAAAAGAGTGAAAATAAAAGCCTAATTATATAAAAATGGGCACATACAATAATAATAAATATGTGACCAAAAGTTAGACAATGGCCACATTTATAATTACAAATGTGTGTCTGGAAATAGTTTTTAGCCACACTTATTGTAAATTCGTGTGACTTTATGATGGAAATGGCCGCACTTCCAGTAAAATCTTGTGGTTGTCGCTACTCTTTAGCCACACAAATGCTTGATTTCAACAACATTTTTGTCACAGCTTTTGAAAATTGATGTGGCTAAAACAAACTTTTTAGTGACCATATAATGGAAAAGGACACACTTATACTAACTTCATGTGACTATACAATAGAAATTGTCACACTTATAGTAAATTCGTGTGGCTGTTGATACCATTTAGCCACACATAATGGACCATTTGCTTGATTACAACCTTTTTGCCACAGTTTTTTAAAATTCACGTGGCTAAAACAAACTTTTAAGTGACTATATATTAGAAACGACCACACTTACAATAAATTCATGTGACTATATAATCCAAACATCCACACTTACAATAAAGTAACGTGACCATTGATACTATTTAGCCACACTTAATGGACCATTTGCTTGATTACAACAACTTTTTTGCCTCAATTTTTCAAAATTAATGTGGCTAAAACAAATTATTTGTGACTATATAATAGAAATGGCCATGCTTATGGTAAATTCATGTGGCCGTTGCTACCCCTTTAGCCACACTTATTAGACAAAATGATTGATTACAACAAGACGTTTTAGCCACAGTTTAAGTTGCTACGGCCACACATAAGTGAATGTGGCCGTATCATGCCTACGATGACTCGACCTTTGGTCACACTTGGGGTGAAAAAAATTCGAGTGGCGGTTACCATATGGTCACAGTTTTTATGTGTGGCCGTAACCAAATTTTGACGTAGTGTGATAGGGTGATTTGGGATTTTGTAAAAATGTTTGTTTTTGTACTACTTTACAAAATTACATAGAATTCAAGAAAACGAAACAACGAATTAAACAGATGTTGAGTTATTCAAAGTTCTGTTGAATACTAAATGAGATGTTGACCAAAATTCAAACAGATGTTGAACAAAAGTCAATCAGATGTTGACCAATAGTCAAACATATGTTGACCTTAAACAGATGTTTAATTTAAAGCCAAACATCTATTTATGGCCAAACATCTGTTTAAGCTAAAACATCTGTTTAAGTCCAAATATTTGATATAGAAGGCTAAACATCTGTTTAAGGCAAAACATGTGTTTAAGCTGAAACATCTGTTTATGGCCAAAAATCTGTTTAAGATCAAACAACTGTTTAAGTCCAAACCTCTGATATAAAATCCAAACATCTGTTTAAGGCCAAACATCTGTTTAAGTCTGAACAGATGTTTAACTTAATCAGATCTATTGTCTTCTCACACTGTTTTCCTCTTCAAAACACTGTTGAACCTAACATGGGTTTCCATTAACTATTGACCAAAAGACAAATATGGGTTCAAATCACTGTTTGTTATTGTACTTCTTTACAAAATTACATAAAATTCAAGAAAACGAAACAATGACTTAAAGATCTATAATTTAACACATAATCTAACCGGGCAAAGAAATCTATTATCTGACAATTCCCTGGTTTTTACAACATGAAACACAACATCATCATGCCAAATACAGTCATACATATCCATCCATTATTCTAAATTCATAAACCCATAAATGCAGAAGAATGTCACATTTGCGATTAATAAACTAAGTTTCTACTAATTGCAGTTACTATTAGCAAAAAGAAGCATGATATCATCTATATATAAAACATAAAGAGCTAATAACAGTGTTTATCATGTTAGCTATACATAGCAACAAAACATCAAGTTAATAATTTAAAAAAAAACATACAACATCACCATAAAAAAAATTCATAGTTATAATATCTGATATCAGAACATACTTAAATGTCATTGTTAAAGTGAGGTAACTTGATTTAATACGATCTTCTGTTGCGAAGACACATATGTGAAGTGCAACATATCACCAAACATCAAGTTATTCTCAGTCATAAACTTTTGCCAACCGTCCAACGCATAACGTGGCTTCAATTCATTTAACTCCGACTTAACATCATAAACCTCCACAACTCCAACCATGTTTTGAACTTTCAAAGGATGAAGATCAAGAGAAAGACCTGCTCGTCTGGCAACTTCAACAGGAAGACGCTACATGTATTGTGTAGAAAAAAATAATAGTCAGACAAATAAACAATAAACATAAATCATTAGTTTGTTATAAAAAATGGTATACCAGCCTATAGTCTCCTTTGTGATCAAAATGAAAGAACTCAGGGTCGAGAAGATGTCCAGAATGTTTTTTTGCAGTCTTCGTAATCTTATTTCTACAGTTAAGCTTTTTCTGAACGTTGGCGGCTTGATGAAAAAGTAAAAATATACATGTAAATTAAAGAAATGTTGAATATATGCACACAAAAAAAAAACAGTTTATATAAGATATACTAATTAAGTGGCGAGTATAGATACCTTAACTTTGTGAGCAGATGAAGAACATCCAATATGGTCACTTGTGTCGACAGCTAAGTCAGCATTTCCCTTAGTCCTATTCTTGACCGTCTCCTTCCTCTCAGAAGTAACTTTACCTTTCTTCTTAACCTGTTGTCATAGAGTAAATTTAATAACCATAGTAATATAACAATCTTTAAGATGGTGAACTTACATCTTGTATTTTATTCAATCATGAAGACATGCGTCTCTTCGACGTGCATTCGGCATTGGTTGGTAACTTCTTCTAAATAATACATTATTGGATAAATGTAACATCAGTAAACAACATTACTAATAGTTGTAAAAACATTAAATTCTTATATGTGTTAAATTAAAAAAAATATAAATAATTTTAATAATTTAGTAAGTACCTGAGTAATGGTTCTTCCTTCACCTACAGACACAACTTCTTCATCCTCATAGATGTCCTGGTCAACATTAATGAAATAATTAATATAATGCTAAAATAATTAAAACTTTTACTGCTAATGCTAAATACATACGTACATTGAATGCATTCTCAACATAATCAGCCTTCGATATCTCAAGTACACTATCATCGTCAGATTCAGCTTTTTTCGAAAAGCAAATCTCAGTCTCATCTCTATAAACTACTACCTCAAAAACAACATCATCAATTCTGCTAAACACAAGCAAATCATCCTCAAGTATCCCAACATCCTTGCACATTTCAGGCCATCCTCTAGCAAATACAAAGTTTGTATCAACCTTAGACACCTCAACATTCCAATAGGAACCCTTATAACAGATTTGAAATTTGCCACTTGGTGGGCTGTTTACATAAAATTGTTTAATGAAGCAGTCTTCGATTACCTGCATAAAATTAAAAATAATGAATACTATACGTGATGTATGTAACTTATGAGAATAAGTGTTGACACGTTTAAGATGCAAAAGGATTGAAGTTAAGATCAATAGTTATACCGTAAAACCAAATCTTGCATAACGATTAAACGTGAAATAAGATTCACCACACATCCCATCAACAAAACATGAAAGTTCAAGTCCAAAATCACCTAACGCTTTGAAAACCAACAAAGTATCCCTCGGCAGATTGAGATCTTTAACAACATTGTCCCAACCGTCAGTTATTATTGGTGTTGAATTTTCTGTTCTGACCCTCATAACCCATTTTTTACCAGACTTATGATAGATTCGCAACTTATTTTTTTGCCAACAATCTCCCCACTTTTGATTAGCAAAGGCTATAGGTACATCCTGTATATAATTTTTAAGTAGTGTAAGAAAATATAAACAATAACAACTGTTAAAAATATAGACCCTAGAAAGTTGAAACCCTAGAAAATATTGAAATGTAGAAGACGGAGAATAAGAAAGTTGAAACCCTAGAAAATGACTGGGAAGAAGAGATTTTTGAAAGAAGTCAGATGATAGATGTTTGTGTGTAATGATGCTAAAAAATAATGACGGTTGTATTTTCGTTTTCCCATATTTTTCAACAGATGAAAAATATTTACACATACACCCCTTATTGAATTTGCTATTTACATTTACATTGAAAACCTTGCATAACACATATTTACACATAACCTCTGTTGGTCGTTGGGAACAGTGTGAGTCAAACAGTCGTTAGATAAACAGAAGTTATGAGAACAGATGATAACTTTCAACAGTTGTTTTATTTTTAGCTAACATCTGTCCACTTCAAAACCTCTGTTGTCATAATGGATGACAGTCAGCAGTATAGTAAATCAACAGTCATTAGGATAAACAGAAATTATGTCAACAGACGGTACCATTTAGCAGTGGATGTATTTTTAGGCAAGGATAAGTTTCAAAAACAGTTGTTTTCAATTGGTGTAACTTAACAGTCGTAAGTCTAACATCTGCTATTAGCCCAACCACTGTTAGTATCAAATCCTCTGTTAAACATTTTAAGATTGAAAACAGACCTTTTATAACAGCAGATGCTCTCTTTTGTCAGACTTTAGCTACAACACACCTTTTATAACAACAAAATATACCGTAAATTCTTCCAAAAAACTGTTATTGACATACAAAATTATATAATAATACTTATAGCAGACCTTATATAATAATACTTATTCATCATTAGCCCAACCACTGTTAGTATCAACTCCTCTGTTAAGCATTTTAAGATTGAATATCATCTGTTGTTCGTTAACATCTGTTAACCAATAAGAATGACTGAAATAAATAAAATGAATCTGCAACAACAAAGATTAATACTATTAAAATTTATTCATTTAGTCAACAGTGGTAAATCAAACAGTGGATAGCATACACAGTTGTTTCATCATCAGCAGATGTTCTCTTTTACGAAAGTTTAACTACAACAGACCTTTGAAAAATCCAAATATTGACCTCTGTTGACTTACCAAACAGATGTTCAGACACAATTAAACATCAACATAATCTAAATCAAACTCAAACACTAAATAAGTAAAACTAAAACGCAGATTAATACTATTAAAACTTAGGAATGACTGATAAATAAAATTATAAAATTATACTTAAGAATGACTGAAATAATTAAAATGAAGATGCAACAACAAAGATTAATACTATTAAAATTTATTCATTTCATCAACAGTGATAAATCAAACAGTCGATAGCATACACAGTTGTTTCATCATCAACAGATGTTCTCTTTTACGAAAATTTAACTACAAAAGACGTTTGAAAACTCCAAATATTAACCTCTGGTGACTTACCAAACAGATGTTCAAACACAATTAAACATCAACATAATCTAAATCAAACTCAAACACTAAATAAATAAAACTAAAACGCAACATAGATTCATAAGATTAAAATTTATTCATGACATTAAAATTCCAACAATTACATCACATACTGAACAACATTAAAGTTCAAATCTAATAATAACAGCAAGAATTAAGAAACTTTAGCTTCAACTCCATCGATTGCTGAACCTCTCGATGTATATCCTTCAGCATCGTCATGAACTCCACGTCTCTATCACCGCACTCTATATTACTGACAACACAAAGCTCACGAACGGAAGTTGAAGGCATCCGCATAAGATCTCTGGAAACCTGCTCTCTAGTGAACAGCCCAACTTGCAATCCATCAAAACATCTCTTCAGCTCTTGAAGAGTAGCCCTATCTTCATACACATGTTCCTCGATTTACTTGACAAAACGCTGCTTTAAATCATCTGATTTTGCATTTGTGAATGACGCCATTTGAATAAACTATATTACTCGACTTTCCTGAATGTATGATATCTTCGTAGGAAGATTTTCTGAAAAACAGGTGAAGTGACTATGAGTTTATATACTGAAATTTGTAATTGTCAAAACGTGTACATTTAATATAAACATATTAATGTATATTTCAAAACAGCAGTCTTTTAATGCAAAAACCTTTTCAAACCCCAAGTCTTATGGAAAAACTGTAAAATTAAATATCAAGAAACCCAAGGGACAAAATATCGAAATTCAAAGAACAAAAGCAGATTGTCACAATTACAATTAACCTCTTCATTTACCATGTAGACGCGTTTTTAAACTCTATAAAAGACCGATGATTACTTTTGATTCAAAACATCAACAAACTCTCCTACAAATCACTTTCTGTCAAAAATTGTTCCAAATCAGAAAACCAACAAAAAATCTACATGGCAAACTTCAGCTTCTACCACTGGTCAGACACCAGTGAAGTTAAAACACAATTCTCGATGTGGTCACTCAAAGAACAAAGAACAGACCAAGAACTAAACAGGAAAGTCGACATAATCAATGACACTAATTACAACAAAACCTGGAACAGCATATCATTGCTTGATGAAGTCCTCCACTCTTCTCCATCAGAGTTCCAGAAGAGTGCAGAAGAGTTTCTGACACAACTTCTAGAGCAGGATCAGAAAATCTGCAACATGCTAAGTGACCTGAAATTCAAAAGAGAGCATGAAATCACATGGAGAAAGACCAGAGTCTACGAAATCTTAGCAAGTGTTAACCCTAGCGTGTAATACTTTATAAATATTTCATTAAATTTGTATTTTTCTATGTAGTAGTTCATTTTAATAATATAAACATGCATCTTAACATATTCTAAAATGTCAGTGTAAATAAAAACTCTGAACATCATCAACAGTTAATCAAAATAAGAAACAAACCTAAAATGCAAAGGTCTCTTCTCAACTGATGTAGCACAACTGATTTTTCATGATAGAAGATAGATATCGTCCGTTCAAGTTGCAACTCTCCCATCAAAGAAGGTAACACATGCAACCTTTCACGTTGTTTCAACAATTATACTGCAACTTCGATATTGAAAGGTTGATGTGTGATGGGAAACTTCATTGAAACGACGATATTGGAGCAATGATACTGGAACGATAACATGTAAACAGAATCATCAAACATTCAAACAAAGAAGTGTAATCGGAGAATAGCGGCTGAATCACGAGAAAGATGCATTTGAGAGAGTGAGAGAGAGACACGCACGCAGATATCAGCGAGAGAGATTTGAATGTGGAGCCACATAATTATGTCTTAATTTATAGGATTAGAATATATGATTTAAATTTTGAATGTGGAGCCAGAATTTTGAATTGGGAACTGGATTTGAGGGAGAGATGAAAGCGTGGAGCCAGAATTTTGAACTGGGAACAGATGTTAGATGGCAGAATTTTGAACTGAGAACAGATGTTTAAATTGGGAACAGAATTTTGAACTGGATTTGAGACAGTGGTTTGATGGCAGGCCTTTGAAATATGAATGTGGGCCAACTTTGAATTTTAAAGTCTTTATATATTCAGGTTTATGATGTAATAATGACATAAGAAAAGCCTTGTTGGACATGCTCTCAAGCTGACACATCAGCTTTTCTTATGTCACTTGGATTTCTCCTTTTATAGAAAGTATAGATAATAATAATAATAATAATAATATATAGATAAATTAAAACCTTGTGTATTACACGATGAGTTAAATATTAGAGTAAATTACATTTTTGGCCCCTGTGGTTATGTCAGTTTTACTATATTAGCCCAAAATAAGAATTTTTAACGTATCTACCCCCATGGTCCCTATATCTAACCATTTTGGCCCCTAATTCTAACCAAACCCTAACTCTGGTTAACTTCTTGGTCACATGGGTTGCACATGATGGGTATTATGGTAATTTCTCCTTCCCTTTAAATCTGTTCTATCTTCTTCTACCTTAGAAAACCCTAAACCAAAAACACAAACAAATCTTTATCAACTCCTCAGTTCTTCACATCTCAAACACACCTACTGATGTGTTAAAAATGCAACATATAAATTTCATCAATTGTGGCATAAAACTAACCATTTTTAGTACTAATGTTGGAAAAAGTGTGCTTTTGTCTTCCTTTTGTATTTTCAGGATTAAATGAGCTCAAATTAACAAAAGAAGCAAAAAGACATCAAAATCTAACATAAATACAAGAAAAGGAACAAGACGTGACATGCCCGACCCCACGACAACATCTTCCCAAGCAAAACAAGACAACAGAAGATTGAACACGCCCCGTGCTCAGCCAGCACGGGGGCGTGCCCAAGTGTCAGCAGAAAAGACAAAGTGGTAGAAGCTTCTATTGCCTACCACGGGGCCGTGCTCAGCGGACACGGGGCCGTGGTCAACTATAAGATTCGCACAATCTGGCAAATCTTCATAGTACAAAGATTCTTCTGCACCACGGGGTCGTGCTCAGCGGACACGGGGGCGTGGTCAACTAAAAAGACAAAACTGCATTAAATGAAGAAAGAGAAGGATGTGGACACGGGGCCGTGCCCACTGGACACGGGGCCGTGCCCGAGCTTCTGTTCAGCCTATAAATAGAAGTGCTTGGCTCAAGCTCAAACCATCCATTGGCACACCACCTCTCTCACACTTCACCCACCACCCACCACCACCATAATACCATCATCCACCACCATCATCCATTGTCCATCATAGAGTGTGTGAGTCGTCTCGGGATCCAAGATTGATCGTAAGAGTTCTTGACAATCAAGGCCATGTTTGCCTAAGTCTCTTACATCACTTGGTGAAGACAAAGTGTCTAGTGTAATACTTTTTATTTCTAATCTTTTCGCACTTTTTACTTGGTTTTGTATTAATGATTTTAATAACTTGTTGCTTATGTTGAAGGTTATCTTTCCTTATCGTTTGTCCATGGTGTCTTGGCATTATTTTACTGTCCATATAAAATAAAAGATTTTCACCATTCATATCTCCACGGTCTATATGGAGGTATGTTGGCTACCTAGTCGGGGGTTAAGGGAACGGTTTGGTAAAGGTCTTGCCATTGTTCAGCGTTTATAGGTCCTGCAATGGACCTGGGTCAAATTTAGTAGGACCTCCTTCAATACTTAACGGTATTGGATGGTGGGGGTCCAAACTCTTTGACCCCCTCATAAGTTAACTACTATTAATACTATAACCCGGCTATTTAGGACTGAATCCCTGCTGACTCAGACTACTTAGTCGAGGGTAACGTCACCTCCAAAAGAGGGGCCTACCATAATTTGCATTAATAACTTAATTAATTATCTTCCAATAATCCACCCTTTTAGGATTGTATCCTTGCTGACTCAAACTACTGGGGTGAGGGTAATGTCACCTTCAAAAGAGGGGCCTACTACAATAACTAAGATAATCTCTTAAAATAGTGCAAAAGTGCGGAAATAATCAAAGGTTACACTAGATACGAGTCGGAACCAAGTGATTCATCTTGTCTATCTGTTTTCTTTTTATTTTTATTTTTCAGCATTTTAGTTAGTTTTTATTTTTCTTAGTTAAAACATTTTTCTAAACTTTTTGATTTGATTAGACGTTGAGGATAAACCGGTACTAAAAGCGCTTGTGTCCTTGGACGACCTCGGTATCTTACCAGCACTATACTACGCTCACGATGGGTGCACTTGCCCATATGTGTGTCTAGTGTTAGTAAGTATCGTGTTTTATAAATTTAAAACTTGACTAAAAAGTGTTAAAGGGGCTTAAAATATACACCTAATATATATAACACTCGACTACGCATCAAGTTTTTGGCGCCGTTGCCGGGGACACAAGGATTTTAAGAAAGTTAGGAATCAACGGCCTAATCGTTTTTCTTATTTTTCATTTTTTTAGGATTTTTTTTTAGTTTTTCAGCTTCTGCAGAGCTCAGCACGGGCCGTGCCCATCATCATCACTGGCAGTTTTTATTTTCTGAGTTACAGAGAGCTGAACACGGGGCCATGTCGGTGCAACACGGGGCCGTGTCCAACTCCCAGTAACAGGGATCCAGAAAACAATCACTGTATCTCTGACCACGGGTCGTGTTCACCAAGCACGGGTCCGTGGTGAACATTCTGACCAACGGTCTTTTCTGTTTTTATTGCAGGACTTGGAACCCAGGCGCCACATTTGAACCTCCTACGTAGTGCATGAGCTCCAGTTCTAGTAGAGACATAAAAGAACCTCTAGAAGAACCCGAACGCTTTCTCAGAAAAAGACTTAAAGCTAAAAATCAAGAGAAAGTTTCGGGGGACCCACTTCCAATGGCGGACCAACGTACCCTCATGGATTACCTATGGCCCACCGTAGTCAATCTCGGTGCCGCTATCAATGCACCGAATGTCGAAGCCAACAACTTCGAACTTCGGCTGCATTTGATACAAATGCTCCAAAACTCCGCAACCTTCCATGGGCTTGCGGACGAGGATCCCCATCTACATATTACTAATTTCTTGGAAATATGTGATACTTTTCGGATCAATGGAGCATCAAACGACGCCATTCTCCTTAGGATGTTTCCATTTTCACTAAAAGACCGAGCTAAGGCTTGGCTTAACACCCTCCCAGTTGGCTCGATAAACACCTGGGATGAACTAGCCCAAAAGTTTCTATATAAGTATTTCCCTCCTGCTAAAACGGCTAAATTAATGACTGAAATTAATACATACTCACAAGAGGATGGGGAATCCTTATATGAAACTTGGGAAAGGTTCAAGGAGCTACTAAGAAAGTGTCCTCATCACGGTCTAGCGGTGTGGCAACAAGTATCCACTTTCTACAATGGGTTGTTGCCACACACAAGACAAACACTTGATTTAAGCTCCGGGGGACTTTTAGGTAATCGTCGCCCAAATGAAATATATAATCAAATTGAGGAAATTGCTCAAACCAATTTTCAATGGCACACTCCCCGAGGTAATAAATCTATTGCCCCGGGCGCCCATAAGGTTGATGAAAGCACCTCTTTACAAGCCCAAATCGAGGCCCTCTCTTCGAAAATCAAAAAGCTAGAAATGACAAAAACGGCCTCGGTTATGGCTTGTGAAGGGTGTGGTGGGTCACATGAAAATTGGAGTTGTATGAAAGAATTAGATGAACAAACAGAAACGGTAAACTACATTGATAATAGACCTAGGCCGTCGGGTCCTCCAACGGGTACCTACAACCAAGGATGGCGTAACCACCCAAATCTTGGTTGGAGAGATCCCGGCAATAGCAGTAACCAACAAAACCAACGAACTAATTTTCAACAACCACAAAATTTCTCTCAACAACAAGGTGGAAGAGAAAGGCTTGAAGATACCGTATCTCGCCTCATCTCCGACACCGAAAAGAAAAACTCGGATCGATTTCAACAATTGGAATCGAATTTTAGAAATCAACAAGCTAGCATTCAAAACGTTGAAAAACAATTAAATCAACTAGCTCAAAATTTCTCCGAGAAACCACAAGGCGCGTTACCAAGTAATACCGAAACCAACCCAAAGGCGCAAGTACACCTCATCACATTGAGAAACCGAACCGTAGGTCCCGAGGACGCCCCACTACCACCGGTTGAAGGAAGTCAACTCAGCCAAAGCAAGACTTCACCTACACCTCAACCAGAAAAAGGCTTCTTCACTAATTGAAGAGCCCACCAAGACTCCTCCAATTCCGTACCCCGGTAGGTTAAATCGTCAAAAGACCGATGAGCAATTCGCAAAGTTCGAAAATTTACTAAAACAATTGCATGTTAATATTCCTTTTATTGAGGTCCTAACCCAAATGCCTAAATATGCAAAATTCATGAGGGATTTCCTCACTAACAAAAGGAAAATTGAATCATTGCAATTAGTTAACTTAGGCGAAGAATGCTCCGCCTTAGTACTCAACAAACTCCCACAAAAGAAAATCGATCCCGGAAGCTTCACGATTCCTTGCTCGATTGGGGAATCCCCCATTCGTAATGCATTAGCCGATCTTGGGGCTAGCATTAACCTCATACCCACATCGATGTTCAAACGACTTGGCCTAGGAACAACAAGCCCTACAAAGATGAGCATACAACTCGCCGACAGATCCGTCAAATTTCCACAAGGTGTCGCTGAAAATCTATTGGTAAAAGTTGACAACTTCGTTTTCCCAACCGATTTTGTCATCCTATATATGGAAGAAGACACCGATGTCCCCCTCATCCTAGGGAGGCCATTTCTAGCCACCGCCCAAGCAGTGGTGGATATGAATGACGGAACGTTAACATTGAAGTTTGGGGACAAGGAAGTGAAGTTTGAATGTGGAAAAAGAGTAGAGGACGAAGACCCGGTCAACTACATGAAGGTCATAGACTCAAGCTTGGATGACGCTCTCCGACGGTGTAACATGGGATGCAATACATCCCACTTGGGTAACATATGACCAAGCTTTGGGTCTAGCCAAGGACCCTTATAAACGTGGCGCACCACGGAGGCAATCCGCGGAACTATCCTTAGTTTAGTTTAGATTAATTTTTATGTTTTCTAGTAAGATGATTAGGCGCCACATTTGAACCTCCTACGTAGTGCATGAGCTCCAGTTCTAGTAGAGACATAAAAGAACCTCTAGAAGAACCCGAACGCTTTATCAGAAAAAGACTTAAAGCTAAAAATCAAGAGAAAGTTTCGGGGGACCCACTTCCAATGGCGGACCAACGTACCCTCATGGATTACCTACGGCCCACCCTAGGCAATCTCGGCGCCGCTATCAATGCACCGAATGTCGAAGCCAACAACTTCGAACTTCGGCCGCATTTGATACAAATGCTCCAAAACTCCGCAACCTTCCATGGGCTTGCGGACGAGGATCCCCATCTACATATTACTAATTTCTTGGAAATATGTGATACTTTTCGGATCAATGGAGCATCAAACGACGCCATTCGCCTTAGGATGTTTCCATTTTCACTAAAAGACCGAGCTAAGGCTTGGCTTAACACCCTCCCAGTTGGCTCGATAAACACCTGGGATGAACTAGCCCAAAAGTTTCTATATAAGTATTTCCCTCCTGCTAAAACGGCTAAATTATTGACTGAAATTAATACATACACACAAGAGGATGGGGAATCCTTATATGAAACTTGGGAAAGGTTCAAGGAGCTACTAAGAAAGTGTCCTCATCACGGTCTAGCGGTGTGGCAACAAGTATCCACTTTCTACAATGGGTTGTTGCCACACACAAGACAAACACTTGATTTAAGCTCCGGGGGACTTTTAGGTAATCGTCGCCCAAATGAAATATATAATCAAATTGAGGAAATTGCTCAAACCAATTTTCAATGGCATACTCCCCGAGGTAATAAATCTATTGCCCCGGGCGCCTATAAGGTTGATGAAAACACCTCTTTATAAGCCCAAATCGAGGCCCTCTCTTCGAAAATCAAAAAGCTAGAAATGACAAAAACGGCCTCGGTTATGGCTTGTGAAGGGTGTGGTGGGTCACATGAAAATTGGAGTTGTATGAAAGAATTAGATGAACAAACAGAAACGGTAAACTACATTGATAATAGACCTAGGCCGTCGGGTCCTCCAACGGGTACCTACAACCAAGGATGGCGTAACCACCCAAATCTTGGTTGGAGAGATCCCGGCAATAGTAGTAACCAACAAAACCAACGAACTAATTTTCAACAACCACAAAATTTCTCTCAACAACAAGGTGGAAGAGAAAGGCTTGAAGATACCGTATCTCGCCTCATCTCCGACACCGAAAAGAAAAACTCGGATCGATTTCAACAATTGGAATCGAATTTTAGAAATCAACAAGCTAGCATTCAAAACGTTGAAAAACAATTAAATCAACTAGCTCAAAATTTCTCCGAGAAACCACAAAGCGCATTACCAAGTAATACCGAAACCAACCCAAAGGCGCAAGTACACCTCATCACATTGAGAAACCGAACCGTAGGTCCCGAGGACGCCCCACTACCACCGGTTGAAGGAAGTCAACTCAGCCAAAGCAAGACTTCACCTACACCTCAACCAGAAAAAGGCTTCTTCACTAATTCAAGAGCCCACCAAGACTCCTCCAATTCCGTACCCCGGTAGGTTAAATCGTCAAAAGACCGATGAGCAGTTCGCAAAGTTCGAAAATTTACTAAAACAATTGCATGTTAATATTCCTTTTATTGAGGTCCTAACCCAAATGCCTAAATATGCAAAATTCATGAGGGATTTCCTCACTAACAAAAGGAAATTTGAATCATTGCAATTAGTTAACTTAGGCGAAGAATGCTCCGCCTTAGTACTCAACAAACTCCCACAAAAGAAAATCGATCCCGGAAGCTTCACGATTCCTTGCTCGATTGGGGAATCCCCCATTCGTAATGCATTATCCGATCTTGGGGCTAGCATTAACCTCATGCCCACATCGATGTTCAAACGACTTGGCCTAGGAACAACAAGCCCTACAAAGATGAGCATACAACTCGCCGACAGATCCGTCAAATTTCCACAAGGTGTCGCTGAAAATCTATTGGTAAAAGTTGACAACTTCGTTTTCCCAACCGATTTTGTCATCCTAGATATGGAAGAAGACACCGATGTCCCCCTCATCCTAGGGAGGCCATTTCTAGCCACCGCCCAAGCAGTGGTGGATATGAATGACGGAACGTTAACATTGAAGTTTGGGGACAAGGAAGTGAAGTTTGAATGTGGAAAAAGAGTAGAGGACGAAGACCCGGTCAACTACATGAAGGTCATAGACTCAAGCTTGGATGACGCTCTCCGACGGTGTAACATGGGATGCAATACATCCCACTTGGGTAACATATGACCAGGCTTTGGGTCTAGCCAAGGACCCTTATAAACGTGGCGCACCACGGAGGCAATCCGCGGAACTATCCTTAGTTTAGTTTAGATTAATTTTTATGTTTTCTAGTTAGTTTTAATTTTCAGGAATAAAACGCACTTGAGATGACAAAGGATGCAAGGGAAACTTGAACCAGCACTCCATGCAGGAAAAACAGAACCATCCGACAAATTTCTTCGTTTACAGTAAGCTCGGCACGGGCCGTGTCCACCCAACACGGCCCCGTGCTGCACAGTCTGCAGAAAAAGACCCAGTTCAGGTAACTGGACACGGGCCGTGTTCACCCAACACGCCCCCGTGTCCAGGCTTCTATTTCTCTTGTTTTAATTTTGTTACTGGCACTTGAACACGGGGCCGTGCCCGGACAACACGGGGCCGTGTTCAGCGCCCAGTAACACAAATTTTTTGCTTTTTCACACCTTTTACACATTCAATCAACCTAAAAACTTTTTTTTGAGACACATTGAGGACAATGTGTAATTTAAGTGTGGGGGGGATGCTAAAACCTTGAATCTTGCAAGTCCTAAATACAAGCCTTACACAAAACTCTATTGGAATTGCTAATCAATTTTTTTTACTTGTTTAGGTTTAACTCGGGAATTTCAAGTTCTAAAAAGGTTATATTTTTACGAATTTACAACCGATAGTGTCGTGATAAAAAGAACCAACATAAGAAAATTATGAAAAGGCATGACAAGCTTAGTTAAAATTTGATTATATATACTTGATCACATAAAAACCCATTCCCACAAAAGTGAGTTTTGAGCCTTTATTGAGCATACAATTACATATCATTAGACTAAATGCTCATTTTTCGTTTCTTGTGTGAATAGCCGCTTGGTTCTTACGACTCTAGAACTTGCCATGACGATACATTCCCGGTCCTTATCAACTTAAACCCGAGTAAGTAAATGACGGAGGCATTAGGACTAACCCTTTTTATTTCTACACCATTATTTTTCTTTTTTTTACCACCTACCCAAAATCCCCCTAGTTAGCCCCTTTGAGCCTAAACCTTTTCATTTCATAACCCAAACCAAAACCCTTTTTACCCACCAAAACCTTTTTCATTTTTACCCCTTTGTTTTAGTAACAAGTTCGATTTTTCGTATGACTTTCAAAAAAAAAAAAAAAAAAATTCTTGTTGATGATGAAGCAAAAGAAAATAAACAAACAAGTTCATCAAAAATAACTTTGTTTGAATAATAGCTTCATCAAAATAAAAGTTACAAAAATAGAAAGTCTTACGAAAACCGACACTTGTTACGCTTTCAGCCCTTTTTCTTCTAACCACTAACCACTAACCCAACCACCTACCTTTAACCCAAGCCTAACCCTTCACCCACAAAGTCCTCTTGATATTTACAAATGTATATAAGTTAAAAAGGAGGAGGATTGATTGCTTGGCAAACCTATGGTAGAAGTAAGTTCTATGCCGCTCTCGAGTGATCCACAAAAATACATTTTCGGCCGAGTGTTGAGTGATCCCCGTGAGGTATGTGAACTTGTATATAAATAGAATTTTAAAGAGGCATGTTATGCCCTAATAAGTAATTTATCTTATGAAAAGTTTTAAATAAATCATGACGAATAGGATTGTAAATAAATAAAAATAAAAATAAAATTAAATAAAGAATCTTGGAAATCCCGACACTCTACGACAAGCCCAAAAACCTTCTTCTCTACCCATTCCATTTGGGAGTGTAATAGCCACATATTAAAGAGTTTTGCTTGAGGACAAGCAAAGATTCAAGTGTGGGGGTATTTGATGTGTTAAAAATGCAACATATAAATTTCATCAATTGTGGCATAAAACTAACCCTTTTTAGTACTAATGTTGGAAAAAGTGTGCTTTTGTCTTCCTTTTGTATTTTCAGGATTAAATGAGCTCAAATTAACAAAATAAGCAAAAAGACATCAAAATCTAACATAAATACAAGAAAAGGAACAAGACGTGACATGCCCGACCCCACAACAGCATCTTCCCAAGCAAAACAAGACAACAGAAGACTGAACACGCCCCGTGCTCAGCCAGCACGGGGGCGTGCCCAAGTGTCAGCAGAAAAGACAAAGTGGTAGAAGCTTCTATTGCCTACCACGGGGCCGTGCTCAGCGGACACGGGGCCGTGGTCAACTATAAGATTCGCACAATCTAGCAAATCTTCATAGTACAAAGATTCTTCTGCACCACGGGGTCGTGCTCAGCGGACACGGGGGCGTGGTCAACTAAAAAGACAAAACTGCATTAAATGAAGAAAGAGAAGGATGTGGACACGGGGCCGTGCCCACTGGACACGGGGCCGTGCCCGAGCTTCTGTTCAGCCTATAAATAGAAGTGCTTGGCTCAAGCTCAAACCATCCCTTGGCACACCACCTCTCTCACACTTCACCCACCACCCACCACCACCATAACACCATCATCCACCACCATCATCCATTGTCCATTGTAGAGTGTGTGAGTCGTCTCGGGATCCAAGATTGATCGTAAGAGTTCTTGACAATCAAGGCCATGTTTGCCTAAGTCTCTTACATCACTTGGTGAAGACAAAGTGTCTAGTGTAATACTTTTTATTTCTAATCTTTTCGCACTTTTTACTTGGTTTTGTATTAATGACTTTAATAACTTGTTGCTTATGTTGAAGGTGATCTTTCCTTATCGTTTGTCCATGGTGTCTTGGCATTATTTTACTGTCCATATAAAATAAAAGATTTTCACCATTCATATCTCCACGGTCTATATGGAGGTATGTTGGCTACCTGGTCGGGGGTTAAGGGAACGGTTTGGTAAAGGTCTTGCCATTGTTCAGCGTTTATAGGTCCTGCAATGGACCTGGGTCAAATTTAGTAGGACCTCCTTCAATACTTAACGGTATTGGATGGTGGGGGTCCAAACTCTTTGACCCCCTCATAAGTTAACTACTATTAATACTATAACCCGGCTATTTAGGACTGTATCCCTGCTGACTCAGACTACTTATTCGAGGGTAACGTCACCTCCAAAAGAGGGGCCTACCATAATTTGCATTAATAACTTAATTAATTATCTTCCAATAATCCACCCTTTTAGGATTGTATCCTTGCTGACTCAAACTACTGGGGTGAGGGTAACGTCACCTTCAAAAGAGGGGCCTACTACAATAACTAAGATAATCTCTTAAAATAGTGCAAAAGTGCGGAAATAATCAAAGGTTACACTAGATACGAGTCGGAACCAAGTGATTCATCTTGTCTATCTGTTTTCTTTTTATTTTTATTTTTCAGCATGTTAGTTAGTTTTTATTTTTCTTAGTTAAAACATTTTTCTAAACTTTTTGATTTGATTAGACGTTGAGGATAAACCGGTACTAAAAGCTCTTGTGTCCTTGGACGACCTCGGTATCTTACCAACACTATACTACGCTCACGATGGGTGCACTTGCCCATATGTGTGTCTAGTGTTAGTAAGTATCGTGTTTTATAAATTTAAAACTTGACTAAAAAGTGTTAAAGGGGCTTAAAATATACACCTAATATATATAACACTCGACTACGCATCACCTACACATGAAACACTCTCCTGCTCACCCTCTTCCTTCTCAATGAAGGCCAGCAGCCGACCAGCGAGACCACCGGCGGCAAGCCTGCGACCACACTACTCCGATAACACCCACACCTCCCCCGTACCCATGTGTTCCGGCGACAAAAATCAAAGAGAGAGAAGGCGACAAGATGATTAGGCGCCGCCGCTCACGGTGGCGGCAGATGAGTCGATGGCGGTTGGTTGAGGCTCCTCCGACGAGATTCACGGTGAACACCCATCCCCCTTCCTCAGTTTCCTTTATTTTTTCAGAAAAATTGATGATGATGATGATGATGGGTGGCAGTCTCTGTCTACCGGAAAACCGCCGGCGTTAGGGCAAAATCACCGCTCTCTACACCACCACTCTCAACCTAATCATCATAACAACTTCACCGGAGACGAAGGTGTGATCTGGGTTTGAAGATCTGAATCTGTTTTCTTTTTTTTATTTTTATTTTTTATTTTTGAAGTAGATTTTTCAATAATTGTGGTTTGATTTGAAATTATGAATGATAGTTGTGGATTGGTGTTTTTATTATAGTAGGATTTGAGATTGAAGATTAAGTGATTATTTATTAATCTGTTTTTTTTATATTCTTGTTCTGGGTTATGCACCTTGGGATATTAGATTTTATTTTGTAAGATTTGTATTTTGTTATGTGGATTTTCATCTTCAGGTTTGTATTTTGTTATGTTTTTTTTTGACAATTTTGTGTTAGGAATTTAGGGGGTGTTTGGATGTTGTTTATGTGGGATGATCTGGGTTAGATTTTGTGTTTGAAGTTTATGTGGGGATGATGATGATGGTTGAAGATGATGATGTTCGTTAAAGATCTGGGTTAGATTTAATTGAAGATCTGGGGATGATGATGATGGTTGAAGATGAAGATCTGGGGATGATGATGTTTGGTTGAAGATCTGGGATTTTTTTACAAAGTTATTAAAAGGGGGAGGGGAAATTACAATTTTATCCATCATGTGCAACCCATGTGACCAAGAAGTTAACCAGAGTTAGGGTTTGGTTAGAATTAGGGGCCAAAATGGTTAGATATAGGGACCATGGGGGCAGATACGTTAAAAATTCTTATTTTGGGCTAATATAGTAAAACTGACATAACCACAGGGGCCAAAAACGTAATTTACTCTAGTTGAAATAATATACGAATGAATTATTTTTTATTAACCAATTAATAATCAAGATTGTTTTCGTTAGTTAAAACGATATATGAATTAATATATAGTTAAAATAATATATGAATGAATTATTTTTTATTAACCAATTAATAATCATGATTGTTTTCGTTAGTTAAAATAATATATAAATTAATTATTTTGATTAACCAATTAAAAATCATGATTGATTTTATTAGTGAATTAGTTATCTTTTATTCTTATCTAATCCATATACCTATTCTGATTTAAAGTTTTAAAATTAGTTATCTCTAAAATTTGTGCAATTTTTTTAATCTTATTAACAATATCTATTTGTTTAGGCGGGAAAACACAACTGAGATCATCTCATAGAGCGACATGTGTCACCAAATGGTTTACTTTATTACATAGTATAGAAGATATATATATATATATATATATATATATATATATATATATATATAAGTATCCGCTAAAATGAGAACCACCTCGAGTTGTAAGAACCGCGAGAACTTTTTGATCCGGGGCGAGGTGGACCAAATTTTTTTTTTCAGAAACGTAGATGCATGTATAAAAACAACATTTGTAAAAAAAAAAATTCAAAAAAAAAAAATGTCGTGGGTGTAGTTTTGAGCACCACAAGTTTGTGTTTACGGGACCCGTAAATTTTTCGGCCAGATTTACGGGTCCCGTAAACACAAACTTGTGGCGCTCAAAACTACACACACGACATTTTTAAAATTTTTTTTTTTTTACAAATGTTGTTTTTATACATGCATCTACGTTTATGAAAAAAAAATTTGGTCCACCGCGCCCCCTACGGTGTAGTTCTCACGGTTCTTACAACTCGAGGTGGTTCTCAATTTAGCATTCCCCTATATATATATATATATATATAGAATCACGCTAAAATGAGAACCACCTCGAGTTGTAAGAACCGCGAGAACCACACCATCGGGGGCGAGGTGGACCAAATTTTTTTTTTACAACTAGATGTGTATATTATAAACACATATGTAAAAAAAAATTCAAAAAAAAAAAAATGCCGTGTGGGTTTTTTACACCACAAGTTTGGTGTTTTTATTTTTTTTTTGTTTTTTTTTACACCAAACTTGTGGTGTAAAAAACTACCCACACGACATTTTTTTTTTGAATTTTTTTTACATATGTGTTTATAATATATACATCTAGTTGTAAAAAAAAAATTTTGGTCCACCTCGCCCCGGATGGTGTGGTTCTCGCGGTTCTTACAACTCGAGGTGGTTCTCATTCTAGCGGTCCCCTGTTTATTTAAATTATATATATATATATATATATATATATATATATATATATATATATATATAATTTAAATAAACATGGGTTAGTTACCGTTAGTTCGTTAGAAATTTATAAGGAAGCAACTAACAAAGTCAAATTCTCTTAATAACTAAGTTGGATTCTTTAAGACAACTAACTAATGGTGTTTATTATTCTACCTAACTGAGTGAGGGGCTTATTTTGTCACATTTGAAACTTATAAGTACATGGACCTAGATGTCATAATGCTAAAGTAATAAGTAGGACTTTGTAAACAAAAACGTGAGATACGAGACTCGAACCCGTGACCAACGTTATACCTGACAAAACAAAAGCCAGCAGGGCTACGGTCCATTTACGTTAGTTAATAGGGTGTTGTTTGTTATATCATGATATCAAGTTCTAGCTCAATTAAAAAAATAAATAAATAATAAACAAAAGGTGAAAACCGACCGCCAAAAGCGGTTAACCTGGGATTAGAATGTAACATCCCGAAAAAGTTGCAATTAGATTGCAAATAAATTAGTAAAATAAACTAACTAGGAATGACACTAACCTAGTTAGTTGATGACTTATGTGTAGTTAAAGACATAAAAACAAACTAAAAGGAATATAGAGGGGCCAAACTTGTTAAAACTGAAATTTGATTTAATTAAAACAAATAAATAAACAACAAACACACAACAATTGTGTGTGTTCGGTCGACACAAGCAGGGGGCGACCAGGAGAAGAACACCAACCCTAGTTCTTGTCTAAAATTCACAAATTGAAGGTCAAGATCAGCCCCAAAACGAAAATCAAACATAGATTACTGGTCCTCATTGTAAGGGGGTTGTAAGGTATGTAAAATCTATGAAAATTCTCTGTTTGAAATTCTTATGAATTTGGGAGATTCAAAATTTGATGATGCATGTATGTGATTTGGTTAGATTAGGGATAATATAGTGTCTAGAAGTGAAACCTAGACAACTACATGTGAAATCATGTCTAAATTCAGGAAATTCCATGAACACATTGAAGGTGGGTTGTGGGTTTTACAAGATGATGATGGACACTAGGGTTTAGAATGATTATTCTAGTGTAATTTGATCATAGAAAGTGATTTCAGAAAAGTATGATGTTTAAATGCTATATGAAGGCTTTATTGATGTTAAGTTAGCTAATTAGCAAGCTATGAACTTGAATATGAAAGATATAAAAATTTTGCCCCTATAGTGCTTGTTGAAATGCCTCAAAGAAGGCTTGAAACTGAATTGTTAAGTTAAAAACGCATAATTATGATGTATGACAAAATGTGCGTTATGTATGTGAAACAAAGAGTTCTAAACATAAAGTGATTGAACTCTATAGGAAAGGAAGCCGGGGCATCTAGCGGGCAAACCGGTGTGGACGCACGTTTGAAGGGCTTGCTTTAAAGGTATGTAACTTGACCGGTTACATTAAATAAATTTTGATAATTATCATATATGTAGTTGGATTGTGTATTAAAAGTTGAGTTGGATTAAAGTGACGATATTCGCTATGTCGAATTATAAGCCAAGAATTTGGTTAGACCTCGTTGGTAGTTATCAAAAAAAGAGGATTCCTTAGATGAGCCAAACGGGTCAAATAACCAAGTAAGGCACGGTAGTACATTGTAGCATGGATACTTGGTCTCTTGTTGTTATTGATAAACGACATATTAAAATACAAGGCTTAAACATGTTGGTTTGTATGATTGAAATCCGAGAATTTGATTCAAGTAAACAACAAAATCAAACCAACCATAACTTTCCAGCATCTACCGTAAATTACGGTATATACTGTAATTTACGGTAGAGATCAAAAGTTTACGGTGGGTTTCATCTGTGTTACGGTGGAACCATAATCTTCCAGAAGCCACCGTAACTTACGGTATATACCGTAAGTTACGGTAGAGCTTTAGAACTTATGTTAAATTTGGTATTTCTGTTGGGATTAAACCCTACCAGAGGAACAGATAATGTAAAGCCAAAACCAGGTCACTACAGAGGATTCACAATAAGCAGCAGTTTACACTTTGCTCTCCCCTTGAATGTGATTTATAACAACTGATGGTCTCTATCTGCTGCTCATATTCAACTGCTGCTGCCTTTTCAACTACTGATGAAAACCCTGAAGTATCTAACACTGCTGGTCCTATCTACTGATGATAAAGCACTGCCCAGTCAAGGACTGATCAACCTTGATGAAAGCACTGACATAAAGAGAAAGCAGCTGTTTAGTGAAATATCTGTTTTATGTATAGTCAGTGGTTAGGTTAGCAGTGTTTGTGTAAGGACAGTAGATACAGGTTGTTAGGCTGTTAGACGTCGCTTTCATGGTGACGTCAGCTGAGATACCTCAGTGGTTTGGTTTGCCTATAAATGTATCAGTACCCTGTACTGTTACATTTGATTGATTGAGCGAGTTCTTCTCCTCATGTCTAATCCTTTCATCTTGTGTGCAACCAACCTTGGGGTATCAGGCTGAGGGGGAGTTTAGTTTGTAAGCATATCTGTAATCTTTTGCTTTGATTTATAAATCTTTTGACTCTATGAGAAGCAACTGTTTATCAAACTAATTTCTCCATTTGATTGTGTTTACAAAGTTTGTTTTCATTTCCGCTGCACTTTGCATGTTTTCATATTTACAAATCATTCCAAACATACAAACAAACACAATCATGAGAGCCTCCGATCCTAACAATTTCCTTGTTCGATCGAATCCGTTTTAGACGTAGTTTCGAATATGTATTATTTCTAACTATTCTAATACTAATGTTTAGTGTAAACATTTCAGTTTTTAGGTATTCAAGGATCACGGATGACGGTCAAGCTATCTTTTGAAGAACCGAACACAACTTTTGAAGCTTCCGCATAAATCAATTCTGTTTTAACAAAGTTATAATGTAAATCTTTTGCTAAACAACTTATGGATGTGTTAATTAGTTGGTAGTTGGCTAATGCTTGTTACTTTAAAACTTTGTTCTTTTGAAACTTATGTTTTAATTGGGTTATCTCTGATATAAATCATATGAATTATTGTTAAATTCGAATAGAAATTTTAAGGGTGTTACAAGTTGGTAATCAGAGCTTAAGGTTGTCAACAAAGTGTTCGGTTCAAGCTTGATCAATCGTCCGGTAAGAATTAACTTATATGCTAATAAATTAGGCCTTATGTAAGAAATGAGAAATGAATTGAGATGCATGGGAAGAGTGTGTTAACACACTCAAACCCGGAAAGTGCATTAAATGTGAACGGTTAAAGCAAGTTAGGAACTTGGCTAAACCGAAACAAATGAAGCAATGTAATAAATGAAATGTTTAACGTTTAAATGTAAACATTTCAGTTTCAAGATGTCTGATGGGAATGATGATAATCCGGTGCAAACAAGCACCAAACAAATGAAAGAGATAATTGCCGAAGAGGTAGGGAAGGCAATTGAAGGAAGTCTATCCGGGTTTATAGACAAAATTCAAAACACGGTGTTGTCGCTTGTTGAAGAGCGAGTTAAAAGGTTGGAGGATATTGTCAACCTTATGAAGGAGAAAACAGGAGAACGTAAAGGATGTTCATACAAGGAATTCATGGCGTGTAAACCGCCAATCTATAACGGGGAGGTTGATCCGATAATTTGTCAAAGATGGATAAGTGATGTCGAAGGGGTGTTTGAACGGACCCATTGTGATGTAGGCGACTTTGTTGCTTACGGAACGGGCCAATTGAGAAATCAAGCCAAGGATTGGTGGGATAACAAAAAGAAGGAAATAGGAGCCGAAGCGGCGAGGGTTATGACTTGGGACGAGTTTAAGGTACCATTCCTTAAACACCACAGTCCCAAAGCGGTTATTAACAGGATCAAAGAAGAATTCATCCAGCTAAGACAAAAGGGTGAAACAATTGATAAGATCACGGGCATCTTCATGGATAAGCTGAGATTTTGTGACGAGTTAGTCACCACTGAAGAGCAAAAGATATACTACTATTACAACATGCTGAGTGCCGAATACAGGGAGTTTATGACTCCGTCAAAATATGAAACCCTCACGGAGATTATCAACACCGCTCGGGAGCGGGAAATCGAGTTAAAGAAACAAGTTGAAAGAGGTGAACGAAGGGCACAGGATGTGAATCCAAGCCCTACAAAGAAAGCTAGAACTGCTGAATCGGGAAAGAAAGTGGATGCTAAAGGCGGGTCGCCAAGTTGCAAAGTATGTGGAAAGGGGCACAAAGGTGAGTGCGCTTCAAAGACAAGCCGTGCCCGGTATGTGGAAAGACGGGGCACACCGCATCATTATGTCCCGGGAAAGTTTCTGTTTGTTACAAATGTTACCAACCCGGCCACAAAAAGTCTGAATGTCCCGAGTTGATTAGGAAGAGAGACACAAAAGAGTCTCCAGCAGAAGTTCCCAAAGCGAAGGCTAGGTCCTTCCAACTTACCGCGGCTGAAGCGAAGACAGAACCCGATGTGGTTTCAGGTATATTCACAATTAACTCTATTCCAGCACGTGTACTGTTTGATACGGGTGCGAATAAATCCTTCATTTCGCATGGATTTATTCGACATCCTTCTTTTGTATTGACGAAATTATTTGTGCCCTTAGAAGTTGAAATAGGGGACAACAAAAGTTTTATAGTTTGTGATGTTTGTCGAGGCTGCAAATTAAGCATCGACGATGAGGAATACTTGATAGACTTAATCCCGATGTCAATGGGGGAATTTCAAGTAGTTGTTGGGATGGATTGGCTATCTCAGCACCATGCAAAGGTCGTGTGTTTTCGTAAAGAGATAAAATTAACATCTCCGAGCGGGAAACACGTCACCATCTATGGCGAAAAAGGAGGCAACCCCATAGTATGCTCAATGTTGAAAGCCCCCAAGCTTATGAAACGAGGATGCAAGGCATTCATGATATACGCAAATGAGCCCGAGAAAGAATCACGAAAGATTGAAGATGTACCGATAGTACGAGATTATGAAGATGTGTTTCCGGAGGAATTACCGGGGATACTGCCTGAACGGGAAGTAGAGTTCGGGATCGAATTGATTCCGGGCACAAAACCCGTAGCAAAAGCTCCGTACCGACTCGCACCATCGGAATTACAAGAGTTGATGTCCCAAATTCAAGACCTGCTTGACAAGGGATTCATAAGGCCAAGTGTGTCTCCTTGGGGCGCACCGGTATTGTTTTTGAGAAAGAAAGACGGAAGCATGCGCATGTGTATCGATTACCGGGAGTTAAACAAACTCACGGTAAAGAACCGATACCCGCTTCCGAGAATAGATGATTTATTCGACCAATTACAAGGTGCGAATTGGTTTTCAAAAATTGACCTTAGATCGGGGTATCACCAACTAAAGGTCGAGGAGGAAGATGTGCCGAAGACGGCTTTTCGCACGAGATACGGACATTATGAATTCCTCGTGATGTCATTTGGGCTAACAAATGCACCTACGGCCTTCATGGACCTCATGAATCGGGTTTGCAAGCCAATGTTGGATAAGTCGGTCATCGTTTTTATCGATGATATTTTGGTATATTCAAAAAGTGAAGCTGAACACGCACACCACTTGCAAGAAGTGTTAGAAACACTTAGACGAGAAAGGCTGTATGCGAAATTCTCTAAGTGTGCCTTTTGGTTACGAGAGGTACAATTCCTTGGCCACGTCATAAGTGCCGACGGAGTATTGGTGGATCCGTCAAAGATTGAGGCCGTGTCAAAATGGAATTCTCCGAAGAACCCATCGGAAATTAGAAGCTTTTTGGGGCTTGCGGGATACTATAGGATATTCATTCAAGATTTCTCCAAGATTGCGTCACCGCTAACAAAGCTAACCCGAAAGAAAGAAAAGTTCGTTTGGGGTGTTGACCCAGAAAGAGCGTTTCAAACGCTAAAAGAAAAGTTAACTCAAGCTCCGGTACTGACATTGCCGGACGGAGTCGAAGACATGGTGGTTTATTCGGATGCTTCACTATCGGGGCTTGGATGCGTTTTGATGCAACGGGGCAAAGTTATAGCTTATGCCTCGAGGCAATTTAAAATACACGAGAAGAAATATCCCACGCACGATCTCGAATTGGCTGCGGTGGTATTTGCATTAAAAATATGGAGGCACTACTTATATGGGGTAAAGTGCACCATATTCACCGATCACAAGAGCTTAAAATACTTCTTCGATCAGAAGGAGTTAAATATGCGGCAAAGGCGATGGTTAGAAACGGTGAAAGATTTCGACTGTGAAATACACTACCACCCCGGAAAGGCAAATGTGGTGGCGGATGCTTTGAGCAGAAAAGCAGACTACGTCCCAATACGAGTAAGGTCGATGCAGCTCGTGGTGACCTCGGGTATACTTGAACGTATTCGAGAGGCGTAATTAGAAGCAGTGAAAGAGGGAAATTGGAAGAAAGAAAGAATAATCGGTCAGTTGAAAGATTTGTCGGATGGGAATAATGGGTTGAAGACTCGATCCGGAAGGATATGGGTTCCACATACTTGTGGGGTGAAGGCGCTTCTACTTGATCAAGCTCATAAATCCCGATATTCAATTCATCCGGGTGCGACCAAGATGTACAACGATCTGAAACAAAATTATTGGTGGCCTGGAATGAAGAGGGATGTGGCGAAGTATGTAGAAAAATGCTTGACATGTCTACAAGTCAAGGCAGAACACCAAAAACCCTACGGCAAACTCCAACCGTTAGAAATCCCGGTGTGGAAATGGGAACATATTACTATGGACCTATTAACCAAATTGCCTAAGACAAATCGTGGTTTCGATGCTATATGGGTAGTGGTGGATAGATTGACGAAAAGTGCTCACTTCATTCCGATTCGTGAGACTTATACGTCAGAAAAGATGTCAGAAGTTTATACTAATGAGATAATAGCACGTCATGGAGTACCGGTATCCATCGTGTCTGATAGGGATACCCGGTTCACTTCAAATTTCTGGCGAGATTTCCAAGAGCAAATGGGAACCAAATTGTTCATTAGCACTGCGTACCATCCTCAAACAGATGGACGGAGTGAAAGAACAATACAAACATTGGAGGACATGCTACGGGCGTGTATAATCGACTTTAGAGGAAGTTGGGATGTTCACCTACCATTAGTCGAGTTTTCGTATAATAACAGCTACCACGCTAGTATTAAGATGGCACCATACGAAATGCTCTATGGTAGGAAGTGCCGAACCCCGGTATGTTGGGGTGAAGTGGGTCCACGTGAACTTGCCCACCAAGATATAGTACGAGCCACTAATGAAAAGATTGATGTGGTACGGGCACACTTGAAAGCGGCTCAAGACAGGCAAAAGGCATATGCTGATAAAAGGAATAGGCCAATCGAATTCCAGGTTGGCGACGTGGTTATGCTAAAAGTTTCCCCATGGAAGGGCGTTATTAGATTCAGAAAAAGAGGGAAACTAACCCCGAGGTTTATTGGGCCATTTAAAATCATCGGAAAGGTCGGCAAGGTGGCTTATCGCCTTGAATTACCGGAAGAGTTGAACGGAATACATAGCACGTTCCACGTGTCGCAATTACGAAAGTGTCTAGCGGACGAAACAGCTTATATCCATTACGACGATATCGAAGTGGATAATAGCCTGAATTACGCGGTGAGACCAGTGGAGATTTTAGATCGAAAGATTAAGCACTTGCAAAACAAACAAATTGATCAAGTCAAGATCAAGTGGGAGCACAGGAAGGGCTCGGACACTACATGGGAATCCGAAGAAGAGATGCGACGTCTCTACCCTACACTATTCGGTACGTACTTTGGTTTCGGGGACGAAACCCTTTTAAGGGGGGTGGACTTGTAACATCCCGAAAAATATAAATTCTTAAAGTTGCAATTAGATTGCAAATAAATTAGTAAAATAAACTAACTAGGAATGACACTAACCTAGTTAGTTGATGACTTATGTGTAGTTAAAGACATAAAAACAAACTAAAAGGAATATAGAGGGGCCAAACTTGGTAAAACTGAAATTTGATTTAATTAAAACAAATAAACAAACACCAAACACACAACAATTGTGTGTGTTCGGTCGACACAAGCAGGGGGCGACCAGGAGAAGAACACCAACCCTAGTTCTTGTCTAAAATTCACAAATTGAAGGTCAAGATCAGCCCCAAAACGAAAATCAAACATAGATTACTGATCCTCATTGTAAGGGGGTTGTAAGGTATGTAAAATTCTATGAAAATTCTCTGTTTGAAATTCTTATGAATTTGGGAGATTCAAAATTTGATGATGCATGTATGTGATTTGGTTAGATTAGGGATAATATAGTGTGTAGAAGTGAAACCTAGACAACTACATGTGAAATCATGTCCAAATTCAGGAAATTCCATGAACACATTGAAGGTGGGTTGTGGGTTTTACAAGATGATGATGAACACTAGGGTTTAGAATGATTATTCTAGTGTAATTTGATCATAGAAAGTGATTTCAGAAAAGTATGATGTTTAAATGCTATATGAAGGCTTTATTGATGTTAAGTTAGCTAATTAGCAAGCTATGAACTTGAATATGAAAGATATAAAAATTTTGCCCTTATAGTGCTTGTTGAAATGCCTCAAAGAAGGCTTGAAACTGAATTGTTAAGTTAAAAACGCATAATTATGATGTATGACAAAATGTGCATTATGTATGTGAAACAAAGAGTTCTAAACATAAAGTGATTGAACTCTATAGGAAAGGAAGCCGGGGCATCTAGCGGGCAAACCGGTGTGGACGCACGTTTGAAGGGCTAGCTTTAAAGGTATGTAACTTGACCCGTTACATTAAATAAATTTTGATAATTATCATATATGTAGTTGGATTGTGTATTAAAAGTTGAGTTGGATTAAAGTGACGATATTCGCTATGTCGAATTATAAGCCAAGAATTTGGTTAGACCTCGTTGGTAGTCATCAAAAAAAGAGGATTCCTTAGATGAGCCAAACGGGTCAAATAACCAAGTAAGGCATGGTAGTACATTGTAGCATGGATACTTGGTCTCTTGTTGTTATTGATAAACGACATATTAGAATACAAGTCTTAAACATGTTGGTTTGTATGATTGAAATCCGAGAATTTGATTCAAGTAAACAACAAAATCAAACCAACCATAACTTTCCAGCATCTACCGTAAATTACGGTATATACCGTAATTTACGGTAGAGATCAAAAGTTTACGGTGGGTTTCATCTGTGTTACGGTGGAACCATAATCTTCCAGAAGCCACCGTAACTTACGGTATATACCGTAAGTTACGGTAGAGCTTTAGAACTTATGTTAAATTTGGTATTTCTTTGTTCGATCGAATCCGTTTTAGACGTAGTTTCGAATATGTATTATTTCTAACTATTCTAATACTAATGTTTAGTGTAAACATTTCAGTTTTTAGGTATTCAAGGATCACGGATGACGGTCAAGCTATCTTTTGAAGAACCGAGCACAACTTTTGAAGCTTCCGCATAAATCAATTATGTTTTAACAAAGTTATAAAGTAAATCTTTTGCTAAACAACTTATGGATGTGTTAATTAGTTGGTAGTTGGCTAATGCTTGTTACTTTAAAACTTTGTTCTTTTGAAACTTATGTTTTAATTGGGTCATCTCTGATATAAATCATATGAATTATTGTTAAATTCGAATAGAAATTTTAAGGGTGTTACATAGAACCCGTATCAACCCAGTCCCCGGTCAAAGACACAACCATCTGCGATGTAGCTTCTGATGCAAGCAAAACCGCGTCATCACCGTTATATGCACTCGATAACGTGACTGGTTCAACTTCTCTTCATTTCCATCGTGACAACACAAACCGACCACCTCAAATCATCTTTAAAACCCGACGACTTGACCCCTTTTTATTGCCAAACGGTCCATATTACTTAGATACAATTAATGGTAACCAAAAACCAATCATATGCATCCTTTAATTGTGAATTTAGTCAAGATCTTATTGTTCTTAACCACCATTAAAGTTTCATAAACTTGAAACTTGTTTGTATAGAATATAAAGTCCTTGGCTTATAATTCTTATACTTTTCGACTCCTGGAACATCTCACAACATTTACCCACTCTCAAAAACCTGCAACCATCGCCCAAAATCATGAATTTTGATCAAAGACGAACCTAGGGCTTCAAACTTTAAGAGACAATAACTCTCTCATCTGGGCACCAAATAAGGTAATTCAAAAGCCTAACTTTATCATTTTTACGAGCTCTGCAAGACCCCTCTAACAATGTATGTGATAGAGGGCAATATCTATAAGAACTGGGATTGTAGAAAAACTAGGGTTCTTAGATTCTAAAATTTGGGGCTTTTTGATTTAGGATGATATTTTGACAAAACTGAACATAGGTTACTGTTTAGGATCGTGTTAGGATAGTTTGTAAAAAATTTTAGAATTTTTGGATATCGTATGGTTTTAATATAGAACTTTTAGGATTTATATACAAGAAAAATACATAGAATAAAAAATGCCAAACCTCATGTTATTGATCTTGTCATCTTAAAAAAAATTTATAAAACTTTTAACTTAGAAACACTCATGATTTCCTATTGATCATAACATCTAATATATATAGGGTAAGGATAGTGTAAAAAGGGCCTAAAGTGTGAGAAGTGTAAGAAGTGTTTTAAACCATTAGATCTTTGATCTAATGGTTGAGATCAATAGGAACCAAATTGTAAATTGTGTTTTAATTATTTGGACTGATTTGAAAATTGTAGGGGTAATAGTGTCTTTTTATTTGTTTCAAATAAAGTAACCTCTCCTAAATTTTAGTGATCCATTTTTAAAATAACACTAAAAATTTAGACATTCTAAATATCCGGAAACATGTAACTGCTACCAGAAATATATAACACTATATAACACCATATAAACACCATATACCACCATATAACGCTATGTAACACTATCTAACACTATGTTACACTATACATCCATCATTGACCTGCTACCAGAAAAATATAACTATATAACACTATATAACACTATACATCCATCATAGACCTGCTACCAGTAAATATAACCCTATAACACTATACATCATCATAGACTGCTACCTGAAAATATAACACTATAACACTATATAACACTATAACACTGTATTAAACCTTCATTCTACATCTATCACTCTATAAAACTCTATAAAACCTTCATTCTGCGATCTTCAGAAAGTTATAATTGATGAACGATAAAAAAAAATACAAATTCGTAGATTAATTCGTATTCCTAAAATAAAGGGTGTCGGTTATGGAAGGTTATCAATTAATTGAATCAATGAGAAACATACTTGTTTACCCTTTTGAATTAATTTAGATTGAGGACACATGTCATCTCCATAATATTTCTCACACTTTTGAATTAATGTACATGATCTTTAATATATATATATATATATATAGTTAATCTATAAAATTATGAAAAAGAAATAATATAGAAGTTGCGGTCGATAGAGAGGCACTAGAGTCCAATGTCACCGCTCATTGCACGAAGTATCGGAGGATGCACATCGGACAACATCTTGCGGTCGACAAAGAGGTACTAGAGTCCATCGGTGAGACGGCTAGAGCCCGTTATTACATTCCGGTGGATTCGCCGTGGGACCGTCTTTTTGAGTTATCACACATGTCGTCTTACAAAGAGCTATTGACCGAGTTCTTAGCGTCGTTCTCATTTTACCCTCCTCGAGTCGACCAGCCTGTGCAGCCATAGGGCCACCCCCCTCCCATTAAGGTTTCTTTCCGACTTGAAGTGTGCAGCGTGAGACGCTAGCACAGTTTGTGGTGCATTGCGGTTTATACTTGGAGCCCGAGATCTCTACATATCTTTATACACAAGGGCTAGTAGTGGTTGATAGACCTAGCCATTTAGGGTTTGGGGATGTGATTGCAAAGCCTGGAACATAGGACAATACATTGTCCAAGTGGAGGATTTTAGCAGTTATTGACCCGATATACATGTACGTGTGTTTATTACTGATGTTATTGTCATTGTTATTATTATTTATAAATTTCTGTGTTTCATGGGTTTAAAATCCGCAAGGGAGAGCACTTCAAGTCGGTTGAGTTGCCGGAGCACTTCGATCTATTCTATCTGCCACACCATCCCGAGGGTGTGCAAGATCATCTCACGAATATTGATGGTGTAACACTGCCACTACCCCTCGGGGCGCCTCAGCATCCACGACACGTTGTTCCATGTCCTGCCTAGGGAGCGGCGTCGTATCAACATAAGCGAGCCAATCTTGATAGGGTTATGGATTTTGTGGGTTAGTTTGTAACATTTTCAATATTAAACCATTGTACAATTTCGATCGTTTTCGTATTTAATAAAATTTTATATTTTATTTACGAAATACGTAATCGTACGTGTAACACCCCGTGTTACGAAAGTCAATGTACAAGTCAAAGTCAAAGGAAGAAAAGATTGCTAATTGCGATCTGTCACTCATTTCTTAACTACTGATTGTGCGTCTTGGCTTGTAATCGAATATTTTATTTTAGTCACTTTAGTTGTATTATGTGGAGTATCTGTGAATAATCGAGGTTTAATCGCATGTTTTATCGCTTTATCGCCAATCGCATCGCAATCGCATTCGCAACTCGAATTATGCGTTCTGGATATTGTTTTATGTGTGTGTGTTATTTATGTGTTATTTGTGCATGTTTTATTTATGTTTTGTGGTGATTAATCGAAACGCAATCGCAACTCTATTGCAACACAATTGAATCACAAATGCTAAACGTAAGTTATTTGTGATGACTGTATGTTAGATATAGCGAGTGTTGATTGGGTTATTTATTGTTTAAAACTATCGCATCGCATACTCGCTTAAACGTATCGCAACGTTCAAAACGCGAAATGAAACGTCGAAACGCAACTCATCGGAGCCACTTCGATCGAATGGCCAATCGATCGAATGGCCATCCGATCGGATTCCCATCCGATCGAGGCGCCATCCGATCGGCCCGCCATCCGACACTTGCACTCCCTTTCCCTTTTTGGCAACCTATAAATACCCCCTGTCACATCATAAGTGATGTTACAGCTCTCTCTCACTTGACCAGCACGCTCAAGGCCTTCTTTCTCTTGATTTCTCACGATTCTTGTAAGTTTTCAACTCAAATCTTGTACTTCTATGATCTACAAACACCTCTTCATCATCTTCACCTTTGAATCTCAACTTTTAACCATGAAATCAACGGATTTGAGGTGTTCTATGGTGATGTCATCATGGAGTTCTTGTGAACTTCAAGTTTCGACCTCATTCCACCAAGAATAACTCAGATCTGAAGGATTTCCACATGATTAAACAACGATTTTGTAAACATTTTCAAAGTTAAAAGGATTGAAAAATAGTTTTTCAACTTTCTTTCAACTCTTTTACACTCAATGCACTCAAACCGATGGAATCAGAGCTTGTTCAGACCTTCTACTCGTTCATAGTGATGTGTTGGTTCAAGATCTGGTTTCTATCAAAGAGACAACCGATTTCGGATTAAACATGAACAACCGTCAAGAACAGTTAACTGGTCGAATTTGGGTGATTCCTTTTCGATCGGACGACTGGGGACTTGACGAGGTTCCGTTGTTTGGTATGTTTTCATACCGTCTCGAACAAACCGCAGAAAATTTTCAAAATAATCAAGTTTAAGACGATCAGATTCGTTGGACGGATTGCCGTCCGATCGGATTGCCATCTGATCGAACTGCAATTTGATCGGATTGCACTTGGTATCCACAGTTAAACAATTTTCAAGAGATTTTAATGACGAACGGATTGCCATCCGATCGGATTGCCGTCCGATCGAACGACAATCCGATCGGTTGACATTTGAATCTCCGACACTTAAATATTTTCATAATTTTCAATCAGTTCTAACGGATTGCTATCCGATCGGAAGACCATCCGATTGGGTGACCATCCTACTTTGAACTTGTTCTCACTAGAAATGTCTCGACGATCGAATCGCTATCCGATCGAACGACCGTTCGATCGATCGACCTGAAAGGTAGAGATACTTCTATGTTTTCAAAATGCTACAACGGAAACTTCAAAGCCATCATACACAAACACATCCTTCCCAAACGAATGTCAATCCGACCGAATGGCCATCCGATCGGATGACCATCCGAACGGATTGACATCCGATCGAATGACCATCCGATCGGATTACCGTTTGACACTTGGTTCACTTTGCACCGTTTATCACGCCGTTCAATCGCTTATGCTATCATTAACTGTTCAGGCTAATCTCTTAGCGCTCCCTTCAATCCAAGACAGTGTTTATTAACTTAAACGCTATCTGTGAGTATACTTGATCCCTTTTTGCTTTACGCACTTTTGGGTGTTACATACGTTACGTATTCAAATCACAAGCGACACAGAACGCAAACACTGTTTATACGCTGACCACTATTGCATTCTACATGTTATTCGATGAATGCTTGTATGTTATGTTAACACAGTGATTGTTGCCTGACACCTTAGCAACGATAGTACTATAGTTTGGACTCAGCACCTGTCGTGGACAGGGGTTGTTAAGGGCTTTACTTCACGTGTCCCAGTGGGGATATGTGTTGCGCATTCTACAACTCGCAGTCACGTCTGTGCATATTTCTCTGTCGATAACCTACTAGCTTTCACTTTGTACATGTTACATGTTGGTTATGCGTAAACGATTTCGAACTCTATTATTACTATTAAACTTGTATGCTCACCTTTACTGTAACACCTCGAAAATTTATGACCAATAATGTATCAACACGTGTCATGAGCTTTAAACATGTAAAAGATTACTTTAGAGGGACTAAAGTTGACAAACAAAGAAAGTATGTGAATATAAGGGTTCAAAGTGTCAACAATGGATAAATATACTTTAAAATAACCCTACACGATGTTTATACCCTTAAACGAATGAATCATGGATCATACGAAGCAAATTGTGGAAGAAAGTGAGAGATTACAAACTACAGGGGTTAAATGTGTCAACATGTTTAAAGTATACCTCTGAGTGACCCTTTTAGCGAACCCGAAGATTTGTAACGGTTAATTATGCTCACTAGAATATGTGATTAAAATTTCACGAGGTATCGATAAAGTATGAGAAAGTTATGACGATATCCGTATACGAGGGGTTAAAAGCGTCAACGTTGAAATTTATGACCTTATGGGTGATCACAAAGTTAACCAAGGACTTAACCAAGTTTGTATAAGTCTTAAGGTCCTTAAAAATCAAGTTAGAGGGCCAAAAGTGCAAGAAACAAGCTTAAAACCATGTTAGAAAGGACCAGGGACTGAAATGTAATTAGCTGAAACTTGTTTGGCCTGTTCTGCATGGCCATACCGGCCGCGTAAGGTATATGGGGACCCTTACGCGGGCCGCCTGAGCAGTACAGCCACAGAAAACTCCTGGCAGCTGCCAGTTCAGGTCTGTAACCGACTTAAAAGTCTTGTTTTCTTATACCAGGGACTCCCCCACTGATTTTACATGCACTAGGGGCACTTGGCTTGATCTGGAATCAGTCATAGACTTGCTTGGCACCATCTAAAGCAATTAAATTCACTATATAAGAGGAGCATAGTTGCAACATTGATGCACATTCATTTGCAAACTCTCACAACTCAAGTTCTGGAGCTCCCCTGATCAGCAACAAGCTTTCTTAGGATCCCTAGTCGTGCTTAGGACTCTTGTAAGTGTCCTTAACCCTTCCTAATTCAGTTTAGCTTAGTTAATTAGCTTAAAGTCAAAACGTCGTAATTAAGGTTTGACTTCGAGATTAATCAATAATTGTTCAGTCAAATCTTGAATTGAAAGTACCTATAGGTTGGTAATTATGTGGGTAATAAACCCTTAAAAGGGCACCCTTTGATTCCCACTCTAACTAGGTCAATTGTCGGGTCAAAGCTAATCTTAAAAAGTCAACAGAAAGCTTATTTTCAAATTAATGCGTAATTAGCAATGTAGGACCCATGCAACCTGTTTTGTCATTAATATAACTTGGTAATTAATGTAAGAACATGTCTAAACATGTTCAACCCGACAATTTTCAGTTTAGGCTCGGTTCGGAACCGAAAGTCGCATAATTTGACTTTTGCTTTGACTTTCAGTTCTGACCCAATGTAGCATGTTTTAGCAATGACTTAGAGCCTTATTATGACCAGGTTTCATGTTAGTATAACCCTCTGAGGTTATACAACCTGGTTCATTAGTCATCCGATTCATATGCATGTTTCCGTTAAATGCTTAAATGTTGACTATTATGCCCATATGACATTAAAACGTGATTTTAGAAAATGTAAAAGAATAGAAACCTTAGTTACTGATTATTAGACTTGTCCCTAAAATTTGACATCAATTGGAGGTCTAGATTAGGAGTTATGCTCATTAGCGTAAATAAAAAGCTTTTTATTAATTAAACGGCGTAATTAGCATATAGCCTATCTAAACCCAAATTTTAATACCAAACTTTTTACCTACTGATATAAAATAATATTTTGGGATTTTTTGAAGATTTTTATTTAATTTTAGGCTGAGCATAACATAGAGTTCTAAGTTTGATTCGGTAATTGCCGGTTTTGCCCTTTTCGGCTATAAAATGCGTTTTATAAATTATTTTGATACCAAACCTTTTTCTACTGATCTAATATAATAAATAAAACATTTTGATCCTTCTGTAATAATAAAATATCAGCTTTCCTTTAAAAACCCGAAAATAGCTCAAAATCGTCTTTTTAAGCGTTTTTAACGCATAGTATGTATTAAAACTATTTTAAACATATAAGGTATGATACCTATTGATATTTTCAGTAAATTTTTATATATTAACATTAAGCAAAAGTTTTAAACTCTGATTTCCAGTTTCGACCTTTTAAGCCTATGTGAAATTACCAAAATGCCCCTAATGTGCATAGTTTGGTTAGATTTGATAAATTTCACATATATATAATACCCTACTGTTATAACTTATTAAAATAGGTATTTTTACTGATTATATCAGACATGTAACTCAGATTTATATTAAATCTCTTTTATAACCTTTTAAATGACCAAAATGCCCCTACGGGGCATTGTTTGAGTTTAAAATCGTTTTGGGCATAATAAAAGATATCTTACTGATGTCACAACATATTTAAGGCATATTAGCTTAGGAAACCTGTATATGACTCATATGGTTACCCATTACGCATCTTTCGTGTTCGGTTCGGTTTATGTAACTAGTTTGCATGAATTGACCGAAACGGGTCAAACCTTATCATTTTTGTCTCAAAATCCAGAATGTGTTTAGTTTACCCATATTACACAAGTCTCCAAACTTGTCGGGTCTAAATCACATTCTATTCTGGTTTTCGCTTAATCGTGCGTTTGAACCGTATCTTCCTTTGAAACTAACCGGTCTAAGTTTAGGCTTAATTAAAGACCCGTTAGGAATCTAATAGGTTATTAAAAACCTTTGTTCCAGAATAGGAGACCCGGTAAAAGCTACACGCACTTGCTATTTGTGATTATTACTTGCAAAGGTAAATACTTTTAACTTATTTTCCCTATATGGGCTTGGGGTACGGTATATAAAATACCGCTTGGTCTGGCATTGAATTTTTAATTGTATGAAAGATAATTTATTGAGATGTCCCGTTTAAATTGTTTTGTTTGCTTAAAGCCTTTGGGGGGTTAATGACCATGTCTTGGATATCCTTGGCATCATTTTACGAATTGGCCACGACCTAAGCACGCGGGTGTAGGCGTACACCTGTTAGTGCATATATATATAATAAGGTATAACCGCCGGTTTCGGGAATAACCCGCCACGGGACTATATCATGTGGTGTGTCTATTAAGCTTTAACCCAGTGTCAATCCGGGCTACTGAACGCATAACGAACATGTAATTCTTTTACAAGTTTATATATAAATAATTATCCCAAGTTATAAAATGTTTTGTGCCTTGTGCATTTAAATCAATTTTCTAAACCTTTTCTAAATGAGTCAGTTAATTGTATTTACCAGCGTAAACTGACGTATTTTCCCAAAAAGGTTAAGTGCAGGTACTAAGCGTAATAGGCTGGTCTCTCCTTAGCATCATTAAGAGTCTCGCAAGCTTGGATGCATTAAGTCTGATGAACTATGTTTTCTGTTTTTATTTGATCCGCCTGTGGATCTGTTTCAACTACATTGTGATACTTAATATTACAATTTTATTAAGTTGAAATAAATCTATCTTTTGCTTCCGCTGTGCATTTAAAATTGTGTTGTTTGACTATGATGATATCAACTACGTCACGATACTCCCCACCGGGCCCACCGGTAATACGTGGAAATACTGGGGTGTGACAGGTTGGTATCAGAGCCAACACTGAGTGAATTAAACACTAGCCTTTTGTGTTTAATCTCAGTTACACAGTTGTACATTCCTCGATTCTCGAGTCTAGACAAAGAACTTAGGAATTATCAAAATTTGTTTTTATTTCTAACTTTGTCTTTTATATTATCTTGTTGTATACTTTGTTTGTTTTGACAGATTGAACAAGATGCCACCAAGAGTAAGAGGGAGAGGAAGAGGCAAGGGGCCAGTCGCCTCCCTAAATGATCATGAGGCCGGGCCTTCGCACCGGTGAACACCGTCAGATTCCTATAACCGGAGTCCTCAAGATAATTGGAGGACCTATACTGAACCAGCAAGGCGCTCAGTTTCGTTGAGCTCCCTCCCTTTGTTTCAACACTCCTTTGGGCCTCATTCTGAAAATGAGCCCCATAATTCCCACCAATCTTACATTCCTCTCCAGGGTCACAACTCACCTTTTGATGACCCAACACCCTTTTTCAGGGCCGGTTCAACCCGGCAAACTACCTTGGAGAACCAGTGGGTTTTAACCCACTAGGACCCGAAGACCATTTCTCTGGAGACCATGCAATGGACATAGATGAGGACACTGATCCTGCAGAGCCACCGTCCGGAACCCCTAACCACCCCATCGAAATTTCGGATGGGTCACCTTTCGTGGGATCACCTTATAATGGTCCCGACTGCTATGAAGAGAGGTTCCGACAGTTCGACTGGGTGTTTACTCCCAGTTACCATAACTCACCACAACAGCAGGATCCCTCCGAGGATTCTCGATTTGTCGCGGTCACTCTGCCACCACCACCACCTCGGCAACAGCCTCTGGAGCCACCGAGGAGAAGAAGATCGAACGCACGGATGTCCGTGCGAGGAGGAGTGAGAATCGACACCCCTCAACCTTCAAGTGGCAGCCGCTACCCGCCACTACATGAAGACCCGCAGATGGGTGGACCCTCAAACCCCGTCTCGGAAGTAAACTCTGCGCCTGTCGCGCCACCACCGTTGGGCTTTGGCGACCCTATACCTACATACACTGGTGCGGCGGCGTATAATCCCTTTGAGCAGCCGGTCCACACCCACTACAACTACGCTGAAGTCGACCCCTACCTGGTAGCTGCTAACTACAACGCTCTCCACCCGGAAGGACCCTATGGAGGTCCCTGGATGACGGGATAGCCGACTTATGGGTATCATCAACCGCCACCTCCTCAACCTCCGCATTATCAGCAACCCCCGCAGCAGCCAGTGATGTCGCCACCACAACATCAAGAGATTCTTCAAAGGATTAATGAGGTGCGGCAGGAAGTGCGGGAAGACCGTAGGCAAAACCGTGGAATGTTCAAAAGTCTGGCAAACCTAATCAAGGGAAAAAGCAAGAAGGACCATTAAATCCTTCATTTGTTTGTTTGTTAGTTTTAGTGTTGTAATCATGTCCCTGCGTGGGCATGTCTTTCTGTTCTCTGCCCCTGCGTGGGCATGTTTTTCTGTTTAACCCCTGCGTGGGTATGTTATTTCTATTTGAGCCCATGCGCGGGCATGTTATTTCTATAGAAGTCCCGTTTAGGGCAAATCTGTACTTGGTTAATTTTTGTAATGGAATGATTAAAATTAAAATTTTCATTTTTGATTAAATTATATGCATAAATATAAAATGTGAAATAAATGAAAATATAACATTCCTTTTATGAGATCTACTATTATAATAAAATAATAAAAATCTAAAAAGGGACAAAACCTAGCCATGTGTCATTATAAGACAGGGCCAAGATGGTAATTCCTCAAATTAGATTCAGATCTTTATTAACACCTCAATTAGGATTGTTTTGCGTTAAATATTAAAAAGAATATTAAAGGTAAAACCTAGTCTATACATCGTTGCAGACATGACCAAGATGGTACAACCTATTCAAAAGGTTCCAATCCTTGTTAACATCTGAAACGTGTTAACACTCTTGACAAAAGTGATTCGATAAAATCGCCTAAGTCATCCTTTTAATTAATTTTTTCCCTAATACTTTTAACTAATTAAAACATCCATTAGGGATATAATGCCCACGGGCCATACTCATTGTCATATAAGACAAAAGACAGTCGTGGTCTTCGACCCCCCGTTAAGACGAGGTAATAAATTATAATTAAGACGTCAATACCATGACCCTATAAGATCATGATTAAAGATTTAAAACCGTCCACGTGACTAGGCCTTTTTGCCATTAATATATTTTAATTGTAACTAAGGATTATTACAATGAAAATCCTGAATATGTATATATATATATATATATATATATATATATATATATATGCTTAACAAATTAATCAATAATGGTTCTTAAATACCATGATTAATAAATCTCTTAGAATAATAAAACTATTATAGACCTCTGAATGATTTAAAATCATTATTTTATGTAGCAATCAAGCTACATGGCCGGGTCAGACGAAGTCAACAGTCACCCCAGAGAAAATCATGACACCTCCAGGGTCAACGTAGAAGGAGCAGAATTACAAGCATTAATAGATAATGTTGTTACGCGAGCATTGGACAGACAGTTCAATGAATCCAGCGGTACCCATGTAAGGACCCATTCTGTACCACACTCTAAACCACCCTCAAGGACTCATACCGCTCACAAGAGTGATTCTCATCACTCAACGAACCAGAAGAGTGTTCCATCTAAGAGAGTTGTGCGAAACCAAGAACCACGTGCTAAAGGTTGCACCTATAAGTACTTTGTTTCCTGCAAACCTAGTGATTTTACTGGGGAGAAAGGAGCAGTTGATTGCATGTCATGGTTGGACGAGATGGACACTATGGTGGATATCAGTGGTTGCGCTGATAAGGATGTGGCAAAGTTTGTATCTCAATCGTTCAAAGGCGAGGCACTGGCGTGGTGGAGGTCTTTGATTCAAGCCACTGGGAAATCTCATTGTACAATCTGTCTTGGGAACAATTTGTGGCATTGATTAAGGAAAATTACTGCCTCAGCATGAGGTTGAAAAGATTGAAGCTGATTTCTTGTCATTGGTTATGAAAAACCTAGATTGTCAAGCCTACCTTACGAGCTTCAATACTATGTCAAGACTAGTTCCGTATCTGGTAACACCGGAACCCAAGAGGATAGCTCGTTTCATCGGGGGTTTAGCCCCAGAAATCAAGGCCAGTGTGAAGGCCTCTAGACCAGCTACTTTTCGGTCTGCAGCTGATATTTCATTGTCCCTTACTTTGGACGCGGTCAGGCAGAGATCGCTGAGAAACACAGACGCTGAGAAGAGAAAGCGTGAGGATGACAACTCACGACGTACAGACAAGAAGCGTAAGGGAAACAATGACCACAAGAAGAGTTCGGGAACGAAAAAGGATGGTCATCAGTAGGGTGATAAACCCAAGTGTAAAGTCTGTAAGAAGCACCACTTCGGGAAGTGCAGATTCGAGTCGAAATCCCAGTCGCAGCCAAGGCCTTGTGGGATTTGTAAATCTACTGAGCACAAGACCTTAGACTGTAAGAAAATCAAGGACGCAACGTGCTATAGCTGCAATGAGAAAGGGCACATTAAGTCCAACTGCCCGAAGTTTGCTAAGAAAGCTGAGGATGGTAAAAAGACCAATGTTAGGGTCTTCCAGATGAACGTACAGGAGGCGATCCAGAATGATAATGTCGTAACAGGTACCTTCCTTATTAATGATGTTTATGCAAGGGTGTTATTTGATTCAGGAGCAGATAAGTCATTTGTTGATGATAAGTTTTGTAAGTTGTTAAACCTACCTGTTAGAACCCTAAGCATAAAATATGAGGTTGAATTAGCCGATGGCACCATAGAAACCGCATCAACCGTGTTAGATGGATGTTTCATATCCATTAGGAACCACTCTTTTCCTTTGTCCTTACTTCCTTTGAAGTTAGCCGGTTTCGACATAGTAATAGGCATGGATTGGCTATCCCATAACCAAGCTCAGATTGTGTGTGACAAGAAGCGGGTAGTGATCAAGACTCCGTATGGTGAGCCACTTACCATACAGGGAGATACTCAGCACGGGCTACCTAAGCAAGTGTCTATGCTTAAAGCTTCAAGATGTATGAAGAAAGGATATGTCATTTACATGGCACAAGTGACTATTGATGAGCAGAAGCCTAAGATTGAAGATATCCCTGTCATTTCTGAATATCCTGAAGTATTTCCTGAAGAACTACCTGGTTTGCCACCAGATAGGCAAGTAGAATTCAAAATTGACATAATTCCAGGAACAGCACCTGTTGCAAGGGCACCTTACAGGTTGGCACCAACAGAGATGAAAGAGTTGAGAACTCAGTTAGATGAATTGTTGGAAAAAGGTTTCATTAGACCTAGCTCACCTCCATGGGGAGCACCAATCCTGTTTGTGAAGAAAAAGGATGGGTCGATGCGTCTATGCATCGATTATCGCGAGCTCAACAAGGTTACTATCAAGAATAGATATCCATTGCCCAGGATCGATGATCTGTTCGATCAATTACAAGGGGAAAGTTACTTCTCTAAGATCAACTTGAGGTCAGGTTATCATCAATTGAAGGTTAAGAATGAGGATGTAAACAAGACTGCATTTAGGACTCGTTATGGTCATTACGAGTTCCTAGTGATGCCTTTTGGGCTCACTAATGCACCAGCAGTATTCATGGATCTCATGAATCGCGTCTGCAAGCCTTACTTAGATAAATTCGTCATCGTCTTCATCGATGACATTCTTATTTACTCGAAGAGCCAAGCTGACCATGAGAAGCATCTTCGATGCATTTTGAAACTGCTTCATCAAGAAAAGCTCTATGCCAAGTTTTCAAAGTGTGAATTCTGGCTTCGCGAAGTCCAATTCCTTGGACATGTTGTTAGTAAGCGTGGTATCCAGGTAGATCCCGCCAAAGTTGAAGCTGTCATGAATTGGCAAGAGCCAAAGATGCCTACAGAGATTCGTAGCTTTCTAGGTTTAGCAGGATATTATAGGCGATTTATTGAAAACTTCTCAAGGATTGCTGCGCCCCTAACTTCGTTGACATGTAAGAATATTAAGTTTGACTGGGTCCCTAAGCAGCAGGAATCCTTTGACATCCTTAAGCAAAAGTTGAGCAATGCACCTGTGTTAACATTGCCTGATGGAATAGAGGAATTTGTAGTATATTTTGATGCATCACACACAGGTATGGGATGTGTGCCTATGTAGAAAGGCAAGGTTATTGCCTACGCTTCTCTACAATTGAAAGTGCATGAGAAGAATTACACCACCCATGATTTGGAGTTGGGTGCCATTGTATTCGCACTAAAACTGTGGAGGCATTATTTGTATGGTACCAAGTGCGTGATCTATTCAGATCACAAAAGCATTCAACATCTGTTCAATCAGAAGGATTTGAACATGAGGCAGCGACGATGGATGGAAACCTTAAATGATTACGATTGTGAGATAAGATACCATCCTGGCAAGGCGAATGTAGTCGCCGATGCCTTAAGTAGAAAGGAAAGAGTGAAGCCTATAAGAATCAATGCCAAGAGCATTGAGATAAAGAATAGTTTGAATGAAAGATTGTTAGCTGCACAGAAGGAAGCTGTATTGGAAGCTAACTATCCTGATGAAAAGCTAGGAGTAACTGAAGAACAGTTATCCTATGGCAAGAATGGAATCCTGAGGATAAATGGACGAATATGGGTTCCAGTTTATGGAGGACTTCGGGATGTGATCCTCCAGGAAGCCCACAGTTCTAAGTACTCCGTCCATCCTGGAGCTGATAAGATGTATCAGGATTTGAAAGCCAATTTTTGGTGTATAGGCTTAAAGAAGTCTATAGCTACCTATGTAGCCAAATGTTTAATGTGCGCGCAGGTTAAAGCTTAACACCAAAAGCCGTCAGGTTTGCTACAACAGCCTGAACTTCCCACCTGGAAGTGGGAAATGGTGACAATGGATTTTATCACCAAGTTACCAAAGACAAAGAAAGGAAATGATACTATATGGGTGATAGTAGACAGACTGACTAAGTCAGCACATTTCCTACCCATTAAGGAGACTTACAGCTCCGACATGTTAGCCCAATTGTACGTAGATAAGATTGTATCTCTGCATGGCGTACCAGTGTCTATTATCTCTGACAGAGACACTAGATACACATCACATTTTTGGAAAAGTTTCCAACAATCTTTGGGCACGCGCTTAAATTTCAGTACGGCTTACCATCCTCAGACAGACGGGCAGAGTGAGCGTACCATCCAAACTTTGGAAGACATGCTTCGTGCATGTGTGATTGACTTAGGTGGTAGTTGGGATAACCACCTGCCATTGATTGAGTTCTCCTATAATAATAGCTATCACTCAAGTATCCAAGCTGCACCATTTGAAGCATTATATGGAAGGAAATGTAGAACGCCTATTTGTTGGGCAGAAGTTAGAGATGTTCAACTAACAGGAGCTGATATAGTCCTGGAGACGACAGACAAGATTGTGCAAATAAGAGATCGTCTCAAAGCTTCCAGGGATAGGCAGAAAAGCTACGCAGACTTAAGGCGTAAACCTCTAAAGTTCGAGGTTGGTGATAAAGTATTGCTTAAAGTATCACCCTGGAAGGGGGTGATGCGATTTAGAAAGAAAGGTAAGCTAAGCCCAAGGTATATAGGACCATTCGAGATCATCGAATGTGTAGGAACAATGGCTTATAAGTTAAACTTACCTAAAGAGCTCAGTGGTATCCATAATGTGTTTCACATCTGTAATCTGAAGAAATGTCTAGCTGATGAATCGCTAGTCATACCACATACGGATGTGTATATAGATGAGAGCTTAAAGTTTGTGGAAAAACCTTTGTCGATCGAGGATCGACAGGTTAAGAAGCTTCGAAGGAAGCATGTACCAATTGTAAAGGTTAAATGGGATGCCCGCAGAGGTCCCGAATACACCTGGGAGGTAGAATCCACAATGAAAGAAAAGTACCCTTATTTGTTTCAATAAATCTCGAGGTCGAGATTTCTTTTTAGGGGGTGAGGATGTAACACCTCGAAAATTTATGACCAATAATGTATCAACACGTGTCATGAGCTTTAAATATGTAAAATATTACTTTAGACGAATGAATCATGGATCATACGAAGCTAATTGTGGAAGAAAGTGAGAGATTACAAACTACAGGGGTTAAATGTGTCAACATGTTTAAAGTATACCTCTGAGTGACCTTTTTAGCGAACCCGAAGCTTTGTAACACTTAATTATGCTCACTAGAATATGTGATTAAAATTTCATGAGGTTTCGATAAAGTATGAGAAAGTTATGACGATATCCGTATACGAGGGGTTAAAAGCGTCAACGTTGAAATTTATGACCTTATGGGTGATCACAAAGTTAACCAAGGACTTAACCAAGTTTGTATAAGTCTTAAGGTCCTTAAAAATCAAGTTAGAGGGCCAAAAGTGCAAGAAACAAGCTTAAAACCACGTTAGAAAGGACCATGGACTGAAATGTAATTAGCTGAAACTTATTTGGCCTGTTCTGCATGGCCATACCGGCCGCGTAAGGTATATGGGGACCCTTACGCGGGCCGCCTGAGCAGTACAGCGACAGAAAACTCCTGGCAGCTGCCAGTTCAGGTCTGTAACCGACTTAAAAGGCTTGTTTTCTTATACCAGGGACTCCCCCACTGATTTTACATGCACTAGGGGCACTTGGCTTGATCTGGAATCAGTCATTGTCTTGCTTGGCACCATCTAAAGCAATTAAATTCACTATATAAGAGGAGCATAGTTGCAACAATGATGCACAATCATTTGGAAACTCTCACAACTGAAGTTCTGGAGCTCCCATGATCAGCAACAAACTTTCTTTGGATCCCTAGTCGTGCTTAGGACTCTTGTAAGTGTCCTTAACCCATCCTAATTCAGTTTAGCTTAGTTAATTAGCTTAAATTCAAACCGTCGCAATTAAGGTTTGACTTCGAGATTAATCAATAATTGTTCAGTCAAATCTTGAATTGAAAGTACCTATAGGTTGGTAATTATGTGGGTAATAAACCCTTAAAAGGGCACCCTCTGATTCCCACTCTAACTAGGTCAATTGTCGGGTCAAAGCTAATCTTAAAAAGTCAACAGAAAGCTTATTTTTAATTTAATGCGTAATTAGCAATGTAGGACCCATGCAACCTATTTTGTCATTAATATAACTTAGTAATTAATGTAAGAACATGTCTAAACATGTTCAACCCGACAATTTTCAGTTTAGGCTCGGTTCGGAACCGAAAGTCGCATAATTTGACTTTTGCTTTCACTTTCAGTTCTGACCCAATGTAGCATGTTTTAGAAATGCCTTAGAGCCTTATTATGACCAGGTTTCATGTTAGTATAACCCTCTAAGGTTATACAACTTGGTTCATTAGTCATTCGATTCATATGCATGGTTCCGTTAAATGCTTAAATGTTGACTATTATGCCCATATGACCTTAAAACGTGATTTTTGAAAATGTAAAAGAATAGAAACCTTAGTTACTGATTATTAGACTTGTCCCTAAAATTTGACATCAATTGGAGGTCTAGATTAGGAGTTATGCTCATTAGCGTAATAAAAAGCTTTTTATTAATTAAACGGTGTAATTAGCATATAGCCTATCTAAACCCAAATTTTAATACCAAACTTTTTACCTACTGATATAAAATAATATTTTGTGATTTTTGAAGATTTTTATTTAATTTTAGGCTGAGCATAACATAGAGTTCTAAGTTTGATTCGGTAATTGCCGGTTTTGCCCTTTTGGGCTATAAAATGAATTTTATAAATTATTTTGATACCAAAACTTTTTCTACTGATCTAATATAATAAATAAAACATTTTGAGCCTTCTGGAATAATAAAAATATAAGCTTTCCTTTAAAACCCCGGAAATAGCTCAAAATCGTGTTTTTAAGCGTTTTTAACGCATAGTATATATAAAAACTATTTTAAACATATAAGGTATGATACCTACTGATATTTTCCGTAAATTTTTATATATTAACAGAAGCAAAAGTTTTAAACTCAGATTTCCAGTTTTGACCTTTTAAGCCTATGTGAAATTACCAAAATGCCCCCCTAAGGTGCATAGTTTGGTTAGATATGATAAATTTCACATATATATAATACCCTATTGTTATAACTTATTAAAATAGGTATTTTTACTGATTATATCAGACTTGTAACTCAGATTTATATTAAATCTCTTTTATAACCTTTTAAATGACTAAAATGCCCCTACGGGGCATAGTTTGAGTTTAAAATCGTTTTGGGCATAATAAAAGATATCTTACTGATATCACAATATATTTAAGGCATATTAACTTAGGAAACCTGTATATGACTCATATGGTTACCCATTACGCATCTTTCGTGTTCGGTTCGGTTTATGTAACTAGTTTGCATGAATTGACCGAAACGGGTCAAACCTTATCATTTTTGTCTCAAAATCCAGAATGTGTTTTGTTTACCCATATTACACAAGTCTCCAAACTTGTCGGGTCTAAATCACATTCTATTCCGGTTTTCGCTTAATCATGCGTTTGAACCGTATCTTCCTTTGAAACTAACCGGTCTAAGTTTAGGCTTAATTAAAGACCCGTTAAGAATCTAATAGGTTATTAAAAACCTTTGTTTCAGAATAGGAGACCCGGTAAAAGCTACACGCACTTGCTATTTGTGATTATTATTTGCAAAGGTAAATACTTTTAACTTATTTTCCCTATATGGGCTTGGGGTACGGTATATAAAATACCGCTTGGTCGGGCATTGAATTTTTAATTGTATGAAGGATAATTTATTGAGATATCCCGTTTAAATTGTTTTGTTTGCTTAAAGCCTTTGGGGGGTTAATGACCATGTCCCGGATATCCTTGGCATCATTTTACGAAATGGCCACGACCTAAGCACGCGGGTGTAGGCGTACACCCGTTAGTGCATATATATATAATAAGGTATAACCGCCGGTTTCGGGAATAACCCGCCGCGGGACTATATCATGTGGTGTGTCTATTAAGCTTTAACCCGGTGTCAATCTGGGCTACTGAACGCATAACGGACATGTAATTATTTTACAAGTTTATATATAATTAATTATCCCAAGTTATAAAATGTTTTGTGCCTTGTGCATTTAAATCAAATTTCTAAACCTTTTCAAAATGAGTCAGTTAATTGTATTTACCAGTGTAAACTGACGTATTTTCCCAAAAAGGTTAAGTGCAGGTACTAAGCGTAATAGGCTGGCCTCACCTTAGCATCATTAAGAGTCTCGCAAGCTTGGATGCATTAAGTCTGATGAACTATGTTTTCTATTTTTATTTGATCCGCCTGTGGATCCATTTCAACTACATTGTGATACTTAATATTACAATTTTATTCAGTTGAAATAAATCTATCTTTTGCTTCCGCTGTGCATTTAAAATTGTGTTGTTTGACTATGATGATATCAACTACGTCACGATACTCCCCACCGGGCCTACCGGTAATACGTGGAAATACCGGGGTGTGACATTTACACTATGTGTATTGACCCCTATTTTAACGTATGTGGCAGGTGCTTAAGATGCTAGGAATTGCTGTGCTTTGGTGAATCAAGCTAGGGGTCTAGTTATGTCATGCTTAAATCTGAGTTGTCGGAGAGCAGTGTTTGTTTTTGAGACAATTATTTGTAATAACTGTTTTATTTGGATATGTTGTGGTATGGGACATGACGTTTAAATATCTGGTAATTAATAGTTGTTATGGATACTCATGGACAATTTGTTTCGCTCAGTGCCATGCCCCGATGTTTCCGCCATCGGTTGGGGTGTGACACATTGGTATCAGAGCCATAATTATAGGGAATTAGGCAAGACTCGACCTAGTCTGGGTCGATGTCTTAGAAATGACCTAGTCTATAGTCTAAGTACCAACAGACCGACTTGTGCATGCCCTGTAGGGGTTTTGTACGAGCTTACTTGCTATCCTCGTTCGCATTCATGCTATACTATCACACTGCCTTTCCTAAGGTAGTCGCAGCGCACACTATTTTCGAAAATGAACTAGTGATTAGATCGAGATTAGGTGTGAAAACCATAAACTCTCGATTGAATCGCTTGTTCGACTCGCATTTTTACTATAAACAAGAGAATTTGCATTGGATCAGGAGTGAAACCCGTACTTCGACGCAAATTTCCCCCCTCAATCTCGTGATTCTATCACATAAACAGGAATGAAGTCGCTAAGTTAGGGGTGAAACCCGAACCTTGATGACTCGTTCCATTCTCTATTTTTGGTTTTACAAAACTCTCACCAAAGTCTCGACGGACTCCAACAACTTGAGTCACGCTGTAACTGGGAAGGATGCGTGCCGTTCGCCCAAACCAAGGCGAGAGCACAGTCTAGAAAGCCAAAGCGTGTGCTTAGAGTCCTTGTGAATAGTCGAATCACTTTGGGTAGTCAACGTCTATCTAACTGAGACAATCTATTCTCGATTTTATATGTTTCGATTCTGGATTTGCCGCCGCTAACTCTGAGATTTGTCGCTTTTTTGTGGAGTTTTATGTGTTTTATGTGATTTCACCTGTTTATGTGTTTCGATTTTTGGTGATTTATACGCGCTTCGTTTTTCGCTTTGATCGACACACACAACCCGCACTGCACATCTATCTCAATACGCTAACAAATCGCTTGCTTGTGTTATATTGCTCGCCATGCTACTTGCTAATCGCAATAGCTATTCTCGAACTCGCGGACTCTGAATGATAGGTGAATATGTACGATAAATGTAGATGAATACGTGCAAAATATAGTGTGGTTTCTGTGGCTTACGTGCTTCTGTGCTCTACGTGCTTAGGTGATTTTGTGATTATGTGCCTATGTGATTTTGTGATTATGTGCCTATGTGATTTTGTGATTATGTGTTACGTGATCGTGTTCCTGAGCTTTATATGTAATAGTTTAGAGCAGAGCGAGAGTCTATACTAGGGTTGCTCGAAATTTATGTCTGAGTCCTATGGCGACTTCTGTTGCAGACAATGTCGTCATTTGGATCGTTCCATTCCCGCAGTGCTTGTCGCAATCATGAAGACAAGCGTATCGCCTCTCTGGTCACCAAGCAAATTGCGAAAGTCATTCCGCAGATTGCTAGCGAGCTGATTGAAAATGCTAGCAAGTCTTCTGAAGAGTCCAGGGCTGAAGCCTACTTTTAGCTTCAAGTAGTTCAAAGCCTGCGGCCCGAAAGAATTAACCGGAGAAGATGGACCTACAGCCATGTTTCAATGGCTTGATTCAATCGAAGTCACCCTACGCTAGAGTGGCTGTCCTGATAATCTTCGCACTGTTAACGCCACAGGCGTCTTCCAATCCCGAGCTTTAGATTGGTGGACGGCCGAGAGAAACAAGCGCGGAAATGATGCAGCTTACGGGCTGACGTGGGATGAGTTGAAGGACATCATGATGCGCGAGTTCTGCCCTCTCGACAAGCTCCAAAATTGGAGGACGAGTTCTGGCATATCAAACAAAAGGATGGAGACAACGCTGGTTTAACTGCTCGCTTCAAGAAGCTGAGCATAATCTGTCCAGGTCAAGTTACTATGCCTGAAATCACCATCAAGAAGTATATCCGTGCTCTTCCGGATTGCGTGGCTGATTTCGTTCAAGCTACGAAGACGACGACTATTGAGGAAACCTTCTTACTCGCTGCAGAGATAAACGACAAGCGAGTCAAGGCTGTTTACTTTGATAAGGCCTCCAAGAATCTCCACCAAGTTACCGCTGCTTCAACGGCTAAAACCCCACCGCAGTCTTCAAAGTCCTCCCGCCGCAAGAGAAAGAACAACAACAACAGTAGCAAGAATTGCGCTGTCACCGCTGCCGCTCCACTCCAAGCAGTACCTGCCCCACCGCAGCCTCAACACCGCCAAGTAGTGGCACCGATCACTCATGCACCGCCGGCTAAGCGTGCATACACTGGTCCTCACCCGGCTTGTGTAACACCCCGTGTTTCGAAAGTCAAAGTCAAAGTCAAGATTGAAGTCAAAGGAAGACAAGATTGCTAACTGCGATCTGTCTCTCCTTGCTCAATTCCTGTTTTGACTTCTTTGACTTGTAATTAGTCTATTTTATTTTCGCTTTAGTTGTATTATATGGAGTATCTATTGGTAATCGCTATTTATCGCATGTTTAATCGCTTTATCGCAATCGCACTCGCAACTCGATATACGCATTTTGGTTACTGTTATACGTGTGTCTGCCTTATGTGTTACTTGTGCATGTTTATTTATGTTATGTTGTGGTAATCAATCGAATCGCAATCGAACTCAATCGCAGTCGAATCGCAAACGCTAAACGAATATGAAGTAAGGATGCTTGTATGTTAGATATAGTAGTTGGGATTAAAAGTAATTTGTTAAGCCACTCTATCGCATCACTTGCTCGAGTCGCATCGCAACGCGCTACACACAAATCGAAACGGCAAAACTCGTCGCACCAAGCACTCGAACCAGATGCCAGCCGACCGAACTGCCACCCGACCGGGCAGCCACCCGATCGAGTTGCCACTCGACTGGACTGCCATCCGGGCGAGTTGCCACCCGAGCGACCAACCTATTCTTCCCTTTCCACTTTGGGAAACCCTATAAATACCCCTTGTCACCCTCAAACTTTCTACTTTTGGCAACTGACGTCCGACCCGTTCTCCTGCTCGCTTTTTCCTTCAATTTCTCGCAATTCCGGTAAGATCTCGTCCTAAATCTTGTACTTCCTTAATCTACACACACTCCTACACCTTTCTGTCTTTTGAATCTTAACTTTTAACCGTGAAATCATCAAGATTCAAGGTGTTCTAGGATGACGTCATCATGTGTTCTTGAAGAACTTCATGTTTTAGCCTCAATCCACCAAGAACAACTTGGATCTAACCGATTTCCACATAAACAAACAAAGATCTTTCATAGATCTAAACATATTCACAATGAAAAGGATTGAAAGATGGTTTTCCCAATCTTCTTTCAACTCTTTTGCACTCAATGTACTCAAACCAGGTGGAATCGGAGCTAATACTGATCGTCTACTCGTTCTTAGTGATGTATCAGTGCTAGATCCAAGTTCCATCTGTAGGAAAGTGATTTCGGGTTTAGACACGAACAACCGCCTTGAACCGTGCACTGACGGACTAGGGTGATTCCTGTTCGGCCAGGTCATTGGGGACGAGACGAGGTTCCCGTTGTTTAAACCAGTCACCACAACGTCTCGCTCAAGTTACAACACCTCAAACAAGATCAAGTAACAGCACGATCAAGTCCTTGGGACGAGTTGTCATCCGACCGGGCTGCTGTCCGACCGGGTTGCCATCCGCTCGACCCACCGTCCGATCGAGTTGCATCTTGATTCATTTAAAACCTAAACAATTTCCAACATGTTCAGTAACAGGGTTGCCACCCGGTCTGATGGACATCCGACCGAGTGACCGCCCTACTGAGGATTTGTTCTCACTGAGAAACCTCGCCTTTCGAGTCGCCGTCCGATCGAACAACCGTTCGACCGACCTGAAGGGTAGAGATGCTTCTCTGTTTTCAAAATGCTACAACGAAAACTTCAAAGGTCAAACCATCATACACAAACACATCCTTCCCAAAGGAAGAAACAATCCACTTGAACAGTCATCTGATCAGACGACCGTCCGAACGGACTACCACTCGCACGACTGGCCGTCCGATCGGATTACCATCCGATCGAACTGCTGTCCGACTCACTTGTACCCTGCATCGTTTTACGCTCCGCTTATCATTATGCTATCGATCTGTTCAGGCTAACCCTACTCTCTAGCGCTCCCTTCAATCCATCAATCGTTGTGAGTATACTCGATCCCTTTTTACTTTACGCACTTTTGGGTGTTACATACGTTACTTATACAAAATCTCATCGAACACACTACGTAATACTTTACACGCTAACTGCTATCGCAGGTATACGTGACTTAATGAATGCTTGTTTGTTATGTTTACACATGGAATGCTGTCTACCTGCCTTAGCAACGATAGTACTATTAGTTTGGACTCAGCACCCGTTCACTCGGGGGTTGTTAAGGACAATTACCTACATGGCTCACAGTGGTGAGAATGTATCGCGAACTGCCTTGGGCAGTCAACCCGCAGTCATTGGTATCGATAGGTTCATGTCGATAACTAACATGACTCATTTCACTCTGTGTACGTGCTGGTTATGCGTAACGCTTTCGAACTCTATATGCTATTATCAAACTTCTATGCTCACCTTTACACTATATGTATTAACTTTTACATTAACGTATGTGACAGGTGCTTAGGATGCTTATTTGCTTTCTGTGCTGTGAAATCGAGGCTTGGAAAGACCTAGGTCAACAATAAACAATTGCCTGTAATAAAAATCTGAGTTGTCAGAACAGAACAATTTGACTAGATCTTTTCTGTAATAATTGTATTATCTTATATGACATGGTATGGGACATGTTGCTTTAAATATCTGGTAAATATAGTTGTTATGGAAACTTCTAGACAATCTGTTTCGCTCAGTGCCATGGCCCGATGTTTTCTCCATCGGTTGGGTGTGACAGCTTGCCCTACTTGTACTTATCATCATCCTGTGGGGATTGCTTGCAGATACTGTGTGCACTGCAACATGTACGACCACTTCATCGCTAACTGCCGTACTGGTCCACGTCAAGCTCCAGCTCCAGCTCAAGGTCAAGCTCCTGCTCAACAAGCTCTACTTCCTGCTCCTCAAGGCCAACAAGCGGCTCCTGCACCCGCGATTCATGCTAGAGCTTACTTTGTGTGTGGTGATCCCAACCACTTCGCAAACATGTGCCCCAACAGGGTAGTGAAGCAAAAGCCACAACAGCAGCAACCCCAACAACAACAGCAGCTAGCAGCCCGCGGACGTACTTTCAACATCAACGTCCGCTAGGCTCAAGCTGACAACAATGTGGTTAATGGTACGTTCCTGGTAAATGGTATATATGCTTCGTGTTTATTTAATACTAGAGCCGATAACTATTTTGTATCGTTTGAATTCGAAAAGCTCCTTAATCATAAGCGCGCCCATCTCCCCTTGATGTTCGATGTTGAAGTTGCCACTGGAAGAACCGTCGCTGTCAATTCTGTTCTTCGTGATTATACTCTTGAACTCAACAATAACATATTTCCTATCGATCTTATTCCAATGCAGCTCGGTAGTTTTGACATCATAGTAGGCATGGACTTTTTTCGTGAAAACCGTATTGAAGTTGTTTGCTTCGATAAGATGATTCGCTTCTCACTCGCTAATGGTTATCTACTTTGTGTGTATGGAGAAACTCCTTCGAAAGGTCTTAAACTCATGTCATGTGTCCAAGCGAGCAAGTATCTCCGCAAAGAATACAAAGCTTTCTTGGCTAACATTGTAGTAGCGGAGAAGGAAAAGAAAGGAAACACACGAGTGAAAGACATTCCCGTTGTTTGTGAATTTCCTAACGTATTTCCTGATGATCTACCTAGTTTACCCCCGAGTCGTGATATTGATTTTCGTATCGACCTTATTCCTGGAGCCAATCCTGTTGCTAAATCTCCTTATCGCCTCGCTCCGTCTGAAATGCGTGAACTCTCGAGTCAACTCCAGGAATTACTTGTCAAAGGCTTTATCCGCCCTATCACCTCTCCTTGGGGCTCACCAGACCTTTTCGTAAAAAAGAAGGATGGGTCGATCCGGATGTGCATCGACTATAGGGAGTTGAATAAGCTGACTATCAAGAATAGCTATCCTCTGCCCTGAATCGATGTTTTGTTTGATCAGTTGCAAGGTGTACATGTTTCTCGAAGATCGATTTACGCTCGGGTTACCACCAGTTACGTATCCAGGAAGAAGATATACCGAAGAGTCAAATTCGTCAAGCTGACATTCTTATTTACTCGAAGAGCCAAGCTGACCATGAGAAGCATCTTCGATGCATTTTGAAACTGCTTCATCAAGAAAAGCTCTATGCCAAGTTTTCAAAGTGTGAATTCTGGCTTCGCGAAGTCCAATTCCTTGGACATGTTGTTAGTAAGCGTGGTATCCAGGTAGATCCCGCCAAAGTTGAAGCTGTCATGAATTGGCAAGAGCCAAAGACGCCTACAAAGATTCGTAGCTTTCTAGGTTTAGCAGGATATTATAGGCGATTTATTGAAAACTTCTCAAGGATTGCTGCGCCCCTAACTTCGTTGACGTGTAAGAATATTAAGTTTGACTGGGGCCCTAAGCAGCAGGAATCCTTTGACATCCTTAAGCAAAAGTTGAGCAATGCACCTGTGTTAACATTGCCTGATGGAATAGAGGAATTTGTAGTATATTGTGATGCATCACACACAGGTATGGGATGTGTGCTTATGCAGAAAGGCAAGGTTATTGCCTACGCTTCTCTACAATTGAAAGTGCATGAGAAGAATTCCACCACCCATGATTTGGAGTTGGGTGCCGTTGTATTCGCACTAAAACTGTGGAGGCATTATTTTTATGGTACCAAGTGCGTGATCTATTCAGATCACAAAAGCCTTCAACATATGTTCAATCAGAAGGATTTGAACATGAGGCAGCGACGATGGATGGAAACCTTAAATGATTACGATTGTGAGATAAGATACCATCCTGGCAAGGCGAATGTAGTCGCTGATGCCTTAAGTAGAAAGGAAAGAGTGAAGCCTATAAGAATCAATGCCAAGAGCATTGAGATAAAGAATAGTTTGAATGAAAGATTGTTAGCTGCACAGAAGGAAGCTGTATTGGAAGCTAACTATCCTGATGAAAAGCTAGGAGTAACTGAAGAACAGGTATCCTATGGCAAGAATGGAATCCTGAGGATAAATGGACGAATATGGGTTCCAGTTTATGGAGGACTTCGGGATTTGATCCTCCAGGAAGCCCATAGTTCTAAGTACTCCGTCCATCCTGGAGCTGATAAGATGTATCAGGATTTGAAAGCCAATTTTTGGTGGATAGGCTTAAAGAAGTCTATAGCTACCTATGTAGCCAAATGTCTAACGTGCGCGCAAGTTAAAGCTGAACACCAAAAGCCGCTAGGTTTGCTACAACAGCCTGAACTTCCCACCTGGAAGTGGGAAATGGTGACAATGGATTATATCACCAAGTTACCAAAGACAAAGAAAGGAAATGATACTATATGGGTGATAGTAGACAGACTGACTAAGTCAGCACATTTCCTACCCATTAAGGAGACTTACAGCTCCGACATGTTAGCCCAATTGTACGTAGATAAGATTGTATCTCTGCATGGTGTACCAGTGTCTATTATCTCTGACAGAGACACTAGATACACATCACATTTTTGGAAAATTTTCCAACAATCTTTGGGCACGCGCTTAAATTTCAGTACGGCTTACCATCCTCAGACGGACGGGCAGAGTGAGCGTACCATCCAAACTTTGGAAGACATGCTTCGTGCATGTGTGATTGACTTAGGTGGTAGTTGGGATAACCACCTGCCATTGATTGAGTTCTCCTATAATAATAGCTATCACTCAAGTATCCAAGCTGCACCATTTGAAGCATTACATGGAAGGAAATGCAGAACGCCTATTTGTTGGGCAGAAGTTAGAGATGTTCAACTAACTGGAGCTGATATAGTCCTGGAGACGACAGACAAGATTGTGCAAATACAAGATCGTCTCAAAGCTGCCAGGGATAGGCAGAAAAGCTACGCAGACTTAAGGCGTAAACCTCTAAAGTTCGAGGTTGGTGATAAAGTATTGCTTAAAGTATCACCCTGGAAGGGGGTGATGTGATTTAGAAAGAAAGGTAAGCTAAGCCCAAGGTATATAGGACCATTCGAGATCATCGAATGTGTAGGAACAGTGGCTTATAAGTTAAACTTACCTGAAGAGCTCAGTGGTATCCATAATGTGTTTCACATCTGTAATCTGAAGAAATGTCTAGCTGATGAATCGCTAGTCATACCACATACGGATGTGTATATAGATGAGAGCTTAAAGTTTGTGGAAAAACCTTTGTCGATCGAGGATCGACAGGTTAAGAAGCTTCGAAGGAAGCATGTACCAATTGTAAAGGTTAAATGGGATGCCCGCAGAGGTCCCGAATACACGTGGGAGGTAGAATCCACAATGAAAGAAAAGTACCCTTATTTGTTTCAATAAATCTCGAGGTCGAGATTTATTTTAAGGGGGTGAGGATGTAACACCTCGAAAATTTATGACCAATAATGTATCAACACGTGTCATGAGCTTTAAACATGTAAAAGATTACTTTAGAGGGACTAAAGTTGATAAACAAAGAAAGTATGTGAATATAAGGGTTCAAAGTGTCAACAATGGATAAATATACTTGACAATAACCCTACACGATGTTTATACCCTTAAACGAATGAATCATGGATCATACGAATCTAATTGTGGAAGAAAGTGAGAGATTACAAACTACAGGGGTTAAATGTGTCAACATGTTTAAAGTATACCTCTGAGTGACCTTTTTAGCAAACCCGAAGCTTTGTAATGCTTAATTATGCTCACTAGAATATGTGATTAAAATTTCACGAGGTTTCGATAAAGTATGAGAAAGTTATGACGATATCCGTATACGAGGGGTTAAAAGCGTCAACGTTGAAATTTATGACCTTATGGGTGATCACAAAGTTAACCAAGGACTTAACCAAGTTTGTATAAGTCTTAAGATCCTTAAAAATCAAGTTAGAGGGCCAAAAGTGCAAGAAACAAGCTTAAAACCACGTTAGAAAGGACCAGGGACTGAAATGTAATTAGCTGAAACTTATTTGGCCTGTTCTGCATGGCCATACCGGCCGCGTAAGGTATATGGGGACCCTTACGCGGGCCGCCTGAGCAGTACAGCGATGGAAAACTCTTGGCAGCTGTCAGTTCAGGTCTGTAACCGACTTAAAAGGCTTGTTTTCTTATACCAGAGACTCCCCCACTGATTTTACATGCACTAGGGGCACTTGGCTTGATCTGGAATTAGTCATAGACTTGCTTGGCACCATCTAAAGCAATTAAATTCACTATATAAGAGGAGCATAGTTGCAACATTGATGCACATTCATTTGCAAATCTCACAACTCAAGTTCTGGAGCTCCCCTGATCAGCAACAAGCTTTCTTAGGATCCCTAGTCGTGCTTAGGACTCTTGTAAGTGTCCTTAACCTTTCCTAATTCAGTTTAGCGTAGTTAATTAGCTTAAAGTCAAACCGTCATAATTAAGGTTTGACTTCAAGATTAATCAATAATTGTTCAGTCAAATCTTGAATTGAAAGTACCTATAGGTTGGTAATTATGTGGGTAATAAACCCTTAAAATGGCACCCTCTGATTCCCACTCTAACTAGGTCAATTGTCGGGTCAAAGCTAATCTTAAAAAAGTCAACAGAAAGCTTATTTTCAAATTAATTCGTAATTAGAAATGTAGGACCCATGCAACCTGTTTTGTCATTAATATAACTTGGTAATTAATGTAAGAACATGTCTAAACATGTTCAACCTGACAATTTTCAGTTTAGGCTCGGTTCGGAACCGAAAGTCGCATAATTTGACTTTTGCTTTGACTTTCAGTTCTGACCCAATGTAGCATGCTTTAGAAATGCCTTAGAGCCTTATTATGACCAGGTTTCATGTTAGTATAACCCTCTAAGGTTATACAACTTGGTTCATTAGTCATTCGATTCATATGCATGTTTCCGTTAAATGCTTAAATGTTGACTATTATGCCCATATGACCTTAAAACGTGATTTTCGAAAATGTAAAAGAAAAACCTTAGTTACTGATTATTAGACTTGTCCCTAAAATTTGACATCAATTGGAGGTCTAGATTAGGAGTTATGCTCATTAGCGTAATAAAAAGCTTTTTATTAATTAAACGGTGTAATTAGCATATAGTCTATCTAAACCCAAATTTTAATACCAAACTTTTTATCTACTGATATAAAATAATATTTTGTGATTTTTGACGATTTTTATTTAATTTTAGGCTGAGCATAACATAGAGTTCTAAGTTTGATTCGGTAATTGCCGGTTTTGCCCTTTTGGGCTATAAAATGAGTTTTATAAATTCTTTTGATACCAAACCTTTTTCTACTGATCTAATATAATAAATAAAACATTTTGAGCCTTCTGGAATAATAAAAATATCAGCTTTCCTTTAAAAACCCGGAAATAGCTCAAAATCGTGTTTTTAAGCGTTTTTAACGCATAGTATGTATTAAAACTATTTTAAACATATAAGGTATGATACCTACTGATATTTTCAGTAAATTTTTATATATTAATAGTAAGCAAAAGTTTTAAACTCAGATTTCCAGTTTTGACCTTTTAAGTCTATGTGAAATTAACAAAATGCCCCTAAGGTGCATAGTTTGGTTTGATATGATAAATTTCACGTATATATAATACCCTATTGTTATAACTTATTAAAATAGGCATTTTTACTGATTATATCAGACCTGTAACTCAGATTTATATTAAATCTCTTTTATAACCTTTTAAATGACTAAAATGCCCCTACGGGGCATAGTTTGAGTTTAAAATCGTTTTGGGCATAATAAAAGATATCTTACTGATATCACAACATATTTAAGGCATATTAACTTAGGAAACCTGTATATGACTCATATGGTTACCCATTACGCATCTTTCGTGTTCGGTTCGGTTTATGTAACTAGTTTGCATGAATTGACCGAAACGGGTCAAAACTTATCATTTTTGTCTTAAAATCCAGAATGTGTTTAGTTTACCCATATTACACAAGTCTCCAAAGATTTCCAGTTTTGACCTTTTAAGTCTATGTGAAATTAACAAAATGCCCCTAAGGTGCATAGTTTGGTTTGATATGATAAATTTCACGTATATATAATACCCTATTGTTATAACTTATTAAAATAGGCATTTTTACTGATTATATCAGACCTGTAACTCAGATTTATATTAAATCTCTTTTATAACCTTTTAAATGACTAAAATGCCCCTACGGGGCATAGTTTGAGTTTAAAATCGTTTTGGGCATAATAAAAGATATCTTACTGATATCACAACATATTTAAGGCATATTAACTTAGGAAACCTGTATATGACTCATATGGTTACCCATTACGCATCTTTCGTGTTCGGTTCGGTTTATGTAACTAGTTTGCATGAATTGACCGAAACGGGTCAAAACTTATCATTTTTGTCTTAAAATCCAGAATGTGTTTAGTTTACCCATATTACACAAGTCTCCAAACTTTTCGGGTCTAAATCACATTCTATTCCGGTTTTCGCTTAATCGTGCGTTTGAACCGTATCTTCCTTTGAAACTAACCGGTCTAAGTTTAGGCTTAATTAAAGACCCGTTAGGAATCTAATAGGTTATTAAAAACCTTTGTTCCAGAATAGGAGACCTGGTAAAAGTTACACGCACTTGCTATTTGTGATTATTACTTGCAAAGGTAAATACTTTTAACTTATTTTCCCTATCTGGGCTTGGGGTACGGTATATAGAATACCGTTTGGTCGGGAATTGAATTTTTAATTGTATGAAGGATAATTTATTGAGATGTCCCATTTAAATTGTTTTGTTTGCTTAAAGCCTTTGGGGGGTTAATGACCATGTCCCGGATATCCTTGGCATCATTTTACGAAATGGCCACGACCTAAGCACGCGGGTGTAGGCGTACACCCGTTAGTGCATATATATATATATATATATATATATATATATATATATATATATATAATAAGGTATAACCGCCGGTTTTGGGAATAACCCGCCGCAGGACTATATCAAGTGGTGTGTCTATTAAGCTTTAACCCGGTGTCAATCCGGGCTACTGAACGGATAACGAACATGTAATTCTTTTACAAGTTTATATATAAATAATTATCCCAAGTTATAAAATGTTTTGTGCCTTGTGCATTTAAATCAATTTTCTAAACCTTTTCAAAATGAGTCAGTTAATTGTATTTACCAGTGTAAACTGACGTATTTTCCCAAAAAGGTTAAGTGCAGGTACTAAGCGTAATAGGCTGGCCTCTCCTTAGCATCATTAAGAGTCTCGCAATCTTGGATGCATTAAGTCTGATGAACTATGTTTTCTATTTTTATTTGATCCGCCTGTGGATCCATTTCAACTACATTGTGATACTTAATATTACAATTTTATTCAGTTGAAATAAATCTGTCTTTTGCTTCCGCTGTGCATTTAAAATTGTGTTGTTTGATTATGATGATATCAACTACGTCACGATACTCCCCACCGGGCCCACCGGTAATACGTGGAAATACCGGGGTGTGACATTTACACTATGTGTATTGACCCCTATTTTAACGTATGTGGCAGGTGCTTAAGATGCTAGGAATTGCTGTGCTTTGGTGAATCAAGCTAGGGGTCTAGTTATGTGTTACACCCTTGTCATTATTTAATGGTTTTTGTAAAGTATACGACAAACAACATGTAATTATGACTACATATACTTTGTAAAAAATACGGGTTTGTTTAAACTTTACAATTTTAAAATATTACAACATAACATAATTGAGTTCGTCGTTTAAAAGTTACGAGGAAACGACGTGCGGAAGCTTTTATCTTATTCGTGTTCGGTTCTTCGTTGAGCTTGACCGTCTTCCGGCATCCAAAATGTACCTACATTTCATAAACATGAAATGCTTTAGTCATACGGGGTTTAAAACGTATCTAAACGAGTCTGGGAAGCAAAACTGAATAATATATATATATTTACTTATTTATTTTTTTTACAGGGTCTACCGTTTCTTCCTACGTGATTGTAATTTGATCCTCCATCATATGGAGTTAAAATCCAACATCTAAAATTCACAAAATTTTAACTTTCAAGCTCTCGGCTTGAAATTCAATTATGAAATTTTGACCCGTTCGTGATTTATTCAACAAACTTGTTTATTACCCTTTTCAAAATATCATGCATATCACGTTATATCAATTTACAAATGTGCAAGGTTCAAATTACGGGTTTCTTATGAATTCTTAACCCGTTTTACCTATCTACTCCTTTTGACCCGTGAAGGGAAGTTAAACACTTTTAACTATAAATCTATATATAAGCGTACCTGGCTCGAGTCAACGTATAGACCCATTTATGCCTTGCTATTATTAATTCAATATTCTATGATGACGCAATTATCCAAATTTCTATTCGTTCATGTAAACATATGACTTAACAACCAACATTAGTCAATATGGTCATATGATATTATCACCATCATTTGACCCATTTAGTCTATACGACCAAACAATTATATTTATTACAAATCATGGTTTTAAACGTTTTTATTCGTTCCAACCCATTTCGTTTCGTGTCGGAACCCATAATTCGAACATGATCTATTGTTGTATTTATCACCTATTGAATAAATACGTATGCTAAAAAAAATAGGTGTAAGCTTTACTTACGGTTTGCGTCCGTTCGAGCTTTCCTTACGCACTTGACCCGTTTGATCCATTTCTTTCCAGCTCCCACTTAGCTTGACGAGATCAAACTTAACACAATACCCACAAGATTTGTTAGATTAGTCATTATATAAAATGACCACAACATCTCATGGATTCACACATACTCATTTATCAAGACATTAGTTTTAGGTCAGTTTGACTTTCGTAAGTCAAACTGTCCTTGAGCACTAACTTAGAACATGTTTGGCATACACGTACATATTACTTGCATAAATCATTTGTATGTATTTTAGATGCCTTTAATACACCCAATTTCATAAGATTTGTTTGAAGCAAATACATGGTACACACCACACCATTCAAGTATGGAATAAAAGCTACTACGACATACCTCTTACCAAGTCTTACAATCAAATTATATTTCCACGTTAGACACATTGCCTCAAGTTAATTTATTAGAATGCCATCATTTTCACATTTCTCACAATTCATCATTTTCTTGTATACAATTTTCTTAGATTAAGTTTATCAATAAAATGTGTAGCAACTTTACAATGTAGTTGCGGAATCGACTCTTTTAACCACTTTACGGTTTTATTCAGCCCTTGGTGATCAAAGATGAAATGTAGAATACTAAAATATCTTTCCAACCCAAAAAGAATCAGCTCAATCCGAGCTTCCTATAATTAATTATGATTTTCGCAAAAATCAGCTCAGAAGTCAAAATGCTTCCAATCAGCTTGCTGTTAAAACAGTTCAGCCAACTTCGGACACTGTTTTGACCCGTTTAACATCAGAATTTAACAAACATGTTCAAACATAAAACTTAGTATGTTTTAATAGCTTTCTGAGCATATAAGGCTTAACCTCACAGGCCGTTCCAGTGATTTTATATGATTTTTTAAAAACTGCAGCCAATATTTTTTTTTATTCCAATCAGCTTGCTGTCAAAACAGTTCAGCCGACTTCGGACACTGTTTTGACTCGTTTAACATCAGAATTTAACAAACATGTTCAAACATAAAACGTAGTATGTTTTAATAGCTTTCTGAGCATATAAGGCTCAACCTCACAGGCCGTTCCAGTGATTTTATATGATTTTTTTTAAAAACTGCAGCCCAATAATTTTTTTTCCAATCAGCCTTGTTATATTTTCTTATTCAAGCATTTTATCAAGCACCTTGTGTGCAACACGAAACATCAAATTTCTGCAGCCCATTTAAATTTTCTTATTCAAGCATTTTATCAAGCACCTTGTGTGCAACACGAAACATCAAATTTATGCAGCCCATTTAAGTGTTCTAAACCCTTAAATTCTAGCAAAATTAACAAGTACTAACATCAAACTTCAAATCTAACTTCAGGGAGTTCTATTAACACAATTTAACCATTATGATTCTAGTGTTCATCATGTTTCTACAAAACCCATTTAGCACATAATCGGGTTATCATGAATTCACAATTAGGAACATCAATTCAACAAGTAAATAACTAGGGTTTACTCCTAGACATAAATTCATTCCTAATTTCATCATATAACGAACATGCAACCATCAATTTCAGATTTCTAAGTTTACCTAGAAATCCAACTAGAGATTTTTCATAAAATTTACATACCTTATGACTCCACTTTCAATGGAGATCACGAATTTGTGTTTGAGACTTGATTTAGAACGAATTTGAGCTCTCAATTTGGTGGAATATGTGATGAACTAGGGCTTGGTGAGGAGCTCAGGTCGCCCCTGCGTCCCATGTACGACCAGACATCTTAATTGAGATGTTTGGTTTTGTTTTTTATTAAAACCAATAATATAAGTTTCATTTTTAACAACATTGGCCCCTCTAATTTGGTTAATTAATTAAGTAGGGCACAACCTACTTATTTCTAACAATATTCCCCACTTATTAACTAGGTTAATTATTCCTAGTTAGCTTACTGGGTTCGGGAAGTCATAACCCGTTTTATTTTAAGTCCCGTTAACTCAGGCTCTTATAAACTTAATTACTTAAAACTTTGATTCGTTTTTATTTAATATTAGGATTTCTTATTTAAATCCAAATATTTGCCGGGTTATTTTTACTAATAACGGTACGTTACCCGTCTTTTAGTATTAACAGAGTTTAATTACCAAGCCCGTTTTCGGGGTGTTACAAGTCTACCCCCCCTTAAAGAGGTTTCGTCCTCGAAACCTTGCTTACATAGTTCATTTAGTTCTAAACTCAATGCGTTTGACCTGAGTAATCTCTTAAGCATTATTCATATTTTAACCAATTGTTAGTATTACCAGAAAAATTTTGGTAATATCTTTTTGGTTACAGAACCTCTACGTACCTCGTACGACATAATGTAACTTGAAATAACGTAATTCCGTTATTTCTACTAGTTTAGTTAACCTAGCGATTTCCATCGCTTTTATATATTATCGAACTCTTGGTGAATCCGTTACCTTGACCCGTTTAAAGGTCTTTAGTGAAATATTTCACTTTTAGCAATAATTTCTTTTGTTTTCAGATTTATTTATTCGGTTCAGTTATACCGAATCCACCGCTTACAAGCAAACCAATTTTTTTTTATTGATTTGAATTACTGGCCTTAACCGGTCTTACTAACTAGACTTATTAGTCCCGTTACTTTTCACCGCTCGCTTGGTTATAACGTGATTTTACTTCACATTACATTTCCTAACCGTGATCGTGTCACATCGTGTTTAGTTTGTATCAACCTTTCATTTTCGAAAATATCACTTTTCGAATATATCGCCTTGCGCCTATCAGTGTCAAGACTTGTATCTTTCATGCTTACTATTTAAATTCCTATCAGAATTTATGTTTGTAAAAACGCTATTTCTTACTAAAACCGAAGTTTTAGTTTTAGGATCTTCTCTTTAACTTTTGTCAATTATCCATACCAGGATATTGACAGTCCATAATTTATTGTTTTACAGTCTTAGTTTTATGCGGGGATTCTCAACCGATTCCCTCGCTTTATCTAATTAACCCGTAGGTTTTTATCACTTAGCCTTATGGGCTATTTTGATTAGACTTTCACCTCTTTAGGGTGAAGTCCTTATAACTTCTTTCGAATCATGACCCGTGGGTCGTTTTAGTCCCGTAGATCTTTCATTTGTTTATAACCCTAAAGGTTATGTTGATCCCGTAGATCACTCCTTACTCATGTCATTCTTAAAATACATGTTTGGTGTCAAGGCACCCTGTTTTTGTTCGAAGAATCATTTGGTTTCAAGCTTAGGTCCCGTTAACCTTAATTGTAGTTTCATGGCTATAATTGTTTTCTTTCGGACGATTTTCCGATTTTATGACTTCTCACGTCATTTATGCGTCAGTTCTTCTTATGCTTACTGTTATTTGATTTGCATATATTCTTATTTGGTTATATCCCATTACCGGGCTCATTATTCTCTTTCATTTAACGCTACCTTTATCTGGCTAGCGCTCATTTGTGCCATTCGGCGTTATATTGTATTCAACCTGTTTGACCTATTAATGTGAAATCCATCACTTATAATCAATCAACTTTATTCTTTATTCAACCCATTCGACTTCGAATAGTTGAACATATTTACTCACAATTTCTATATACGAGATTTTATAGTCATAACTCGTAATCCGAGTCTTTTGACTTTAAATTCGTATTCCCGTTTCTCGGTTTACGCATGTGTTTAAATCCTTACCCATCAACCGGGTACTTTACCGAAGTCATTATTAGTGCAAGCATTCCGGTATACATTAAGATTTCGTTTTAATTTGTTTGGTTGTCTTAGCGAAATCCATCGCTTTTATTCAACCAAACCTTTATTCCTTATTTGACCATCCTAGAGAGTCTTATAAACTATGAATGATGATTATCATCATCATCATTTCTTTACTACGACCAAAGTCAACGACTTTGATCGTTTTTCCCATGTGGGCAATACCTATGTTTCTATGACCCCGCGGGTCATTTATACTTTGGTTTTTACAATGCCCTTTTTGTCGACCATGGTTTTTGATCGTTTTTTTTTGTGGGCAATACCTTTGTTTCTATGACCCCGCGGGTCATTTATACTTTGGTTTTACAATGGCCTTTTTGTCGACCATGATTTTTGATCGGTTTTTTTTTTTTTTTTTTTTTTGTGTGGGCAATACCTTTGTTTCTATGACCCCGCGGGTCATTTATACTTTGGTTTTACAATGCCCTTTTCGTCTACTATGGTTGTTTCGTCCAAAATGACTTATGTCACGAATTTCCTTGGGTCTTTTTTTTTCTATGTGCGCCATACATCGTTTTTATGGTTCCCGCGAAAACCATTTATACGAGTATGCCCATAAGATTTCTTGACCCTAAGGATCCTTTAAATTTTCATTCATCTTGACCTTACTACATCGGACATAACTGCGCTCATTATAAGAAGCTCATGCTATCATGTGTTCACTACTTACTTGGCCAGAGTAAGCGATCAACACATGGTACGCGTGACCTTATTATAATTACCACATCACGTCCCATGTAAGTAACTCCTCAAATTATTTCCATATTTATGATTTCATTTGGTAAAACTTTATTTAATTGTTAGTTAACAATTATTAGTTTTAGTCGTTTATCCTTGAACATGTAAAATGTCCCTTTTTATAAACATTTATTCACATTCGTTGATGTGATCATTACTTTTCTCAATAGGATTTATATTGAGATTACTTACTTGGATGATCACTCTCGTCCAAGTTTCTATATAAACTGAATTCTGTTATTGTCTTGTTATTCACAATTTGTGAATAATACATATTCTCTACTGAATTTCTCTTGGAAACATCATCCTGGATAGGTAACCTATCCAGGTTTTCCAAGTTTCATATTCTATATGCAACTGTCATTCACTATGTATTTGTTGCATATTACTGTTTGTACTATAAGTTTAAAATGTGCACCTGGTAATGCTTGCCCCGACGGGCATTCCTTGCCATTACTTATTTGCGATCGTTACGCGATTTACGCCCTTGATGAGTATGCTCTTCTTGTCACATCTCGGACCGTTCCATCATCATATCCGCAATTTGTTAAACTCTCGCTATCTTCATATGCGAGTGTCCTTCAATTAAAACATTTACAAGAATTAGTAATATCAACTTCAATAATCGCCCGTATTATAATACAAGGCTTTTCTACTATACGCGTCAACGCGCGCAATTTTGTCAACTATATTTATCATTTAATTGAGGTAACGTGTATCACACGATAACCCTATGTGTTGTTCACAACATTTCAACACATACCAAACCATTAATATACATGTACTTACCGGATTTGCGATCAAGCCTCGAACCGAACACAATTTACTCTTTAACCATGAGCTCTGATTACCAACTTGTTACACCCTTGTCATTATTTAATGGTTTTTGTAAAGTATACGACAAACAACATGTAATTATGACTACATATACTTTGTAAAAAATACGGGTTTGTTTAAACTTTACAATTTTAAAATATTACAACATAACATAATTGAGTTCGTCGTTTAAAAGTTACGAGGAAACGACGTGCGGAAGCTTTTATCTTATTCGTGTTCGGTTCTTCGTTGAGCTTGATCGTCTTCCGGCATCCAAAATGTACCTACATTTCATAAACATGAAATGCTTTAGTCATACGGGGTTTAAAACGTATCTAAACGAGTCTGGGAAGCAAAACTGAATAAAATATAAATATAAATATAAATATATATATATATATATATATATATATATTTACTTATTTATTTTTTTACAGGGTCTACCGTTTCTTCCTACGTGATTGTAATTTGATCCTCCATCATATGGAGTTAAAATCCAACATCTAAAATTCACAAAATTTTAACTTTCAAGCTCTCGGCTTGAAATTCAATTATGACACTTTTGACCCGTTCGTGATTTATTCAACAAACTTGTTTATTACCCTTTTCAAAATATCATGCATATCACGTTATATCAATTTACAAATGTGCAAGGTTCAAATTACGGGTTTCTTATGAATTCTTAACCCGTTTTACCTATCTACTCCTTTTGACCCGTGAAGGGAAGTTAAACACTTTTAACTATAAATCTATATATAAGCGTACCTGGCTCGAGTCAACGTATAGACCCATTTATGCCTTGCTATTATTAATTCAATATTCTATGATGACGCAATTATCCAAATTTCTATTCGTTCCTGTAAACATATGACTTAACAACCAACATTAGTCGATATAGTCATATGATATTATCACCATCATTTGACCCATTTGGTCTATACGACCAAACAATTATATTTATTACAAATCATGGTTTTAAACGTTTTTATTCGTTCCAACCCATTTCGTTTCGTGTCGGAACCCATAATTCGAACATGATCTATTGTTGTATTTATCACCTATAGAATAAATACGTATGCTAAAAAAAATAGGTGTAAGCTTTACTTACGGTTTGCGTCCGTTCGAGCTTTCCTTGCGCACTTGACCCGTTTGATCCATTCCTTTCCAGCTCCCACTTAGCTTGACGAGATCAAACTTAACACAATACCCACAAGATTTGTTAGATTAGTCATTATATAAAATGACCACAACATCTCATGGATTCACACATACTCATTTATCAAGACATTAGTTTTAGGTCAGTTTGACTTTCGTAAGTCAAACTGTCCTTGAGCACTAACTTAGAACATGTTTGGCATACACGTACATATTACTTGCATAAATCATTTGTATGTATTTTAGATGCCTTTAATACACCCAATTTCATAAGATTTGTTTGAAGCAAATACATGGTACACACCACACCATTCAAGTATAGAATAAAAGCTACTACGACATACCTCTTACCAAGTCTTACAATCAAATTATATTTCCACGTTAGACACATATCCTCAAGTTAATTTATTAGAATGCCATCATTTTCACATTTCTCACAATTCATCCTTTTCTTGTATACAATTTTCTTAGATTAAGTTTATCAATAAAATATGTAGCAACTTTACAATGTAGTTGCGGAATCAACTCTTTTAACCACTTTACGGTTTTATTCAGCCCTTGGTGATCAAAGATGAAATGTAGAATACTAAAATATCTTTCCAACCCAAAAAGAATCAGCTCAATCCGAGCTTCCTAAAATTAATTATGATTTTCGCAAAAATCAGCTCAGAAGTCAAAATGCTTCCAATCAGCTTGCTGTCAAAACAGTTCAGCCAACTTCGGACACTGTTTTGACCCGTTTAACATCAGAATTTAACAAACATGTTCAAACATAAAACGTAGTATGTTTTAATAGCTTTCTGAGCATATAAGGCTCAACCTCACAGGCCGTTCCAGTGATTTTATATGATTTTTTAAAACTGCAGGCCAATATTTTTTTTTTATTCCAATCAGCTTGCTGTCAAAACAGTTCAGCCGACTTCGGACACTGTTTTGACTCGTTTAACATCAGAATTTAACAAACATGTTCAAACATAAAACGTAGTATGTTTTAATAGCTTTCTGAGCATATAAGGCTCAACCTCACAGGCCGTTCCAGTGATTTTATATGATTTTTTAAAAACTGCAGCCCAATAATTTTTTTTTCCAATCAGCCTTGTTATATTTTCTTATTCAAGCATTTTATCAAGCACCTTGTGTGCAACACGAAACATCAAATTTCTGCAGCCCATTTAAGTGTTCTAAACCCTTAAATTCTAGCAAAATTAACAAGTACTAACATCAAACTTCAAATCTAACTTCAGGGAGTTCTATTAACACAATTTAACCATTATGATTCTAGTGTTCATCATGTTTCTACAAAACCCATTTAGCACATAATCGGGTGATCATGAATTCACAATTAGGAACATCAATTCAACAAGTAAATAACTAGGGTTTACTCCTAGACATAAAATCATTCCTAATTTCATCATATAACGAACATGCAACCATCAATTTCAGATTTCTAAGTTTACCTAGAAATCCAACTAGAGATTTTTCATAAAATTTACATACCTTATGACTCCACTTTCAATGGAGATCACGAATTTGTGTTTGAGACATGATTTAGAACGAATTTGAGCTCTCAATTTGGTGGAATATGTGATGAACTAGGGCTTGGTGAGGAGCTCAGGTCGCCCCTGCGTCCCATGTACGACCAGACATCTCAATTGAGATGTTTGGTTTTGTTTTTTATTAAAACCAATAATATAAGTTTCATTTTTAACAACATTGGCCCCTCTAATTTGGTTAATTAATTAAGTAGGGCACAACCTACTTATTTCTAACAATATTCCCCACTTATTAACTAGGTTAATTATTCCTAGTTAGCTTACTGGGTTCGGGAAGTCATAACCCGTTTTATTTTAAGTCCCGTTAACTCAGGCTCTTATAAACTTAATTACTTAAAACTTTGATTCGTTTTTATTTAATATTAGGATTTCTTATTTAAATCCAAATATTTGCCGGGTTATTTTTACTAATAACGGTACGTTACCCATCTTTTAGTATTAACAGAGTTTAATTACCAAGCCCGTTTTCGGGGTGTTACATTATGTCACGCTTAAATCTGAGTTGTCGGAGAGCAGTGTTTGTTTTTTAGACAATTATTTGTAATAACTGTTTTATCTGGATATGTTGTGGTATGGGACATGACGTTTAAGTATCTGGTAATTAATAGTTGTTATGGATACTCATGGACAATCTGTTTCGCTCAGTGCCATGCCCCGATGTTTCCGCCATCGGTTGGGGTGTGACAGATTGGTATCAGAGCCATAATTATAGGGAATTAGGCAAGACTCGACCTAGTCCGGGTCGATGTCTTAGAAACGACCTAGTCTATAGTCTAAGTACCAACAGACCGACTTGTGCATGCCCTCTAGGGGTTTTGTACGAGCTTACTTGATATACTCGCTCGCATTCATGCTATTCTATCACACTGCCTTTCCTAAGGCAGTCGCGGCGCACACTATTTTCGAAAATGAACGAGTGATTAGATCGAGATTAGGTGTGAAAACCATAAACTCTCAATTGAATCGCTTGTTCGACTCGCATTTTTACTATAAACAAGAGAATTTGCATTGGATTAGGAGTGAAACCCGTACTTCGACGCAAATTTTCCCCCTCAATCTCGTGATTCTATCACACAAACAGGAATGAAGTCGCTAAGTTAGGGGTGAAACCCGAACCTTGATGACTCGTTCCATTCTCTATTTTTGGTTTTACAAAACTCTCACCAATGTATTGACGGACTCCAACAACTTGAGTCATGCTGTAACTGGGAAGGATGCGTGCCGTTCGCCCAAACCAAGGCGAGAGCACAGTCTAGAAAGCCAAAGCGTGTGCTTAGAGTCCTTGTGAATAGTCGAATCACTTTGGGTAGTAAACGTCTATCTAATCGAGACAATCTATTCTCGATTTTATGTGTTTCGATTCTGGATTTGCCGCCGCTAACTCTGAGATTTGTCGCTTTTTTGTGGAGTTTTATGTGTTTTATGTGATTTCACCTGTTTATGTGTTTCGATTTTTGGTGATTTATACGCGCTTCATTTTTCGCTTTGATCGACACACACAACTCGCACTGCACATCTATCTCAATACGCTAACAAATCGCTTACTTGTGTTATATTGCTCGCCATGCTACTCGCTGTGTACTCGCTAATCGCAATAGCTATTCTCGAACTCGCGGACTCTGAATATGTACGACAAATGTAGATGAATACGTGAAAAATATTGTGTGGTTTCTGTGGCTTACGTGCTTCTGTGCTCTACGTGCTTAGGTGATTTTGTGATTATGTGCCTATGTGATTTTGTGATTATGTGTTACGTGATCGTGTTCCTGAGCTTTATATGTAATAGTTTAGAGCAGAGCGAGAGTCTATACTAGGGTTGCTCGAAATTTATGTCTGAGTCCTATGGCGACTTCTGATGCAGACAATGTTGTCATTGGGATCGTTCCATTCCCGCACTGCTCGTCGCAATCATGAATACAAGCGTATCGCCTCTCTGGTCGCCAAGCAAATTGCGAAAGTCATTCCGCAGATTGCTAGTGACCTGAATGAAAACGCTAGCAAGTCTTCTGAAGAGTCCAGGGCTGATGCTCCTAAGCTTACTTTTAGCTTCAAGTAGTTCAAAGCCTGCGGCCCGAAAGAATTAACCGGAGAAGATGGACCTACAGCCATGTTTCAATGGCTTGATTCAATCGAAGTCACCCTACGCTAGAGTGGTTGTCCTGATAATCTTCGCACTGTTAACGCCACCGGTGTCTTCCAATCCCGAGCTTTAGATTGGTGGACGGCCGAGAGAAACAAGCACGAAAATGATGCAGCTTACGGGTTGGCGTGGGATGAGTTGAAGGACATCATGATGCGCGAGTTCTGCCCTCCCCACAAGCTCCAAAAGTTGGAGGACGAGTTCTGGCATATCAAACAAAAGGATGGCGACAACGCTGGTTTAATTGCTCGCTTCAAGCAGCTGAGCATAATCTGTCCAGGTCAAGTTACTATGCCTGAAATCACCATCAAGAAGTATATCCGTGCTCTTCCGGATTGCGTGGCTGATTTCATTTAAGCTACGAAGACGACAACTATTGAGGAAACCTTCTTACTCGCTGCTGAGATAAACGACAAGCGAGTCAAGGCTGTTTACTTTGATAAGGCCTCCAAGAATCTCCACCAAGTTACCGCTGCTTCAACGGCTAAAACCCCACCGCAGTCTTCAAAGTCCTCCCGCCGCAAGAGAAAGAACAACAACAACAGTAGCAAGAATTGCGCTGTCACCGCTGCCGCTCCACTCCAAGCAGTACCTGCCCCACCGCAGCCTCAACACCGCCAAGTAGCGGCACCGGTCACTCATGCACCGCCGGCTAAGCGTGCATACACTGGTCCTCACCCGGCTTGTGTAACACCCCGTGTTTCGAAAGTCAAAGTCAAGATCGAAGTCAAAGGAAGACAAGATTGCTAACTGCGATCTGTCTCTCCTTGCTCAATTCCTGTTTTGACTTCTTTGACTTGTAATTAGTCTATTTTATTTTCGCTTTAGTTGTATTATATGGAGTATCTATTGGTAATCGCTATTTATCGCATGTTTAATCGCTTTATCGCAATCGCAATCGCACTCGCAACTCGATATACGCATTTTGGTTACTGTTATACGTGTGTCTGCCTTATGTGTTACTTGTGCATGTTTATTTATGTTATGTTGTGGTAATCAATCGAATCGCAATCGAACTCAATCGCAGTCGAATCGCAAACGCTAAACGAATATGAAGTAAGGATGCTTGTATGTTAGATATAGTAGTTGGGATTAAAAGTAATTTGTTAAGCCACTCTATCGCATCACTTGCTCGAGTCGCATCACAACGCGCTACACACAAATCGAAATGGCAAAACTCGTCGCACCAAGCACTCGAACCAGATGCCAGCCGACCGAACTGCCACCCAACCGGGCAGCCACCCGATCGAGTTGCCACTCGACTGGACTGCCATCCGGGCGAGTTGCCACCCGAGCGACCAACCTATTCTTCCCTTTCCACTTTGGGAAACCCTATAAATACCCCTTGTCACCCTCAAACTTTCTACTTTTGGCAACTGACGTCCGACCCGTGCTCCTGCTCGCTTTTTCCTTCGATTTCTCGCAATTCCGGTAAGATCTCGTCCTAAATCTTGTACTTCCTTAATCTACACGCACTCCTACACCTTTCTGTCTTTTGAATCTTAACTTTTAACCGTGAAATCATCAAGATTCAAGGTGTTCTAGGATGACGTCATCATGTGTTCTTGAAGAACTTCATGTTTTAGCCTCAATCCACCAAGAACAACTTGGATCTAACCGATTTCCACATAAATAAACAAAGATCTTTCATAGATCTAAACATATTCACAATGAAAAGGATTGAAAGATGGTTTTCCCAATCTTCTTTCAACTCTTTTGCACTCAATGTACTCAAACTAGGTGGAATCGGAGCTAATACTGATCGTCTACTCGTTCTTAGTGATGTATCAGTGCTAGATCCAAGTTCTATCTGTAGGAAAGTGATTTCGGGTTTAGACACGAACAACCGCCTTAAACCGTGCACTGACGGACTAGGGTGATTCCTGTTCGGCCAGGTCATTGGGGATGAGACAGGGTTCCCATTGTTTAAACCAGTCACCACAACGTCTCGCTCAAGTTACAACACCTCAAACAAGATCAAGTAACAGCACGATCAAGTCCTTGGGACGAGTTGTCATCCGACCGGACTGCTGTCCGACCGGGTTGCCATCCGCTCGACCCACCGTCCGATCGAGTTGCATCTTGATTCATTTAAAACCTAAACAATTTTCAACATGTTCAGTAACAGGGTTGCCACCAGGTCGGATGGACATCCGACCGAGTGACCGCCCTACTGAGGATTTGTTCTCACTGAGAAACCTCGCCATTCGAGTCGTCGTCCGATCGAACAACCGTTCGACCGACTTGAAGGGTAGAGATGCCTCTCTGTTTTCAAAATGCTACAACGAAAACTTCAAAGGTCAAACCATCATACACAAACACATCCTTCCCAAAGGAAGAAACAATCCACTCGAACAGTCATCCGATCGGACGACCGTCCGAACAGACTACCACTCGCACGACTGGTCGTCCGATCGGATTACCATCCGATCGAACTGCCGTCCGATCAGATTACCATCCGATCGAACTGCTGTCCGACTCACTTGTACCCTGCATCGTTTTACGCGTCGCTTATCATTATGCTATCGATCTGTTCAGGCTAACCCTACTCTCTAGCGCTCCCTTCAATCCATCAATCGTTGTGAGTATACTCGATCCCTTTTTACTTTACGCACTTTTGGGTGTTACATACGTTACTTATACAAAATCTCATCGAACACACTACACAATACTTTACACGCTAACCGCTATCGCATGTATACGTGACTTAATGAATGCTTGTTTGTTATGTTTACACATGGAATGCTGTCTACCTGCCTTAGCAACGATAGTACTATTAGTTTGGACTCAGCACCCGTTCACTCGGGGGTTGTTAAGGACAATTACCTACATGGCTCACAGTGGTGAGAATGTATCGCGAACTGCCTTGGGCAGTCAACCCGCAGTCATTGGTATCGATAGGTTCATGTCGATAACTAACATGCCTCATTTCACTCTGTGTACGTGCTGGTTATGCGTAACGCTTTCGAACTCTATATGCTATTATCAAACTTCTATGCTCACCTTTACACTATATGTATTAACTTTTACTTTAACATATGTGACAGGTGCTTAGGATGCTTATTTGCTTTCTGTGCTGTGAAATCGAGGCTAGGAAAGACCTAGGTCAACAATAAACAATTGTCTGTAATAAAAATCTGAGATGTCGGAACAGAACAATTTGACTAGATCTTTTCTGTAATAATTGTATTATCTTATATGACATGGTATGGGACATGTTGCTTTAAATATCTGGTAAATATAGTTGTTATGGAAACTTCTGGACAATCTGTTTCGCTTAGTGCCATGCCCCGATGTTTTCGCCATCGGTTGGGTGTGACAGCTTGCCCTACTTGTACTTATCATCATCCCGTGGGGATTGCTTGCAGATGTGTGCACTGCAACATGTACGACCACTTCATCGCTAACTGCCGTACTGGTCCACGTCAAGCTCCAGCTCCAGCTCAAGGTCAAGCTCCTGCTCAACAAGCTCTACTTCCTGCTCCTCAAGGCCAACAAGCGGCTCCTGCACCCGCCATCCATGCTAGAGCTTACTTTGCGTGTGGTGATCCCAACCACTTCGCAAACATGTGCCCCAACAGGGTAGTGAAGCAAGAGCCACAACAGCAGCAACCCCTGCAACAACAGCAGGCAGCAGCCCGCGGACGTACTTTCAACATCAACGTCCGCTAGGCTCAAGATGACAACAATGTGGTTAATGGTACGTTCCTGGTAAATGGTATATATGCTTCGTGTTTATTTAATACTGGAACCGATAACTGTTTTGTATCGTTTGAATTCGAAAAGCTCCTTAATCATAAGCATGCCCATCTCCCCTCGATGTTCGATGTTGAAGTTGCCACTGGAAGAACCGTCGCTGTCAATTCTGTTCTTCGTGATTGTACTCTTGAACTCAACAATCACATATTTCCTATCGATCTTATTCCGATGCAGCTCGGTAGTTTTGACATCATAGTAGGCATGGACTTTTTTCGTGAAAACCGTACTGAAGTTGTTTGCTTCGATAAGATGATTCGCTTCTCACTCGCTAATGGTGATCTACTTTGTGTGTATGGCGAAACTCCTTTGAAAGGTCTTAAACTCATGTCATGTGTCCAAGCGAGCAAGTATCTCCGCAAAGAATACAAAGCTTTCTTCGCTAACATTGTAGTAGCGGAGAAGGAAAAGAAAGGAAACACAGGAGTGAAAGACGTTCCCGTTGTTTGTGAATTTCCTAACGTATTTCCTGATGATCTACCTAGTTTACCCCCGAGTCGTGATATTGATTTTCGTATCGACCTTATTCCTTGAGCCAATCCTGTTGCTAAATCTCCTTATCGCCTCGCTCCGTCTGAAATGCGTGAACTCTCGAGTCAACTCCAGGAATTACTTGACAAAGGCTTTATCCGCCCTATCACCTCTCCTTGGGGCGCACCAGACCTTTTCGTCAAAAAGAAGGATGGGTCGTTCCGGATGTGCATCAACAATAGGGAGTTGAATAAGCTGACTATCAAGAATCGCTATCCTCTGCCCCGAATCGATGTTTTATTTGATCAGTTGCAAGGTGTACATGTTTCTCGAAGATCGATTTACGCTCGGGTTACCACCAGTTATGTATCCAGGAGGAAGATATACCGAAAACCGCTTTTCGCACCCGCTATGGCCATTATGAATTCGTCGTAATGCCCTTTCGTTTAACCAATGCGCCTGCGGTTTTCATGGATTTGATGAACCGTGTGTGCAAACCATTTCTTGACCGTTTCGTCATCGTATTCATCGACGACATCCTTATCTATTCGAAGTCGAAAACCAAACACGCGCAGCATCTACGTTTGGTTCTCGAACTACTCCAGAGGAATCGACTCTATGCCAAGTTCTCCAAGTGTGAAATTTGGCTGGAGGAGGTTAAATTCCTCGGTCACATCCTAAATAGTCAAGGTATATACGTCGACCCCACAAAGATCGAAGCTGTTAAGAGTTGGGTTACTCGAAAATCACCATCCGATGTTCGTTCGGTCCTCGGATTGGCGGGCTATTACCGTCGATTCATCGCTGATTTCTCGAAAATCGTTGTTCCGCTTACTTCCTTGACGCATAAAGACAAGCCTTTTGTTTGGGGAACTGAACAAGAGACTGCCTTTCGAACTCTCAAGCATATACTCTGCAATGCTTCCATACTCGCCTTATGTCATGGCCCCCGACCCGGTTTGACCCGTTTCAGGAGCCGCGGGACAGAAAATCCTGTGGTATTTATTTAACAGCGGAAGATTTTACCAGGATCTTTTTAGAACTGCAAATTTCCCGATTATTTTATTTCACAATTCGGGATACACCCCGATAATTTACAATCATACGATTTCACTGAGAAATCTTTATTTTTCAAAACATGTTTCTTTATTTTATACTGAGCCACTTCCTTAAGCTTTGTAGTGTTTCTTTATTTTATAATGTCTCCAAATCTTAAGGGCAAAAATTATGGCTTCTAATTCTAAATCATGAGTCGTATAGTTTTCTTCGTGATTTTTCATTTGTCTTGAAGCTGACTATCAAGAATCGCTATCCTCTGCCCCGAATCGATGTTTTGTTTGATCAGTTGCAAGGTGTACATGTTTCTCGAAGATCGATTTACGCTCGGGTTACCACCAGTTACGTATCCAGGAGGAAGATATACTGAAAACCGCTTTTCGCACCCGCTATGGCCATTATGAATTCGTCGTAATGCCCTTTCGTTTAACCAATGCGCCTGAAGTTTTCATGGATTTCATGGATTTGCACTTCTTGTAGCCAAAATTCACACTTTGAGAATTTGGCGTATAGCTTTTCTTTTCTTAACAAAGTTAAGAGTGCATGCAAGTGCTGACAATGTTCGTCCTGATTTTTGGAATAAATAAGTATATCGTCAATAAAAACAATTACAAATTTATCCAAGTACGGTTTACAGATCCTATTCATCATGTCCATGAATGCGGCAGGTGCATTCGTTAATCCGAAGGGCATGACTGTAAACTCGTAATGACCATACCTAGTTCTGAAAGCAGTTTTAGGTATGTCTTCTTCTTGTACCTTCAATTGATGATATCCGGAGCGTAAATCTATCATAGAAAAGTATCTAGCTCCTTGAAGTTGATCGAATAGATCATCAATCCTAGGTAATGGGTATCGATTCTTAATTGTAACCTTATTCAATTCTCTATAATCGATACACATTCGCATTGACCCGTCCTTTTTTTTACAAACAACACTGGGGCTCCCCACGGGGATGAACTAGGTTGTATGAAACCTTTACTTAGTAATTCATCTAATTGCTTTTTCAGTTCTAACATTTCTGTGGGTGCTAACCGATAAGGTGCCTTGGCTATCGGTGTAGTTCCGGGAATTAGATGAATCCTAAATTCTACTTCCCTATGGGGTGGTAATCCTGGTAACTCTTCTGGGAATACATCTGGGTATTCTGAGACTACAGGAATCTCCTTAAGTTCTTTACCCTTAGTACTAATGATTACCGAAATCATATATACTATTCTTTGCTTTCGTTCATAACTAGCAACTTTCATTACTGATATGAACTTCATGGGCTTACGTGGCTTATCTCCTGTAATCAAAAGTACTTCTCTGGTGGGTGCACGAATTTCTATAGAATTCTTATCACAAAGGATTCGAGCATGGTTGGTTACTAACCAATCCATTCCTAAAACAACATCGAACCCAGTTAAATTCATTGGCAATAGGTTTGCATGAAATTTATGACCTGAAAGTTCTATATTTTCTTTTTGTAAAACCTTATCTATATTAATAGAATTTCCGTCTGCCATTTCGACTGTAAAGATTTGCCTAAGGTTGGTTAAGGGTAAATTAAGAGCTTGGCAGAATGAAGTATTGATAAAACTTTGGTTTGCACCAGCGTCAAATAATACTTTTGCGTAAATGTTGTGAACTAAGAACGTACCAACTATCACATCTGGAATGAGTTCTGCTTCTTGAGTGGTCAGCTGGAATGCTCTAACATTCTTTTTAGTAGCTCTGTCGGCTGTCTTGGCTTTGTTGTCTGCTGGTTTGACCAATTTAGGACAATCTGTTTTGAAATGTCCTGCTTCACCACAGTTAAAGCAGATTCTTGTTTTCTTTCTGCAGTCTTCTTCACGATGTCCTATGACTTTGCAAAAGTTGCAGGTCACATTACATCTTCCATAATGTTTCTTTCTGCAATTCCTGCAGAACGGCGGAGTTGAAGATTGCCCTGTTCCTCTTCTCTTGAAGTTGCTACTATTACCCATACGAACTCCTTGGGTAATTTTCTGAGCCAATTCCTTTTTCCTATTTTCATCTCTTGTGCGTACCGGCTCGTCAGTTAGGGTGTTAGCTAATTCTACCGCATCGTCAATAGTGCGAGGTCTCGCAGCTTTAACGATATTACATATTTCGCTAATCAATCCCCAAATATAGTGAGAAATGAGTACCGGTTCTGGCGAAGCCAGTGTTGGTACCACTCTAGCATATTCAAAGAATGTCGAAGTATACCCACGACAATCTACCCCCATCATTCGATGATTTAGGAACTTATTCGCCTTTTGATCTTTTTCATATTCGGGACATAATTTTCTTTCTACAAGACTCTTAAATTCTTCCCAGTTCATGGCATAGGCCATACTTCTTCCTTTGGCTTGAAGTAATGTATTCCACCATTCTAGAGCCCATTCTTTGAAAAGATTTGACGCGTACATGACCTTGTCGTCCTTGGCACATTTACTTATTGTAATCACTGCCTCGGTTTTCTCTAACCAACGCAGTGCCGCAGTTGCTCCTTCATTGCCTGCAAATTCAGTGGGTTTACAAGCAAGAAATTCTTTGTAAGTGCAACCAGGGGTTGCAGCTTTCATTTTCTTAAAGAGCGGAGCTTGCAGTGGATCATCATCGTGATGATTACCGCCTCCGTTTATGCTATTACTGAAATTATCTTCAGAGATACGTTTGCTAGAAATGATTTGTTGAGGTTCAACAAGTTTCTGGGCAGCAGCAAGTATTGCTGGAATAGCATTGGCTATTCCTTGAGCAACGATATTTTCTATATCCTGCCTAGTCATAAATTGATCCTCCGGATGTTGCTCAGATTGGTTAACCTCATTAACTGGTTCATTATTAGCGTTTTCCATCTGATAATTAATATATATAATTTATTAGTATCGAATAAATAACAATTATACACAAAACAATCATACAAATTTCACAACACACATATAGCCAAAACTATCGACTTCTCGATTCCCATTTTTATATTTTATAATATGCGTCAATACATACCATTATCTTACAAAGTTTTATTTTAGGTTATTTCACAAGATTATATTTTAGTATTTATTATACAACCACTGTTTCACAAACCCACTATCCTTCGTCAGTTGGTATTTCAGTAACGACGTTCCCTCTCGTCGTAATTCCAGGAGATTTGTTCTCCTACTTCCCTGATCCTATTTCCCGCATCCACCAGCTCCTCGCCAAAGTGGCGGAGTTCAGCTAAATTTTCATTGCTCACTGGTGGATTTGGTATAGGTTCCGTGTCAAACTGAGGGAGAAATGAATAAGAACTGTTGAGAAGGTTTTGGAACTGCCAATCATTTGTCCACCACTCATCCATTCCTAGAGGTTGGGTGTGGATTATAGGTTCTGGGATTGCTGGTTCGAAGTTCATTGATAATTGAGTTTCAGCAGGATAAGGGTAAAGATTATTATTAATAGGCCTGACGACATCACAGCTCGCCAATGCACGATCCAATTCCTCCTGAAATGGTAACTCCTCAATGTGTCTAGAGCTTTCCCCAATTTCTATCTTGGTTTGCCTAGAACCTTCCCCAAACTCCATTTCCATCTGCCTAGAACCTTCTCCGAGTTCAATCCCCTTCCGTTTGTCTAAGGGATTTTCTATTTTGGGAATCTTCCTGGTGGCGGGTTTCCTTCTGCGCACACGCCTCCATCCCACAAATCTTCTCCTTTTCTTAGGCTTGGGTTTCTCCGGAGGTGGAGCGTTGAATTCCATAGGTTCTTCTATATCAGGTATATACCTATTAAAATCTCTGGAAACCTCTATTTTCACCGGATAGAGATTTAAATTATGAAGGGCTTCAGACAAGTCATTCATGCTGTTTAGCATATATACAAAATACACAAAAATTGCTAAGTTAAAATTTTATAACAAATTTCATAATTAACTTTTAAATATTATTGTATACCATGTGACTAATTTAATACAAAGACAACTAAAAATTAAAACACACCAGGGTTTACTGTAACTTATTTATTTTACTGGATAAGGTTTCTGGCTTGTAGGTGATAAGGGTGCTAAAACTTGAGTCAGAGTATTTAAAGATTTGCATTTACTGCTACAGTGGCTAGCATATAGAGATCTGCCCATTTTTCATCTAACTTGTCTTCCCATGGTGGGTTATTGCCTAGTTCTTGGGTTTTCTGATTAACTCTCTTTTCTTTTGGTTGTGATTTCTTTAATTTCTCCTGACTTTTCCTAATAATCAAACTTCTTTTATTAGGAGAAAGTGGTTCCTCATATTGTGCCTTTCGAACAAATATTCCTTCTTCAGGATTTGCATAGTGTTTTGAGGAATTTGTTTGGGATGAACTTCCCTTCTCGTTTGATGACCTATCTAATTTAAGATAGATGTTTGAAAGCTTTTGCTTACCCATACTGTACACAAATATTCAAATAATAAAACACATAATCACAAAATGGCAATCAGTAAAATTAAGTATTTTCTAAATACTTAATTGGCTTAAATCAGTGGCTCTGATACCACCTTTTTCTGTCACGGCCCCCGACCCGGTTTGACCTGTTTCAGGAGCCGCGGGACAGAAAATCCCGTGGTATTTATTTAACAACGGAAGATTTTACCAGGATCTTTTTAGAACTACAAATTTACCGATTATTTTATTTCACAATTCGGGATACACCCCGATAATTTACAATCATACGATTTCACTGTGAAATCTTTATTTTTCAAAACATGTTTCTTTATTTTATACTGAGCCACTTCCTTAAGCTTTGTAGTGCTTCACGACACTTTTCCTGGATCACAATAGATCACCTGAAACATGTTTGAAAAAGGTTTTGTCAGCGGGAAATACTGGTGAATCATTCTTTTTTACTAAAACGACTCATTTGTTATAATTTACAGTATTAAGAGCGATTACAATGTTTCCATATATCAACCAACTACCCACAGTATTTGTCACTCGAACATCCATCGGTAACCTCAGAGTCCAATGGTGTCTGTGACTATGGTCATATCACCCCTTGGCTACCCTGATGTCCAATGGTGACAGTTATCAAGTAATGTATACAAAACCCCACATACCGGCTGTAATTTGGTGATTACAAAGACTTAATCCCTGTAACTATAACTTTGAAAGTAAACATGCTTTTGAAATCAAATTTGATAAAAAGAGAATGACTCACATTGCAGATTTATATGAGCAGAGCTTAGCCTACTGATTAGCCTTTTAACCTAAATTTAATAACATGCACATGAACTCGGTTAGTAACTAATACAACATTTATGATAACTCACGAGATTAAACCTTCAGAACGAATGACAAAGTGCGATACTTAAACATCCATTGAATTAACAACGAATGACAAAGCATAAACCCTAATGTGGGTAGTACTTAAACATCCATTAGATAGTTTAATCGATCGGACATTGAATCGTAGCAGCGATCGAGTTATTACCCTGTTTTGCGGCAGCGTTTCGTGAATTGTGTGTGTTTGGTAGTAAACAGACGATATCTCGAAGTGTAAAACGAATTTTAACGTCGTTCAAGTGCCAAAATTCAAGTCCCAAACCCCACTATTTATACTTGAAATTTGACCCCCTCGCGTGATGCAAGGGGTACCACCTTGGGCGTCGCGTGGCGCGAGGGGTCACACCCTACCATAGGGTAGCCCCGTGTGTTTGTAGCCTTGCTGAGTCAGTGGATTGTTAAAATTCAAATTTGACAGCATTTTATATGGATAATCGTCAATAGGGAATACCCCCCTGAGTTTTAGGGGCCCTGATCCTGATTCTGATTGTTCTGAAAATTTTAGGGTTTATACAGAATCACTTGGGGGTCTCAATTAGGGTTTCCTTTTGGATAAAATAATATAATAAATAGGACTTTTGATGAGAGTTGTTACACCTTACTCGACGAAAACGATGACTTCGTGGTCTACTGCGATGCCTCGAACCTTGGTCTTGGTTGTGTTCTTATGCAACGGGACAAGGTTATCGCTTACGCATCTCGTCAGCTCAAGATCCACGAGAAGAACTATACAACCCACGACCTCGAGCTAGGCGCAGTTGTTTTTGCGTTGAAAATTTGGCGACACTACCTTTATGGTAGCAAGTGTACGATCTTCACAGATCATAAGAGACTGCAACACATACTCAGCCAAAAAGAACCAAATATGCGCCAACGCCGATGGGTAGAACTTCTCAACGATTACGACTGTGAGATACGTTATCATCCTGGCAAAGCAAATGTCGTTGCCGTCGCTCTAAGCCGACGAAGCTATTTGCATAGCGTTCGTAAGATTCACGCCCAACACCATCTCAAAACTCTTATCCGTGACGCGCAGCATGCTTGTTTTACCGAACGCACTTTGAAGAAGGAAAGGATTCTTAACGATGGCGCCCAGCTGGAGAATAAGTCGAATGGTATATTCCATTTTCTAGACCGAATTTGGATTCCCAAGCGTACCATCTTACGACAAATCCTGCTGGACGAAGCCCACAAGTCTCGATATTCTATTCATCCCGGTGCCGATAAAATGTACCAGGACCTTCGCTATAAGTACTGGTGGCTAGGCATGAAGAAAGATATCGTTCTCTATTTTTCGAAGTGTCTGACTTGCTCGAAAGTCAAGGCCGAGCATCAATGACCCTCTGGCTTACTCGTTCAACCCGAGATCCCTATGTGGAAATGGGAGAGTATAGCTATGGACTTCATAACGAAACTCCCGCGTACAACCTCAAGGCATGATAGCATCTGGGTTATTGTCGACCGCTTGAATAAATTTGCTCATTTCCTGCCGATACGAGAAGACTTCAAGGTAGAAAAATTAGCCCGAATCTACACCGACGAGATCATCTGTCGAGATGGGATGCCTCGTGACATCATCTCTGACCGCGATGGTCGGTTTACCTCGCGTCTTTGGGAAACATTTCAATCTGCTCTCGGTACTACACTTAATCTAAGTACCGCTTTCCATCCCCAAACCGACGGTCAGACTGAGAGAACGATTCGTACCCTTGAAGACATGCTTCGCTCGTGTGTCATAGATTTCGGTGGTAATTGGGATGTGCACTTACCTTTGGTCGAATTCTCGTACAATAACAGTTATCATTCTAGCATTCAAATGGCACCATTTGAGGCATTATACAGAAGGAAATGTCGATCGCCTATTGTGTGGTATGAGATCGGAGATGCGCAATTAACCGGTCCTGCGCTAATGCAAGAAACGACTGACAAGATCTTCCAAATTCGAGATAATCTGCTGAAAGCTCGGAGTCGTCAGAAAAGTTACGCCGATAGACGTCGCAAGCCCCTCGAATTTGATGTTAGCGATCACGTACTCCTAAAGGTTTCACCTTGGAAGGGTGTGGTCAGATTCGGCAAGAAAGGGAAACTCGCGCCTCGATATGTTGGACCCTTTAAGATTCTAGAAAGGATCGGAAAAGTGGCCTACAGACTCGAACTACCGGAGGAACTGAACAACGTCCACTCGACTTTCCATGTTTCGAACCTCAGAAAGTGTCTGGCCGAGCATGATTTACAAGTTCCACTTGTGGATCTACAAGTGAACGAAACATTACACTTCGTGGAGAAGCCTGTCGAGATCATGGACCGAGAAACCAAGAAGCTCAGGAGCTTACGCATTCCCATTGTGAAGGTTCGGTGGGAAGGCAAAGGCGGCGCAGAGTTCACCTGGGAACTCGAAAGCGACATGAAGGAGAAGTACCCGCAGTTGTTTGTTACAACTAAGGCCTAATTTCAGGACGAAATTCCCTTAAGTAGGGGAGGCTGTAACACCCCGTGTTACGAAAGTCAACGTACAAGTAAAAGTTAAAGTCAAAGGAAGAAAAGATTGCTAATTGTGATCTGTCACTCCTTGGTTAACTACTGATTGTGCATCTTAGCATGTAATCGAATCTTTTATTTTAGTCGCTTTAGTTGTATTATGTGGAGTATCTGTGAATAATTGAGGTTTAATCGCATGTTTTATCGCTTTATCGCCAATCGCAATCGCATTTGCAACTCGAATTATGCGTTCTGGATAGTGTTTTATGTGTGTGTGTTATTTATGTGTTATTTGTGCATGTTTTATTTATGTTTTGTGGTCATTAATCGAAACGCAATCGCAACTCTATCGCAACGCAATTGAATCACAAACGCTAAACGCAAGTTATTTGTGATGATTGTATGTGAGATATTGCGAGTGTTGATTGGGTTATTTATTGTTTAAAACTATTGCATCGCATACTCGCTTAAACGCATCGCAACGTTCAAAACGCGAAACGAAACGTCGAAACGCAACTCGTAGGAGCCACTTCGATCGAATGGCCAATCGATCGAATGGCCATCCGATCAGATTGCCATCCGATCGAGGCGCCATCCGATCGGCACGCCATCCAACACTTGCACTCCCTTTCCCTTTTTGGGATCCTATAAATACCTCCCTGTCACATCACAAGTGATGTGACAGCTCTCTCTCACTTGACCAGCACGCTCAAGGCCTTCTTTCTCTCGATTTCTCACGATTCTTGTAAGTTTTCAACTCAAATCTTGTACTTCTATGATCTACACACACCTCTTCATCATCTTCGCCTTTGAATCTCAACTTTTAACCGTGAAATCAACGGATTTGAGGTGTTCTAGGGTGATGTCATCATGGAGTTCTTGTGAACTTCAAGTATTGACCTCATTCCACCAAGAATAACTCAGATCTGAAGGATTTCCACATGATTAAACAACGATTTTGCGTAGATCTAAACATTTTCAAAGTTAAAAGGATTGAAAAATACTTTTTCAACTTTCTTTCAACTCTTTTACACTCAATGCACTCAAACTGACGGAATCGGAGCTTGTTCAGACCTTCTACTCGTTCTCAGTGATGTGTTGCTTCAAGATCTGGTTTCTATCAAAGAGACAACCGATTTCAGATTAAACATGAACAACCGTCAAGAACTGTTAACTGGTCGAATTTGGGTGATTTTTGTTCGATCGGACGACTGGGGACTTGACGAGGATCCGTTGTCATACCGTCTCGAACAAACCGCAGAAACTTTTCAAAATAAGCAAGTTCAAGACGATCAGATTCGTTGGACGGATTGCCGTCCGATCGGATTGCACTTGGTATCCACACTTCAACAATTTTCAAGAGATTTGAATGACGAACGGATTGCCATTCGATCGGATTGCTATCCGATCGAACGACAATCCGATCGGTTGACATTTGGATCTCCGACACTTAAACATTCTCATAATTTTCAAAGATCATCAGTTCTAACGGATTGCTATCCGATCGTAAGACCATCCGATTGGGTGACCATCCTGCTATGAACTTGTTCGCTCTAGAAATGTCTCGCCGATCGAACGACTGTTCGCTATCCGATCGAACGACTGTTCGATCGATCGATCTGAAAGGTAGAGATACTTCTCTGTTTTCAAAATGCTACAATGAAAACTTCAAAGCCATCATACATAAACACATCCTTCCCAAGCGAATGTCAATCTGACCGGATGACCATCCGAACGGATTGACATCCGATCGGATTGCCATCCGATCGGACTACCGTTCGACACTTGGTTCACTTTGCACCGTTTATCGCGCCGTTCAATCGCTTATGATATCGTTAACTATTCAGGCTAATCTCTCAGCGCTCCCTTCAATCCAAGAATGTGTTTATTAACTTAAACGCCATCTGTGAGTATACTCGATCCCCTTTTGCTTTACGCACTTTTGGGTGTTACATACGTTACGTATTCAAATCACAAGCGACACACAACGCAAACACTGTTTATACGCTGACCACTATTGCATGTTATGTTAATACAGTGATTGTTGCCTGACACCTTAGCAACGATAGTACTATAGTTTGGACTCAGCACCTTTGGTGGACAAGGGTTGTTAAGGGCTTTACTTCATGTGTCCCAATGGGGATATGTGTTACGCATTCTACAACTCGCAGTCCCGTCTGTGCATATTTCTCTGCCGATAACCTACTAGCTTTCACTTTGTACATGTTACATGCTGGTTATGCGTAAACGATTTCGAACTCTATTATTACTATTAAACTTGTATGCTCACCTTTACACTATGTGTATTGACCCATATTTTAACGTATGTGGCAGGTGCTTAAGATGCTAGGAATTGCTGTGCTTTGGTGAATCAAGCTAGGGGTCTAGTTATGTCACGCTTAAATCTGAGTTGTCGGAGCAGTGTTTGTTTTTGAGACAATTATTTGTAAACTGTATTATTTGGATATGTTGTGGTATGGGACATGACATTTAAATATCTGGTAATTAATAGTTGTTATGGATACTCATGGACAATCTGTTTCGCTCAGTGCCATGCCCCGATGTTTCCGCCATCGATTGGGGTGTGACAGTACGATTGAGCGAAACGATATTCACGAAATTTCCAGAATAAAATCCAAGTTACATATGCCTTTATACCCTTCATATAGCTTAAATTACAAGTTAGAAGGGTTAAAATGACAAACAAGTGAAAATACAAGTCCGGGGGGCCAAAACTGCCGAAAATAGAAACTTATTTATCAAAAGGCCATACGGACCGTAAGACCTAAAGCCATATGGTCCGTATGGGGTGCCCAGTTGCAGAATTTTGCTTGTTCACCAAGTTCTGCCATCTATCCTCATTGTTTGCCACCTAGCAACAAATTTGTCACCTTTTCTCTGGTTAGACATGTGTTAACATCTAGAGATCATTACCAACACTTGGCATGATCTTGTTAACATCTTGCAAGTATAAATAGAGGTGCATTTACCTCATTTCAACTTGCACCTTCATTATTTCTTTCTAATCTTCTATTGGAGCTTGCTTCTAATCATAAAGAGGCCTCCTACTGAAGTTATAATCTTCCTTGAACACAAATAAGTGTTCTCCTTTAATCTTTTTCATTATTTTGGCTAGTTATGAGCCAAAAGTCAAGCAAATTGACTTTTTCTTTGACTTTCGGTTCTGACCATTTTGGTCAAGTCAAAGTTCAAATTGAACTCTACAACGTGATCGTAATAATGAAGGTGTTAATCCCTTGCGATTACACCCTTTGATCATCACATTTAGTAGGCGAAATGACGAGTCAAACTTTTACGAAATAAAAGTAAAAAAATGCTTAAAAATGCATTTTACGACAAAAGTGTTTTCGGGTATTAAAACTTAAATTTTGATGTCAAATCAGTTTTGTAACATTATTATACATGTTCTAACATGTCTAGCTCATCATTTTTAGTTAGTTTTTATTCCTTAGTTGAAAGTCCAACGGTTTGACTTCCGCTTTGACTTTCGAATCTGACCCGTCTGGACAACCTTAGGATCTGACCAAGCCCATTTATATGACCATAGCATTATAGGGAATAACCCTCTGAGGTTATACCTTATGATCATATTGTTTGGTTAGTCAAATGACGAGTCAACTATATATACTTTTAAAATGTCGAAAATGCCATTTTGACACAAAATTAGTTTTAAACATATATGCTCATTGTTTGGACTTATAAACTAGTCATACAACATAAGTAAACATGTTTTGACATATCAGACTCGTCATAGGACCCATTCGACCATCCGAAGCCGTAGTTACGCATACGACCTGTTTAAAGTGGCGTAAACCACTTTAACAAGTCGTAACGGGTTAAAACACCTAGAAGCCCTTTCCAAATCAGAGTGTAAGGTTAATAAACCATATTATACGAGATCCTTCGCTCGTTTGGTTAATAAATCATATTCTATCCAAACTTCCGTTTAAGCCTCGATACACACTAACCTTAATTATCCGACATAATTAGGAAACACTTGAACATTTGAGTGTTTGTATACACAAGACATCTACGCAATCCAAGTGAGTACATAGTTCCCCTCTTTTACATTTTCTAAATGTTTTGGGGTGACTCATATGTGCCTATCATTATTTTCAATATTTCAAAACTATATGATTTATATACATAGTACCTTATTCAATACATTTACAAAACTTGTTTACGTATGGTTTATATACACAACATGCTTACATTGTACGAAACTAGATGTTACGTTGAACATGACAATGATACATTCATTAACTTTGGCCAAGCCGACCATTAGTATGTTATGGCACCATAGGATTGACAACCCCATTCCCGCTTCCTAGGTTTGTTTGGAAGTTTCCTCTGGGAATGCCAGAAACTGAGTGACAAAATTGATAAAACTTTATTTATAAAGGTTTGTCCGACAGTCAACAAGGATTGAATGTATTCGCCAACAAACCACACTTGTTTTATCCAAAAAGGCAATTGTTTTATACAACACAAAACATTTTGTTTAAACAAGATATTTTGTTTACTCAAAACATTTGGTTTATACAAAGACATTTGGTTTATAGAAGACAAGTCATTTGGTTGTTTTATAGAAAGACATTTGGTTTATACAAGACAAATCATTTGGTTGGTTTATACAAGACAATCATTTGGTTGGTTATTACAAAACATACAAATGGTTTTTAAGTTAACTATACGTTATCATCTTTTAAATCGAATGATTTCTGATACAGTTTTATAAAAGAAACACTTTTTGTCAAAGATTCATGGCTACAAAGATTTATTTAAAATATCAACTCTTCTGTTATATGATGTTTGTTTGTATTATAATAAGTTGTTATAAACTTAACATTGAAACGATAATATAGAAATAGTATAACGTTAAAACGGTAAACATTCATATGATAGAAATCTTGAAACGAAACGATAATATTAAAACGGTATCTATGTAAAAATAGTATAAAGCACGATACGGTAAACATTGAAACGAAATAATATTTAAAAACAATATAATGTTGTAAACGATATAATGTTTAAAACGGTAAAATATTTAATATAGTATAATATTTGAAGACGACATAATATTTTAAACGATATAATATTTGACAATGGTAAAATTTTTGAAACTTACTGGAGCGGAGTTTATACAAAAATAAATAAAAAAAGCTTTTCTTCAAAAAAATACACCAAATTACCTAACCAAGACAACCAAAAATTCATCAGCATCAAAGACCCCTCATATAGGGCTGTACATTGAGAAAACGCTTTTTTTAAGCCCTATACGCCTCGTACTGCCCTGTACAAGGCGTCTAAGGCACAAAAGTGTGCAAATAGGCGCATGGGGTGTGCGAATAGTTTGAGCATTTTTTTAATAAACTGCATAGCTACTATCGACCAAAAACATGTGCCAATATCTTTTAGTTATGTTATGTCTTTAGCGTTTGCACTTTTTGGTAGGGCTGTAAATGAACCGAACGTTCAGCGAACAATCTGTGAGCCGTTCAGCGTTAAGTTCGTTTATGTTCGTTCGATTAGCTTAACGAACGAACACGAACAAAAAATTTCGTTTGGTTAGCCTAGCGGACGAACACGAACACATGTCTCGTTCGTTCGACTGCATTCGTGAAAATTCGGTAATATATTCGGTTACATTCATTCATGTTCGTTGGTTTACGTTCGTCCGTGTTCATTTGATTATATTAAAAAATAATAAATAATAAACTTTTTATCTGAACATATTGAAAACTTGAAACCCTATTTTCTCTATGTTAGCTAAAATTTGGAAATTCTAAGACATTTTTTGGGATAATTATGTATAAGTTAGTTAAACTTTTAACAATTGTGTCTAAGTTAGTTAAACTTGATTCATCGTTTGGTTTCTTGTGTTTTGATTTATCATTTGAGGATGGTTGTATTTAACTACTTATGTCCAATGTTTAAGGACAACAATGTTTTCCTTTTTTATTTTCAAGTTAAATGATCATTTACATTTGTTTTTATTTGCTTGCGTTCGTTTATGTTTGATACCAATGTTCACGAACTGTTCATGAACAATGAAATTTCCCAACGGACGAACACGAACATAAACTTACGTTCGGTATGCGTTTGTAAATAGTTTGCGGACATGTTAATTTCCTTAACAAACAAACACGAACATCGTATTATTTGTATTTGTTCGATTCGTTTACAACCCTACTTTTAGGTGATTAAAACTAATGTTGTTGAAAAATAAAAAAAAAACACTTTTTTATTGAATAACTTAACTAGTGGGAATGCCCGCGCGTTGCGGCGGCTGTCTTGACTGATAGCAGATCAAACTATAATGTCTATTACAAATGCTGACGTTAAAGCATGAAGTTTGTCACTTATAAAACCTAACCCGTTACTCTAACCGTACTATACCGAGCACTTTCAGTATCAGTATCCATTTTGGGTGATTTTCGGGATTGGTGATTTAGGTACCAATATGGTTCGGTACCGGTATGATACCGAGCTCATCCCTATATTTGACAATATCCGACTATATTTTTGGATGGGCAAATATGATATTAAAAATTTTCATGCGAATTTATGATGTTGATCCAAAGAGAAGTGCTCAACAGGTGTCGCAATCCCCGATCCCTTATCTGTCCCGGGAACGGGCGGACGCGAACTCAGAATTTTGGTGGTATCAGTTGGTTAATTTGGCAGCGGAAATTACATCAGGACCGTAGTTAGAAAATGTTTATAAGAGTAAAACCACCATAATTAATATTAATAATCACATGGGTAAAACCCAAGTTTCTTATTATAATATGTTTATAGGGATAAACCCTATTTTATTGAATTTAAAACATCGTCTTTTAGGTAACTTTTATAGCCACATTTTTTCCAATCCTTTAGTGCTCTCCAGCTGGCTTTTTACTAATTGGCTGTCACATTGTGTTACCTGAAACGCGTTTTAAAAACATTTGTCAGTGGGAAATACTGGTGAGTGAATCCCAGTTTAATCAAGAAACATTTTATCAATTAAAACAGTATTGAGAGCGATCACATTGTTTATTTCTACACAATTACTCATTCAGTACTGTCAATCCTGACTGGTGGGTCATATTACACATTGGCTAACTCGTCATCCAATGGTAACGTGTTCCACATTTTGTATACAAAACCCCAACATACCGGCAGTAATTGAAGAACTACAAAGACTCAATCACCGCTTAATCACATTGTAAAACATTTAAGGTTTTGTAAAATATTACAAAAAGTTTAACAAAAATTAGATAAACTCACTTTGCTATCTTAGACTTCAAGTAAGGGTTTCCTGGGATTAAGCTATAATTTACACAAATGTACATAGGTTAGTATAATAACCCTTTGATAATATTAATGATACCCTCCCCGAGACGGTATTCCAACAACTACGTCGGGCAGAACCACGACAGTTGTTACGGAACCCTAAATCGATCGGGCAGCGTATCTAATACGAAACTGGGTTTATAATACATACAATGGAGCAGAACCTCGCTAATTAGGGGGTATAATACCCGTATAATAAAGCCTATATTTCAGAATTTGAGATTGAGAAACGTTTTTGAGCGAATTGGAATGAAATCCGATGGCCTTCTTATATAGGGCTGTTTCCTGGTTCTCACGCGGCCCGCGTAAGAGTAAGCAAGGGCTTACGCGGCCCACGTACTAGTCTGGGTAGGGTTTAGGTTGTCCGGGTCACTGCCTAGCTTCGCCACGATGTGACACGTGTCATCACCGGGTTGCACCACTATCTTGATCTCACGTGGCCCGCGTAAGCTTAGGGGGTGGCTTACGCGGCCCGCCTAAACTTAAAATTCACCGAAATCAGGTTTTAGCCTTGATACCGCCCGCGTAAGGGTTGGGTTGGGTCTACGCGGCCCGCCTCAACTTACATTTTCAGTTTTTAATTTATTTTTAATGCTATTTAATGTATTTCGGGCTCGGTTTTCACATACGGGGTGTATTTAAAGACATATTGGGACATTTTAAAATATACTAGGGTGTCGGAAAATGATCAAGGGTGTCGGTTTTATTTGAGGATTGTCACATCCTCCCCACCTTGTTTTAGAGCTCGTCCTCGAGATTTATTGGAACAATTGCGGATATTTCCTTTGCATTTCTGATTCAAGCTCCCATGTATACTCAGGTCCTCTTTTGGAGTCCCACCTCACTTTGACCAGAACTAGTCTCTTATGTTTGATATTTTTGAATTTCCTGTCTTCAATTTGTAGAGGCCTTTCTACAAACTTGAGTTATTCATTTACCTCTATATCCTTAAGAGGTACTATCAGTGATTCATCAGCTAAACACTTTTTGAGATTAGATACATGAAATACATCATGTATTCCTGCCATTTCCTCTGGCAGTTGTAGCTGATAGGCTACAGGTCCTATTCTTCTAATAATCTCAAAAGGTCCAACATACCCGGGACTTAGCTTTCCCCGTTTAATGAATCTTACTACTCCTTTCCAAGGAGAGACTTTCAACAATACTTTATCTCCTACTTGAAATTCCAATGGTTTGCGTCGGGTATCAGCGTAGCTCTTCTGTCGATCATGTGCTGCTTTCAATCGTTCCTTGACTTGAATAATCTTGTCAGTTGTTTCTTGCACTATCTCAGGTCCAGATAGTTGCTTTTCCCCAATTTCTGCCCAACAGACTGGGGTTCGGCATTTTCGTCCATAAAGTGCTTCGAATTATGCAGCATTGATACTTGTGTGATAACTGTTATTATAAGAAAATTCTATTAAAGGTAAGTGATCATCCCAATTACCTCTAAAATCAATTACACAAGCTCTAAGCATGTCTTCCATTGTCTGAATTGTCCTTTCGCTTTGTCCATCCGTTTGAGGATGATAAGCTGTGCTTAGATTTAATTTGGTTCCCATTGCCTTTTGGAAACTTGACCAAAAATGAGAGGTAAATCGGCTATCCCTATAAAAAACGATTGATAAAGGAATTCCATGTAATGAAACAATTTCATTTACATATAATTTAGCTAACTGTTCCATACTGAAAGTTTCCTTCATTGGTAGGAAATGAGCTGACTTGGTTAGCCTATCTACAATCACCCAGATTGTATCATTGCCTTTCTTTGTTTTGGGTAATTTGGTAACAAAATCCATTGTTATCAATTCCCATTTCCATACTGGCATTTCTAATTGTTGTAGAAATCCTGAGGGTATCTGGTGTTCAGCTTTGACTTTAGAACATGTTAAACATTTAGAAACATAGGCTGCTATGTCCTTTTTCATTCCTATCCACCAGAAAATTTTTTCCTTAAATCCTGGTACATTTTATCATTTCCTGGATGCATCGTATATTTGGATTTATGGGCTTCTTCTAATATACGATGACGTAGGTTTCCTAATTTAGGTATCCACATTCTCTTCTTATGGAATCTCCAAATTCCATCTGTTCCTTGTTCTAATTCTTTAATCATACCTTTCAATTTTTCAGTATCATCCTTGATTACTGATTCTTGTGCTTCTCTTATCTGATCATTTAAATCTACTTGCAGATTTAATTTAAGAGAACGTACCCTTTTTGGCTTTTCATGATACTTTCGGCTTAAAGCATCTGCCACTACATTTGCTTTTCCTTCATGATACTGGATATCACAATCATAATCACTAAGCATCTCCATCCAGCGTCTTTGTCTCATATTCAACTCCTTTTGCTTGAAAACATACCTTAAACTCTTATGATCAGTGAATATGATAAACTTACTACCATAAAGGTAATGTCTCCAAATCTTAAGAGCAAAAATTATAGCTCCTAACTCAAAATCATGTGTTGAATAATTCTCTTCAGGATTCTTAAGTTGTGTAGATGCATAAGCTAAAACATTTTGTCGTTGCATTAATACACATCCATAACCTAATTTGGAAGCGTCACAATATACTACAAAATCTTCAGTTCCTTCTGGTAACGCTAGTATGGGTGTATGGGTTAATTTATGCTTAAGGATTCTAAATGCTTCTTCTTGTTTTAATCCCCATTCAAACTTAACAGATTTACAGGTTAGCTTAGTTAAGGGAATGGCTATTCTAGAAAAATCTTTTATAATAATCGGCCAATCCTAAGAAACTTCTAACCTCGGTTGGTGATTCAGGAGTTTTCCATTTAGTAATTGCCTCGATTTTTGTTGGATCCACATGAATTCCTTCATGATTGACTAGGTGTCTGAGAAACTGTACCTGTTCTAACCAAAATTCGCACTTAGAAAATTTAGCGTAAAGCTTTTCCTTTCTTAATAAACTTAAAAGTGCGTGCAAATGCTTTGCATGATCCTCTTTATTTTTAGAATAAATGAGAATATCATCTATGAAGACGATCATGAATTTATCCAAATATGGCTTACATATTCGGTTCATCATATCCATAAATGCAGCTGGGGCATTGGTTAAACCAAATGGCATGACAGTAAATTCATAATGGCCATACCTTGTTCTGAATGCGGTTTTAGGAATATCCTCTTCCTGTACCTTTAATTGATGATATCCTGACCTTAAGTCGATTTTAGAGAAAAATCGAGCTCCTTGCAGTTGATCGAACAGATCATCGATTCTTGGTAATGGATACCGATTCTTAATCGTAACCTTGTTTAATTCACGGTAGTCAATGCACATACGCATCGATTCGTCCTTCTTTTTAACAAATAAAATTGGTGCTCCCCATGGCGATGAACTTGGCTGTATGAATCCTTTCTCCAACAATTCGTCTAATTGTTTCTTTAGTTCCTGCATTTCTGCGGGTGCCAAACGGTAAGGTGCTTTGGCAATCGGTGTTGTTCCTGGTATTAAATGGATTCTGAATTTAACTTCTCTATCTGGAGGTTATCCTGGTAATTCTTCTGGAAATACATCCGAAAACTGAGATACTACTGGAATATCTTTTAAATCCTTTCCTTTAGTGTTAGTGATTATGGAAATCAAATACACTATAGAACCTTTTCTTATATAACTTGCAGTTTTCATCACAGATATAAATTTTGTGGATCTAGATGATTTATCTCCTTTAATTGTGATCGTTTTACCTTTTGGTAAATTTAATTGAATTGACTTTTGATCACATAAAATACTAGCTTTATTCGCTATTAACCAATCCATTCCTAAAACGACATCAAATCCTGCCAGATTCATGGGATAAAGGTTTGCTATAAACCTTTGGTTTAAAATTTCTATTCTTGCTCCCTGCAAGATTTCAGAAATCCTAACAGTTTCTCCATTAGCTGTCTCTACTAAGCATTCTTGTGGTAGTTTAGTTAATGACTGATTTAGAAATTTGCAAAATGATGTATTAATAAAACTTTGGTTTGCACCAGAGTCAAATAATACTTTAGCAAAGACATCATTAACTAAAAACATACCAGCTATGACATCTGGAATCATCTTGGCTTCATCTGCAGTCCGAACAAATGCTCTATCATTTTTAGTATTCTTGTTGTTTGTAGCTGGAGCTAATTTCGGGCAATTAGGCTTGATATGACCTTGTTCTCCGCAGTTGTAACATATCCTGTTGTTAGCTTTCTTCCTGCAGTCTTCTTCCTTGTGTCCCGATATTTTGCAAAAGTTACAGTATATGGAGCATCTTCCTGAATGCTTTCTTTTGCAATTCTTACAGTAAGGTGTAGAGGTAGAACCTATATTTTTCCCACGATTAAAATTTCCAGAACGAAATTCTTGTGTGAGCTTTTGGGTTAGGTTCCTCCTTTGATCCTCTTCTCGGGTACGGACTAATTCATCTGTCAAGGTATTTGCTAGTTCTACAGCTTCTTCTATAGTTTGAGGTCTAGCTGCCTTGACTACGTGTCTTATCTTCCCAATTAATCCCCAGATATAATGGGAGATTAACACTGGTTCTGGTGAAGCAAGAGTTGGTACTATTCTAGCCTATTCGAAGAATAATTTAGTGTATCCCTTACTATCCACACCAGTCATCCTAAGGTTTAGGAATTTGTTTGCTATCTGTTCCTTTTTATTGGGTGGGCAGAATTTCCTTTCTACCTTGTCCTTAAATTCTTCCCATTCCATATTGTAAGTTTTATCACTTCCTTTTGATTGGAGGATAGTGTTCCACCATTCTATTGCTGAATTCTTAAACAGATTAGAAGCAAACATTATCTTATCTTCTTCAGCACACTTGCTTATTCTTAAGACTGCCTCAGTCTACTCTATCCAGCATAGGGTTGCAATGGCCCTTTCGTTGCCTGAGAATTCCATTGGTTTACAAGACCAGAATTCTTTATAAGAACAACCGTAAGACACGGTTCTTCTCCTTTTGGGAATGAGCACTTGAAGTACCGGTCCATTGTTCACGCTGTTTTCTGGTTCGATTGGTCGCTTACTGCTATGCTTACTTTTATTATTCGCTTCTTGAATCATTTGAATAATAAATGGCATTGCATCTATGATTCCTTGTGCCACTATGTGTTGGATAGCACTGTTATCCACTTGATTTCCATTGTTATTGATGCTTGGATTCTCATTAACCACGTTAATGTTACTTTGGTTATCATTATTCAGATTTCCTTGATTTCCTTCGTCGGCCATCTGAATTTTAAACATTTACCAATCATTAATAGAATAATTAAATAGTTTAAGTAACAACCACATAATACACATATTGGTCAAAAACGTCGTACATTGCAACTTTACTCTTTTTACTATAGTATGCTTCAAATACACATTAAAACAGAAATTAAAAATTACAATACTAATATGCCTCGTTAACCATAGAGTGGTCTATACTACGATAGATTTATTATTATTACACATATTTTATTTATTTTTTATTATTACCAACTTTACTATCTCCTTCATGGATATGGATTTCCCCGGAAATCCATCTGGCGCTCATCGTATTTCCATACGAGTTGCTCTCCTACATATCTCATCCTCTCGCTACTTTCTATGATTTCTTCTCCAAAATTTCGGAGTTCTTGCAAATTCTCTGCACTCATTGGGGGTGCAGGTACTGGTATTGGCTCTGGGTATTGAGGTACTGGATTCTCCTAAGGGTATGGATTCTCCAAAATCTGCCTAATGTATTCATCATTGTCAAAATAGGGATCTAGAGGGTCCAAACCTGGATATGTTGCTAAGTTCGGCAAGGTTTCTTCGTTTAAGTGATAGCGTGGCACATAATCCCTAAGATCATCAAACCATGGATCATAATTTGGATCTAGAGGATTAGGGGCTGGTATCCTAGGTATCTCCTCAGGGTTAAAATCATGCATTTCTACCTCCATCGGTTGAGTGGGAATTAAAGGTAAGGGTTGTGGGGCTACTAGTTGTTCCAGACTTGGGTCAGCAGCAGTTGTAGCTAGGATATGGAAATTGGCTAGGCTTCTATTAAGCATATCCTGTGTATGGGCATCTGTCTTTCTCTTAGCTGCTGCTAGAACTCTTTGCTGTTGCAACTTTCGCATTCTTTTCCTACGTGCAAATGCTTCCTTACTGAACCATCCTCTCTTTTTATGAGGGAATGGCTCTTCAGACTGAGCTTTAAAGGCAAAAATCACTTCTTCCTGATCAGCAGAATACCCAGAAAGGGCAGGCTGTGAAGAGGTACCTTCACTCCTAGGTGAATCAGACAACTGACGACACATGTCTGAGGGTCCTTGATCACTCATACTGTAAACTAACAAATAGTCAAATAACACAAAACACATAATCACATAAATTATTTCCTAACACAAAATTTAGAATTTAAGTGTCAGCAGAACACTTCTTTGACTTAGACCAGTGGCTAGGCTCTGATACCACCTTCTGTCGCAACCCCCGATCCCTTATCTGTCCCGGGAACGGGCGGACGCGAACTCAGAATTTTGGTGGTATCAGTTGGTTAATTTGGAAGCGGAAATTACATCAGGACCGTAGTTAGGAAATGTTTATCAGAGTAAAACCACCATAATTAATATTAATAATCACATGGGTAAAACCCAAGTTTCTTATTACAATATGTTTATAGGGATAAACCCTATTTTATTGAATTTAAAACATCGTCTTTTAGGTAACTTTTATAGCCACATTTTTCTCAAGCCTTCAGTGCTCTCCAGCTGGCTTTTTACTAATTCGCTGTCACATTGTGTTACCTGAAACGCGTTTTAAAAACATTTATCAGTGGAAAATACTGGTGAGTGAATCCCAGTTTAAGCAAGAAACATTTTATCAATTAAAACCGTATTGAGAGCGATCACATTGTTTATTTCTACACAATTACTCATTCAGCACTGTCAATCCTGACTGGTGGGTCATATTACACATTGGCTAACTCGTCGTCCAATGGTAACGTGTTCCACATTTTGTATACAAAACCCCAACATACCGGCAGTAATTGAAGAACTACAAAGACTCAATCACCGCTTAATCACATTGTAAAACATTTAAAGTTTTGTAAAATATTACAAAAAGTTTAACAAAAATTGGATAAACTCACTTTGCTATCTTAGACTTCGCGTAAGGGTTTCCTGGGATTAAGCTATAATTTACACAAATGTACATAGGTTAGTATAATAACCCTTTGATAATATTAATGATACCCTCCCCGAGACGGTATTCCAACAACTACGTCGGGCAGAACCACGACAGTTGTTACGGAACCCTAAATCGATCGGGCAGCGTATCTAATACGAAACTGGGTTTATAATACTTACAATGGAGCAGAACCTCGCTAATTAGGGGGTATAATACCCGTATAATAAAGCCTATATTTCAGAATTTGAGATTGAGAAACGTTTGTGAGCGAATTGGAATGAAATCCGATGGCCTTCTTATATAGGGCTGTTTCCTGGTTCTCTCGCGGCCCGCGTAAGAGTAAGCAAGGGCTTACGCGGCCTGCGTACTAGTCCGGGTAGTGTTTAGGGTGTCCGGGTCACTGCCTAGCTTCGACACGATGATGACACGTGTCATCACCGGGCTGCGCCACTATCTTGATCTCACGCGGCCCGCGTAAGCTTAGGGGGTGGCTTACGCGGCCCGCCTAAACTTAAAATTCACCGAAATCAGGTTTTAGCCTTGATACCGCCCGCGTAAGGGTTGGGGTAGGTCTACGCGGCCCGCCTCAACTTACATTTTCAGGTTTTAATTTATTTTTAATGCTATTTAATGTATTTTGGGCTCGATTTTCACATACGGGGTGTATTTAAAGACATATTGAGACATTTTAAAATATACTAGGGTGTCGAAAAATAATCAAGGGTGTCTATTTTATAGTGGGGAACCCGTGCGTTACGAGCGGAGTCGACAATACAAGTCACTTGGTAGTGAGAAGAATGTTTTTGAAACTTCGGTTGTGATGAGATAGGTTGGTTGATCAGTATTAATAATGATAGAACTGAAAGAAAAGAGGGTTAACAGATCAACCTCTGCCGGCTCAGCACCAAACACATTTAACTCAATGCGCAACTTATCTGACCCGCTCACCTTGCCACCACTACTTGCATCCATATCTTGCAGGTCATGTCCCAATTTTCCTACTATGAAATTAACTAAATGAGCAGGCAGAATATCACATCTAATAAAAGTGCAGATCTGAGACCACTACTTTGAACTGGATTGGCTAATGGTTCTTGCCCTGGTTTTATAAGTTCCGCAGACCAACCTTACCATTCAGAATACAAAAACCATATAAAATCAGCAATAACAAATCATTATGATGATGCTATATTTATAATGCAAAAGATGGTAGATTTACTGTTATGGTCTAGACTAAACTTGATGATCTCAACTGAGCCCAATAGTATTAGGGGTCCATATGTCTCAACAGATTGAAAGAACTCAACTGAAAATTCCTTTAAAGATGATGCATATACTGTAAATGAATTTGGAGTTAGCATTCCATTAAAATATAAACAAAAATATGGTCCATTGTTTAGAAATAAAACTATTATTTTCAAATATATCGTTTTCATCCCCATGCAAATAAAAAAACATCTTTCGGTGACTCGTGTTCATTTCTTTTAGTTGTATCATTCTTTTTTCTTATTTGTATCATCAATTTTCAAACAGAAAAAAACATACTAATGAGTAAGTAGTATAATCTACCATGGTTCGTGTGAGGAGGCCTTTTAATGCAACCGTAGTGTCAATCTGGATTGGGAGGAAATTCTGCAGTGATAGAGGATTTTGCGAGTGGTTTCATCGGTCATGACTCATGATGATGTTTGCATGATCACACGGAAACCAGATGGGATGTTCCTAGGCAGCAGTAAAGAGGAAGGAGAGAGTGCTGGTAGGATTTGATCAGCTAATATGATGAACCGCAATGATTTAGGGTGTTTAAATCTCAAGATTAAAGTGCCAACAGAAGTTACAATAGGTTTCCATTTAATGAGAATGAACACCATTAATTACGATCTGTGAGAACCTCCATCGGTTATAAACTTTCTGCTTCCATACGTACACAGAGAGATTAATCAAGGGACATGATCAGTTGCAGCAATTTTAGTAATAAACAATAAGCATTAATGGTTCATTGATTCCATGGCTTTTATGGAGTTTAATATGAATTAACTTTATGTTCATATTTTTTTAATTAAATTTAGAAAATTTCATAACATCTCATATTTGTTTCAATATCCAAATTCATGCAATTCATTGTTGTATAGTTATTTTGTCCACTTTTCAAAACATTTTTATGACTAATTTTTCTTCTATGACAGTCTTTTAAACAATTATATAAACTAACTATCTTGAAATTGAAAGCAATTTGATTGACATTTATAAGTAAAATATATAAACAAAATGAACATATAGATTAGCATTATCTAAAGTTAAACCACTTACAAGAACATTGATAATTGATAGATCACAAACATATAAAATTTGATAAAAAAAACCTCACCTCAACTCTTACTTTTTAAATTGCAAAATCTATATGCATTCTTTTTTTTTTTTTGAACGGTTGCAAAATCTATATGCATTCATTCTAATTTGTGGAAATTACATATGTATACAATGTAAAATTACTATAAGGGTAGAAAACTTTGTTTGCTTAATCAGGTAGTATCGATAACCATACAAGGCAACTCTAGTGACATTTTAGGAAACCCTATTTCATAAAATGTAACTGTATTAAATGAAAATGGTTCAGTTAATGCTTCCGGTAGATCGAGCGTGTTTAGTTAAAAGAAATCAAATCTGAATCGAATTATTATTAAATTAAAAAGAGACACATGACGAAATGTCTGAATATTATAATCCGTAGGTGCTGGCATAAATCTTCAAAAATCGTCTCGATCATCATATTTAAAAACCATCTCAGATCCGATTTCACCGGAAATTTATCTATATAAGCGCCATTCGGGAGCCAACTAAGAGCACCAACAAACCAAACCAAAAGAAAGGCAATGGCCTCTCTTAGCTTGTCTGCTGTTCCCACCACGACCTCCTCACTGTCCTCTCGCTCCCCCTTGTTTTCCAAAAGCTCAACCCATCGTTTCAAAGTCTCATGCAAGTCATCCGCAGATGACCACTCTGAAAACAACCCAAAGCTCATACTTCCCATGCAGAATGTTGACCGGAGAAATATGCTCCTGGGGCTAGGCGGTCTATACGGTGCAGCCAACTTGACCAACATCGGTTCGGCCTTAGCATACCCCATCACTGCTCCAGAAAATATTTCAAACTGCGTTCCTGCGGATGTCGGCTTTAACACCGAAGACGCTGTAAGAGGCAGTGCTTGTTGCCCTCCAACCACACAGACTTCCGCAGTTCCTTACGTCTTGCCTGAGTTCAGTGAACTTCGTGTTCGACCCGCCGCAGATCGACTCACTCCGGAGTACATCGCAAAGTATCAAGCAGCAATTGCGGCCATGAAGGCTCTCCCCGAGGAGGATCCACGCAGTTGGAAACAACAAGGTAAGATCCATTGCGCGTACTGCAATGGAGCTTACACTCAATATATGAATAACCATCCGGAGCTAAAAATCCAGGTTCACAACAGCTCGCTCTTCTTTCCTTTCCACCGCTGGTACCTCTATTTCTATGAGCGTATCTTGGGTAGCTTAATCAATGATCCAACTTTCGGTTTACCGTACTGGAACTGGGACAATCCCAAGGGAATGTTACTTCCTGAGATGCTTGAAGCCCCTTACCCTAACCCAGACCCTACTAGACCACCCAATCCCAAATTCAACCCACTGTTTGACCCTTACCGAAATGTCGCACACTTACCTCCCGCCATTATTGATCTTGATAGGGGGAATACAGGAGGTGACAAAAACTGTGTAGCCCAGATAAGCGAAAATCTGACTGCAATGTACGATCAGATGATCGCAACCACCACAGCAAATCCAGATGCCTTTTTCGGTACCAATCCCGATCTAGATCCTAAAAAAATTTTGGCTGGGAGTATAGAGAGCGGTGTTCACACAGCGGTGCACGTATGGGTGGGTAACCCTAGGATGGCTAACAATGAGGACATGGGGAACTTTTACTCGGCCGGGTATGACCCAGCCTTTTACCTCCATCATTCCAATGTCGACCGCACGTGGCATGTTTGGAACGCTCTAGACGTCAGAAACATAAATCCAAGTAACGACGACTGGCTGAATGCATCATTCGTGTTTTACGATGAAAACCAACATCTTGTACGTGTCTATAACAAAGACTGTGTAAACATCGAGAAGATGGGGTACACTTACGAACCTTCAAGACTCACATGGCTCCAGGGTCGCCCGATTCCTCGAAATAAGGCGTCCAACATTGCAGCCAAGTCAGTGGGAGTTGTGAAGAAGGTGGAGGAGATTGAGTTTCCTGTGAAGTTAGACCAGACGGTTAAGGTTCTAGTGAAGAGGCCAGCTACAAAGAGGAGCGAGGATGACAAGAAGAAAGCAAGTGAAATGCTGTTTTTGGAGGGAATCAAATACAACGGTGAGCAGTTATTCCAGTTTGACGTGTTGGTGAATGATGTAGACGATGGGATCGAAACCACCCGGGTTTCAAGCGAGTTTGCGGGTACTTTCGCCCAGGTGCCACATGGCCTCGGAGGAGGGCATATGCTCATGTCGAGTGGGACGGCGTTTGGGCTCACAGAGATTTTGGAGGACCTTGAAGCTGAAGGTGATGAGTATGTTTTGGTTACTTTGGTGCCGAGGGAAGGGGCAGCAGATGCCACCATTTCCAATATCAACATTAAGCTGGTTCCCCTCGTTAATTAAAACTCGTCGATGTAACTGCATTTTCAATCTTCCTTTGCATGCATGAATCTGTTTGGGTTCGGTAACAAGAGCTTTACAGTTCCTGTGTTACCTGATAATAATTTCGTTTCAAGTTTAGTCACTAAGCTTGTTGAATGTCACTCTTTGTTGTATTTGGATTTCGATTAATAAACTTGATCAAGTAATGTTCGGTTTATTCTAGCTTCATTTATCTTTTATTTCATGTCAAAGACTCTGATATTCTTTTCTCTGTTTTTTAGAGTAGCAGATCTGGACACAAGCTGCATTTGATTAAACTCATCTACTTGTTGATCAACCAACATCAATGTCACATTACTAAAACAATTTAAAGTACACGTAATGCATGGGACAATTAAGTAAGACAATTTTTTTAAAATTTTGATACAAACAGAAAAAATAGATGAAAGTATAATTTAATGAGGATATAATAGTTTTTAGTTGACCAAAGTAACTTTAGTACAAATGATTTAAAAAAAGATAACGATATATAACGATATATAATAATGCAAGTATCCTTCACTTGTAGTGGAGTGGTGGAGAAGACTTTGGGTTTCCTTGGAGACCCGGGTTCGATCCCCACCCGCTGCATTTGGGGGAAGAGGAAATGATGGGGAAAGGGCCGGTCACCGGTTCGACTCCTGATCCCAACACGAGTTTCTAGTACAGTGCATTTACTCCAGAGAGCCTCGGCTCTTGTGGAGGGTGCAACTACCAGTCCCGGTAAAACGGGGGCACTGGGGGCTGGAAATTTCTCGTGGAGAGCCATGCCAAACTCTGATGCCAGGCCGTGGGCACGGTTAAGACACCACACTGGCCGGAGTGGGGTTAAGGGACTATCATGTCGACTGATAGTTGCGGCCCTATCGTTTGTTGTAGTACCCGCCTCTTAATCAAAAAATATAATAATGCAAGTAGGACAAATGATTTAAAAAAAGATAATAATGCAAGTAATATTAAGAAATCTAATATTCATCTTTTTAGGTTGGTGGGACTATGGGACAATTAAGTAAGACAATTTTTTTTAAAATTTTGATATAAACAGAAAAAAAGATGAAAGCATAATTTAATGAGGATATAATAGTTATTAGTTAACCAATGTAACTTTAGTACAAATGATTTAAAAAAAGATAACAATATATAATAATGCAAGTAGGACAAATGATTTAAAAACAGATAACAATATATAATAATGCAAGTAATATTAAGAAATCTAATATTCATCTTTTTAGGTTGGTGGGACTAGGGACGATACACTTGCGATATTTAAATTGGCAAAGATCTCGCGTTAACAAATGAGTTGATCCGTATATAGACATTAACAAATTGATTGTAGTCGTACACTTTATTACTTTATCATCATAAAGACTTATACAAGTTGTAATTATCTTAAATGGGTTATTCTTTAATATACTATATAACGATATGGGAGAAAGAAACATGTGAATCTTGATTTGAGGGTCATCGATTTGGTAAAAGTATTAGTTTAGGAAATCAGTGTTTAGTCTGTGCTGACATTAGTTTTAAATTAATAATTTTTTAGATACATATATTTAAATAAATTAAAATTTTAGTTAAGGCACATGCGACTTGTTTAAAAATATTTTGGATAAAATGTTCGAATAGTCTGTGCTTTTTTAAATTTTATCTATAGTCTCCACTTTTCTAAAATTATAGCCTTGATCTTCAACTTTTGGTCACTTGCACTACAAGAAATCGGAGCAATAGCGGTGACATGTGTCGCCGCTAAAGAATCCTTTGTCGCTATTAAAACTTTTAGCAGCGATATGTCGCTACTACAGATAACGCCACTAGTACTTGGTTGCAAATGCTCACTAATCGCCGCTACCATGTCGCCACTAATGCTTTGGCCGCAGTTTCGCCTGAAGATTCACCGGAGACGGCTTTATCAACTTTCAACCCAACGAAACACGATTAATTTGTTACTAAACTTGCTTGAACTCGGAAATGAAGCAAAACACTACATATTTTCTCATTAAAATCAGATTTACATAACATGATTTCTAAGATAAAGTACATGATTGACAAGAGATAAAAACTAGCTAGTGGCCGGAGCTTAACGACGGAGCTTGACGGTGGTGGTGCAGCTTGACAATGGTGGCGAAGTAATGGAGCTTGACGGTGGTGCAGCTTGACGATGGTGGTCTAGTGGTAGTAGTGGTGCAGCGTTACGATGTTGATCTAGTGGTGGTGGTGGTAGTGCAGCTTGATCGTGGTGGCGAGGTGACGAAGCTTGACAGTGGTGCAGCTTGACGATGGTGGCCCATTAACGGTGGTGGAGCTTGCCAGTGGTGGTGGCGACACGCGATGTTGCCACCACTAATGCCACGCATCGCCGCTAATGGTGACTTTTGTTGTAGCAGGGGCGGACCCAAGCCCACCCCAAGGTGGGCGGGCGCACCACCGGGAAAAAAAATTAGGGCTAAATTCCGTCGAAAATCCCGTCTGCACCCCTTGGAATTTTTCGTCCGCACCCCTTGGAATTTTCGACCTCCGCACCCCTTGGAATTTTCGACCGCACCCTTTGAAATTTTTCGTCCGCAACTCTTAGGTAAAAAGTGTTATCAATTTATATTTTAAATTTTTTGTAGTAAACTCTTATTTTTTTTAAATATACTACCTAAATTATATAACTTTTAATACCTAACCAACTAAACCAAAATACTCATACCTTTACCCACTTATAATTCCTAACTAGCTAGCATACTAAGTCTTAGCCCATTAACCAAACTCAACAATATTTCAAACTATAATAAAATAATTAAAGCCCAAAATCTGTAGAAATTCTATCCCGCTCTCTCTCTCTCTCTTGCGTCCCTACACTGCCAACGAACAACATCACCCAGCGACAACAGTCCAGCAGCCGGCGACCACCATAATCAGCCACCATACCACCGTCGTTCGACACCAAATCTAACCGGAATCCGAAAACGGTTAAGTTTCTTTGTTATTTTGATGATTTTGGTTGATATTATAGGAGAAAAAAGGGTAACAAATTTGTTAAATAGGTTTGAAATTTTGTGTGTTTTGACGTTGTTTATGGTTGTTTAGATGATTTTTAGGGTGATTATGTTGTTTATATATTTTTAGGGAGATTACAACTTACGTTATGATTTATAGGGCTTGAATAGTTGAAAATTAAAATTGAAACATTATGTTATGGAGCGATGAACTTATGTTATATAGAGAAAGAATTGCTTAAAAAATTAGCTTTAGATGATGTTTTGGATAGATTTCAAAAAATGAAAACCCGTAGGGCGTCGACGTTTTAATTATGTTTGTAACAAGGTTTGACATGTTTTTGATGATTATATAAATTTAGTTTGATGTTCGTTTGTTTACATGACCCGACCCGACCCGATACGAACCGATTTTTTTACTTATATACCTAGGGGCCTAAAATTTTTAAAAATGTTCCGCACCCCCATGAAAAAATTCTTAGGTCCGCCACTGTGTTGTAGTGTTGTTTCTCGAATAGTCCCGAATTAACAAAAATGCCACTCCCATAAAAATAATAACATAAAAAAGTATATATAAGATAGACCCACCATTAAAGAAATATAATTAAGAGTAGCCCACCATCCTCTTCTTCATCACCCTAAACTGCATAAACACTCCACCAACTACCATGTTATATTACCACCACCACCGGTGTATCCCACCCTCTCCTTTTTCTCCATCTTCTTTGTCCATAATCCCCAACACCGTCCACCACCACCTAACCCTTTATTTTTCTTGTTCTTTTTCACCAATAAATAACACACCATCCAAAACAACCACCAACGCTGTAAACCATACAATCCGACCACCCTCTAACCATAGTAGTCGCACCTCAACAGTAGCTTCACCCCTAGTTCCAATCACCGCCCAATTTTAGTCACCCCCAATTTAAATCACTCAAAATCAATCAACGAACGACACCCATAAATTAACTTCATCTCTGACGATATTGTTATACAAAATACTGTCATATGTGGCCGACGACAGTGAACGATGTTGATCGGTAAAGTTATCAGATGGTTGAATTTTTGAAGTTCGTTTGGGGTTTTGTGAGGCCCATTCATACACGAGTCCAAAGCTAAAGCCTATTTCAATCGTACGAACATTGACAAAATTTTTAACATTCATTAATATATAGAAATCCAACATTTACAATCCAAACATGTTACTTAGTGTTTACTAATAGGTAAAATACTAAATTGATAAGTTTTTGAACACCACCAACTAACGTACGACCATCTTAAACAGCAAATCCATATGCCTTTTTCGGTACCAATCCCGATCTAGATCCTACCAAAATTTTGGCTGGGAGTATAGAGAGCGGTGTTCACACAGCGGTGCACGTATGGGTGGGTAACCCTAGGATGGCTAACAATGAGGACATGGGGAACTTTTACTCGGCCGGGTATGACCCAGCCTTTTACCTCCATCATTCCAATGTCGACCGCACGTGGCATGTTTGGAACGCTCTAGACGTCAGAAACGTAAATCCAAGTAACGACTGATGATTCCTTTGTTCCCAGTTGACGAGCCATGTCCGGTATGCCGCAAAGCGTGTTTGGATTCTTTCGGCGAGCACGCGATCCACTGTAAAGAACTACCAGGGTTTAAATATCGGCATGATTGGGTGATAGATGTGTTATGTGATGTTCTTAAGCGGGCCGGGATCTCGGCCAAAAAGAAGGCTCCAGTAAATTTCCTGACTGACCCCTTAGAGGGGAGGTCCACTTTACGCCCGGCGGACATCCTTGTGTTTGGATGGGAAGGGGGAAACAAGCTTGTGTAGATCTAACTGGAGTCTCCCCCCTTGTCGGGCTCAAGGACAAGGGCTTTGTCGTAGGGCAAGCGCTCAAGGCAGAGGCGAGCAAAGTGGCAAAACATGAGAAAGTCTGCCTGGAGAATCAACATGTGTTTGTCCCGTTTACGTTTGATACCTTTGGTGGTCTCGCTCCTGACGCTGTGCGACTTTTGAATCGGGTTCAAAAAGTCGTTAATAGTAATTCTTCGTCGCTAAAGGTTTCAAACTTTGTATTTAGTAGAATTGGTTTTTCTATTCAAAAGGGGGTGGCGGCGCAACTTGTTGCCCGACTACCTGCCATTGCTTTGTAATTGCCCTTTTTCGTGTGGAATGATATCGTTTATATATTAGCTATCTAATTAAAAAAAGTAACGACGACTGGCTGAATGCATCATTCGTGATTTACGATAAAAACCAAAATCTTGTACGTGTCTATAACAAAGACTGTGTAAACATCGAGAGGATGGGGTACACTTACGAACCTTCAAGACTCACATGGCTCTAGGGTCGCCCGATTCCTCGAAATAAGGCGTCCAACATTGCAGCCAAGTCAGTGGGAGTTGTGAAGAAGGTGGAGGAGATTGAGTTTCCTGTGAAGTTAGACCAGACGGTGAAGGTTCTAGTGAAGAGGCCAGCTACAAAGAGGAGCGAGGATGACAAGAAGAAAGCTAGTGAAATGCTGTTTTTGGAGGGAATCAAATACAACGGTGAGCAGTTATTCCAGTTTGACGTGTTGGTGAATGGCGTAGACGATGGGATCGAAACCACCCGGGTTTCAAGCGAGTTTGCGGGTACTTTCGCCCAGGTGCCACATGGCCACGGAGGAGGGCATATGCTCATGTCGAGTGGGACGGCGTTTGAGCTCACAGAGATTTTGGAGGACCTTGAAGCTGAAGGTGATGAGTATGTTTTGGTTACTTTGGTGCCGAGCACTAGTACAAAAATGCTCAAAAGGGACGGTCATCAAAATGCTTTTAAGACGGTTTGTATAAAAACCGTCCTTTTATCATATTTTCATTTTCAATATTACATATAACCGTCCTTTTTTATTAAAAGTTCAACCGTCTTTTTATCTAAATCGTCTTTTTATTAGTTAATAAATTGAACCGTCTTTTTTACCCTAGTTACAACCGTCCCTTTTAGTCTAAATCGTCTTTTTCTTAGTTAATAAATTGAACCGTCTTTTTTACCCTAGTTACAACCGTCCCTTTTAGAAAATTTAATATTATGGTGATAATATTAATTTACCATCATACATAAAAGTCCAAAATTATCCATGAACCTGAATATTCAAATTAATTAGAAGAGATTAATTAGAGAAAGATAGAGAGTTAATTGGGTTAGAAAAAGTCAAAGTATTCCCTGCCCATCTATACGAACGTTGTATATCCCATAATTTCTTTTTGAAATTTAAAAATATACCAATCATGTTTATATTATATTCAATCCAACTAATTTCTTCAACTTCAACAAGGATTCGCATTCATCATTTACATTAATACATTCTTCTACTTGAGGACTTCTTCATTCTTTTACCTGGATCTTCAACAAGGTATGTTTATTAGAATTATATGTTTTTTATTTAATTTAAATTATTATTTACATACATTCATTTAGATATAGAAACCCTTTAGTTTATACCCGTCTGAAATTATTCTATTAGAGACTAATTTTGGATTGTCCCTTTCGGACTGCTTTTTTATTCAATTATTCAGTTCAGATGGATCGTAATTATTGGATGTACGAAATCAGACATACTAACCAAGAGTTTGTGATCGGCTTGCGAAGTTTTCTTAAGACTGCTCAAGAGGATCATGTGAACAAACGAAAAAAACCATCCCGTGTCCTTGTACGGAATTTAAAAATATTACCGAATTTACAGAAACAAATGAAATCGAGTATCATTTGCTGAAAAATGGATTTATGTTGAATTATACTTGTTGGTCCAAACATGGTGAGTCACTTGCTAACCGTAGCACATCTTCGATTAATTTAGAAGCTAATTATAACGACGAGAACGAGAGCCCGCACATTAGTGATGACCATGATTATTTAGACGTGGCCAATGACAATTTAAATGACATGTGCAATGATTTGGAAACCAATTCTTGCGACAATTATCAAGAAAAACTACAACAATTATTTGACGATGAAAAAAAACCATTATATGTTGGTTGTAAAAAATTTTCTAAGCTCAGCGCCGTGTCAAAGCTCTTAAACTTAAAGACAAACTACAGTTGGAGCGATAAGAGTTTTACATGTCTATTAGAGTTATTACATGACATGCTTCCCGAAGACAACAAGTTACCAATATCCATATACCGAGCTAAGAAATTGATGTGTCCAATGGAATTAGAGGTTCAAAGAATACATGCATGTCCAAATGATTGTATGTTGTACAGAAACCAGTTTGAAAAAACTCATACGTGTTATATATGTGATGAATCGAGGTACAAACGTAAAAATGATACTGGTGAATATGATGACGATGTGACAAAAAATGGACCACCGGCTAAAGTATTGTGGTATTTCCCCATTATACCAAGATTAAAGCGTTTATTTGCAAATCCTAAAGAATCAAAGTTGTTGCGTTGGCATTCTGATGAGCGTAAGGATGATGGAAAGTTAAGACATGTGGCGGATTCACCTCAGTGGAGAAACTTTGATTATGATTATCCGGATTTTGGTAACGAGGTTAGAAATATACGATTTGGTCTTAGTTCAGACGGTATCAATCCTTTCAGAAATATGAGTAGTAGTCATAGTACTTGGCCTGTCCTTCTGTGCATCTACAACCTTCCTCCGTGGCTATGCATGAAAAGAAAATACATAATGATGTCATTACTAATTCAAGGTCCAAAACAACCTGGTAATGACATTGATGTTTATTTGGCTCCTTTGATTGATGACCTTAAAGCCCTATGGAGCCCTGGTGTAGAAATGTACGATGCTTATGAAAAAGTGAACTTTACGCTGCGAGCCATGATATTTTGCACTATAAGTGATTTCCCAGCATAAGCCAATTTGTCAGGATATAGTACGAAAGGTAAAAAAGCTTGTCCTGTATGTGAAAATGAAACAAGCTCTATAAGGTTAAAACATTGCAATAAAAATGTGTATATGGGACATCGACGAATTCTTCCACGAGATCACCATTATCGAAGACTTACAGAAGAGTTTGATGGAAATGAGGAGCTTGGAAGGGCTAGGAAAAGTTTTGATGCGTTTTCACGAGTTGAAAATATGAATACCGTTCTGGGAAAAAGATATCGTACTGAGCAACGAGATAACTGGAAAAAAAGGTCAATCTTTTGGGATTTACCATACTGGAAAAGTTTGGAAGTTCGACATTGCCTGGATGTTATGCATATTGAGAAAAATGTATGTGATAGCTTGTTAGGTTTATTGTTAAATATTCCTGGAAAAACTAAAGATGGGATTAATGCCCGTAGAGACATGGAAGCTATGTGAATACGTAAAGAGCTTGCCCCTGTTGAGAGAGCCAATAGTATTTATCTTCCACCCGCATGCTATACTATGTTAGGCGAAGAAAAAAGAAAGTTTTGTCAATGTTTGCATGATATTAAAGTTCCATCTAATTATTCTGCAAACATTAAAAGTCTGGTGTCAATGAAAGATTGTAAATTACTTGGTATGAAGTCTCATGATTGTCATGTTTTGATGACGCATATGATTCCTATTGCAATTCGTGGATTGTTACCTGAGGAAGTTCGACATACAATTACAAAACTTTGTTTGTTTTTCAACATGATTCACTCAAAGGTTATTAATCCCGAAGTCTTGGATAATTGGGAGAAGGATATATATATTACCCTTTGTGAACTAGAGATGTACTTTCCACCATCTTTCTTTGATATAATGGTTCATCTAGTATCTCATGTCGTAAAAGAGATAAAGTCTTGTGGTCCTGTATTCCTACGATACATGTACCCCTTTGAAAGATATATGGGTGTGTTAAAGGGTTATGTGAGAAACCGTAATCAACCAGAGGGTAGTATTGTTCAAGGGTATACTTCCGAAGAGGCAATTGAGTTCTGCACAGGTATTGCTATCACAAAATCAATAATATAATTTAGTTTTCTTAATTATAAATGACACTTTTAATACTTGATTTATTTATAGGTTATTTGGAAGGCGTCAAAAGTATTGGTGTTCCTAAATCTCGTCATTCAGGCCGACTTGAAGGCATAGGAGGAGTTGGTAAGCAATTAATCACCCCACCATCTGATGAGTTACAAATTGCTCATTTTACTGTTCTACAACATATGACATGTATTGCTCTGTATGTTAATGAACACAAGAAAATATTACGATTGACACACTTGCGCAAGTCAAATAATTGGTATGCCAAACAACATAACGAGGGGTTTTCCGCTTGGTTGAAGAAAAAGGTGGAGGAAACTTATGGTGAACCAAATGTTGATAAGACGGTGGAGAGGTTGGGAATGGGGCCAGACTTTAGAGTAATATCTTACCAAGGGTATGATATTAACGGTTATACATTTTATACTAAAAATCAAGACGATAAAAGTGTAACGTAAAATAGCGGAGTTATACAAATAGCCTCAAGAACAAATGTCGACCAAATGACAATCGCCAAAGAATCATATTACGGTGTCATACAAGAAATTTGGGAGTTATCGTATTCTTCATTCACAATACCTTTGTTTAGATGTAAGTGGGTCAATAACCGCACAGGTGTTAACGTCGACGAACATGGTTTTGCACTGGTTGACCTTACAACGGACGGGTATAAATCAGAACCATTTATTCTCGCAACTCAAGCCACACAAGTATTTTTTGTCAAAGATCCGTGCAAACCAAGATACCATATAGTATTGCAAGGTAAGCGACGTATTCTTGGTGTTGATGATGTTGACGACGAGGAAGAATACAATCAGTTTGACGAATTACCACCATTTTCTGTCAATATTCAACAGAATAACGACTATATCACCGTTGGCACCTCATACTTACGACGATCTGATCACGACGAAGGGATATCTATCGAAAAACCAGCCAAAACCAAGGTTTATATTAATCATATACATATATGTTCTTTCTATATAATTAATTAAATTAATGTTAATTTATTAATAAAAGTTTATTTTTTTTTTCAGAACAAATGATGATGATACTTATGATCTAACGATGACGGAGGGTATTTGTCGCTAAATCGGTTATATTCTACGTTCTTATTCTATAACAATGTTTCTCTTTGATGAAACTATGATTTGGCTTTCTTAAAAATGTCATATGATGGATGCGTTTTTTATTTTATGTTCTTTGTTTCCAAATTCTTTTTATATTAAAAGTTAATTTAGGCTACATCTGTGTAACCGATAGACAAACACATCACTTTCCATATTGTGTGTTTTTTTTTCTAGAAATCAAGTTTTGAAAATGTCTGAAAAGAAAAAAAGGGGAGTTTCCAAATGCAAGAAAAAACTTTTGCATCCCGAAGAATGCACAGTTGATTTTGACAAGACGGGTAGAGCGATAGGTAAGAATGCTGGAAGGTTTATGTCCTTTATTGGTGTGGAAGTTAAGAAAACGGTTCCGTACAATAAAGTCGTCAAACATGTAAACCCTAAACTATATGAAGATCTTTGGGAATATGCGAAGGTATAGTTTTCTTCCTTTTCCTTCTAATTTGGAAAATTATATTGGTTAATTTAAAAAAAAAAGGCAAAAGCTTTCGAATTCTATGTTGTCATGTTTAATTCTTGTTCATGTTTATTGTTAATTTTAATATGTAGGCAACATGGAATATTACTGATGACCGTGGAAAAACAGTTACATTATCAAAGGCGAAGAGTATAATGAGGAAGTTTCGTTACAAACTTAGAAAACATTACGTTTATAAAGATGAATCTCCCGATAAAGACAAAGACAAAACCACTGAAAATGATACAAGTAATGATCCCTTTGAAAAGTACGATTACCTAGACTCGGAACTTTGGGGTTCTTTTGTTGCTATTGTTGATAGTGAAGAATGGAAGGTAACATGTGCATTTATTATTAATATTATTATTATATAACTATATACACTTATTGTAATATTTTATGAAGGAAACAAGCCGAAAAGCAAAGAAAAGTGCAGAACAGAACACTGACCCTTCGCATGTAGGACGTTGTGGATTTTCTGGATTGGAGCCCCATGTTGAAAGTAGATGGAATCAGCTTGTTTCAAGTTACCCAATTTTAGATCTTATTCAAGATGATCGTTCCAAAATGTATACCGTTAGTAGAGCGCCTTTCAATCCAGTTACAAAGTTATATGAACTTAGTGAACACTTTGTATCAGAAGGAGAATTGAAAGGAACACTTAAAAAATTGGTAAGCATCTACATATTTGTTCTATCTATTTATATTAATCATTTTTTAACTGTGTCATATTTTTAATAGTATTTAAAAGAAAAAAAATTGAAGGATGCTGGTTCTTATTCTACAAAGGATGTTGTTACGGAGGTAATTGGGAAGGGACACCAACATGGGGGGCGTACACGATTATATTCAGACATGATTGGTCCTACGAAATGCTTGTTTTCCGAATTAAAAACAAAGAAAAAGAAGAGCGAGGCTGTGGAAACAACAGTTGGAGCGAGCCCTGGTATTTGTGGCTCAAGTCATGCGTTCGATAGTTCGTACACAGAAATCTTGGTAATATTATTGTTAAAGTTTGTTTTTTTTTTAATTTTAATATATTTACTAAAAGCTATTATTTGCAGTCTATTAAAAAATGTGAACTTTTGGATCCTTACGACCAAGGCACTCCTACGGTTATAGGTATGGGCCGTGTTCATCCTAGTCCTGAGAGGATTATTCATAACGGCCCAATGATAGACTGTTTCGTTAAAGTTCAAATAGATAGAGTTGTTGAAGGTTGCGAAGGGATCCGTCTTTTGCCTCAGTCATGTATTCCCGGCGCCGTAGAATTTTTGGAGGACGCAAAAGCAAGTTTTATTCAGTGGCCCGCAAAATCAATAAAGGTATATTATTATATATATATAAAATGCTAACAAGCTTTTGCGCCAGTGAAGATTTTGGATTTATGTTTTTGCCACACAACTGTTTTAATTTTTCCTTTTTGGTGCTGGACACCTATGTAATAGCGAATGGGCTGAGATAGAGAAAGAGACCTGGAAGTTTGCTACACTAAATTTTGTTCTTTTCTTTTTATTTTATGTTTCTCTTATTTTATTAGTTTTTGTCTTTACAACATGCAGATATTAAACAAAGGTGTTTCTCAAATTGTAGAACCGTCCCACCATTCTATGAGTACACTTTATAGGCCACAGGTAGCTTTTAATATATATAATTATTTTTATAACTACTTGATATATAAAAGTACCTGTTTTGCCAATGTAGTTTGATGCAACATCTGCTCACCAACAACAAACGATCCCAAATGAAAGAAACGAGTATCAAATTTACTCGAATGCATTACAAGACGGGGAGGCTTTTAATCAGTTGGTAATCACATTATTTTTATATGTGTATATTTATTTGTGTACTAATATCGTTATTGGTTAATGCAGTTCACTGATAAGCAGTTTTCTTAGAATACAACAGAGCATGTTTCTTTTTCTAAACCTGATGAGCCCGTTCGTGCTTGTAAACCTACTGAGCCTGTTGTTGCGTCTAACCCTTTAAAAGAAAAAACAAAAGTATCAAAAGAAAAAAACAAAAGTATTAAATCTTTTAGAAAAGGCGAGGGCAAGGCCTCAAAGCATATATGAATTAGCGCAACAACTGGCGATTCAATCTGATAAAGCCTTGTCTGTAGTTTTTACTTCGCCGACAGGGATGTATGAGGAACGTATTGAAGAGACAGTTGAATTGGAGGCTGTTATACAGTTATGTGTCAACGACTGGATAGATGCTTGCTTTGTGCATTGGTTTACAATGTATGTTTGACTAGTTTTTGTATAAATATTTTATGCTATTAGTTTTTACAATAAAACCGAATGTTACTAACCTTATCATGTTTTTTTTTTTTTTGCTACTTATATTTTAGGTATTTATATGCAACTGGGGGACAAGAGGGTTTAAATAATACCGCATATTTTCATCCCCGTTATATTGAGGGTGGTCTTGTCTCGGACGATGTTGAATTTGTGATCGACCACATAAAAAACGTCATCTCGTTTCATAAGGACAAACAATGGTTTATGGCACCGCATATAGTCGGGTATTAGTTTGAGTTATGTTATAATATTGTTTTCATTTTTATTTATTAAGTGTTGTTTAAATCAGATCATTTTCCTACGCATGCAGCAAACATTGGATATTGGTTGTACTTCAACATCATCCTATATATAATACTTGGGTGGGTTACCTCTTTGTTTCAAAAAAAAAAGTTTAAAGGAGCCTCCAGATTACAGGATTACACATGTATTTGAAAAGGCCATAAAACAGAAAATAACTTGGGATAAGGTTGATGTAAGTTATCTTTCATTCAAGATGTTTATTAATATATTTTAATTAATTACTTGTTAATTCAATTTATTATTTAGTGTCGTCTACAACCTAACGGATGGGAGTGCGGTTATTGTGTCATGATGGCCATGTATGATTTTGTGATTTGCAACAGAGAACACATGGTAAGTATATTTATACACTCAAACTTATATACGTTTAACTACAATGTATATTAAACTGTAATCTAACTTTTATCTATCTTTATGTTTTAGCTGGTAAATAAAACTAGAATTGTTCGTCAAAGTGAAATTAACGAATTTGTAGAGCGTACTTTAAAGGTGTTCATATCATCTTTTCGTCATGGCAAGGAGGATGAATGAAGGTAAGTATATTAGTATGCTACTCTTTTTTAAGTACCTTTTTCTTCATTTTTTTTATAAATATTGGTTTAGAACACTTGAGTGAGCCTCGGAATAGTCTTTTTATTCTATATATGGAGAGTCAATTACACAGATGATTAATATACTTTGACCCGTTCATTCGTTTTGACCACAAGGCCTAGGTGCGCCTAAAAGCATTTGACAAAATAGATATCTTATATTATTAGGGGTTCCTACGAGTACTAAAGGGATTTGTGTTAATGTTGACTCTAGTTGGTATTACTTATGTTATATTTTCGGATTTGCTATGTCCTCATGATTCCAACCATGGGATCCTGGTTTATCTTAATCTTTAACGGTTGCTAATAGCCAATTTTCTGCGTTTTGATCAGTGTCAAAGGAATTCTAGCTAGCCGTGGTCGAGGAGGCTTGTGGTTATCTTGGTTGATAAAAGGATGTTGAAGTAACTCTAAGGAGGTTTTTAGATGCTAGTTTATGTTTTTGTTAAACTGAATATGCTTGGATGTTTTTTTTACTATGTTTAAATGATTACTTTAGACAATGGGTCAAAATGGATGATTCAGCTATTTTAATTATATGGTTCATTTTGTTATGTTGTTTTATTTGTTTTATGTGTTTATAGGATTCTAATTAAAAATGAAATTGAATCTAATCAATTATTCGTGAATTAAACTAATGGTAAAATAAAATAAAGCGGTGAATTAACTTAATGATAAAATAGAAAAATATTAAATCGTTGAATTAAATTGACGGTAAATAAAGTAAATCCGTCTTATTTAACCAAATCAACCGTCTTATTTGCCCAATACCGTCCTATTTGCTCAACCGTCTTATTTGCCCAATACCGTCCTCTTTGCCCAATATTTGCATATAAAGATGAAACCAAATCAAGTGCTTTTAAGACGGTTATATGGACTGTAGTTTTTGGTATCAATTAATAAGAGACGGTCATTTATCAAAAACTACGTTATTTTTAAAGACGGTTTCTTAAACGACTTATTTGATTAAAAAACCGTCCTATTAGCTGCCCTTTTTTGTACTAGTGGAGGGAGGGGGCAGCAGATGCCACCATTTCCAATATCAAGATTAAGCTGGTTCCCCTCGTTAATTAAAACTCGTCGATGTAACTGCATTTTCAATCTTCCTTTGCATGCATGAATCTGTTTGGGTTCGGTAACAAGAGCTTTTACAGTTCCTGTGTTACCTGATAATAATTTCGTTTCAATTTTAGTCACTAATTAAGCATGTTGAATGTCACTCTTGGTTGTATTTGGATTTTGGATTAATAAACTTGTTCAAGTAATGTTCAAGTAATGTTCGGTAAATTCTAGCTTCACTTTTCTTCGTTTTTTAGAGTAGCAGATCTGGATACAAATAAATCATGGCCAGTATCACTTTGATCGTTTTAGTTTCCACAACAAAAGTTTTACAACAAGCTGCATTTGATCAAAACTCATCTACTTGTTGATCAACCAACATCAATGTCACATGACTAAAACAATTTAAAGTACACGTAATGCATGGGACAAATGGGACGGACCTAGGTGAAGCCCATGGTGGGCGGCACACCCCTTGAAAAAAAGAAATTTAGTGTATTTTTTAGGAAAAAAAACTGACCGCACCCCCTGAAAATATGCTTAAATCACTAATCCGCACCTCCAGCAAATAATTTATGGATCCGCCACTAGGGACAATTAAGTAAGACATTTAAAAAAAAAAAATTGATATAAAGCGAAAAAATAGAAAAAAAGTATAACTTAATGAGGATATAATAGTTATTAGTTAACCAACGTAACTTTAGTACAAATGATTTAAAAAAAGATAACAATATATAATAAGGGAAAATTAAGAAATTGTTGGTTGACCAAGATGGTTTTCAATTTTGTCACTCTTCTGCGTCATTGGAAGGATCACTGAGCTTCGGAAGAGTCCGCATGTTATGTTGATGCGTCCATGTCCCTAGAAGCTGACACATGTCCGACACGTGTCCCACATGTTTATGGGAAGCGTCGGTGGACTCTTCCGAAGCGTCGGTGGACTCTTCCGAAGCGTCGGTGACTCTTTCGAAGCGTCGGTGGACTCTTCCGAAGGAGCGTGATACATGGACTCTTCAACATGATACGCCGACTCATCTCATGCTCAGTGGTCATTCCAAGGACGCAGGAGAGTGACAAAATTGAAAACCCTCTTGGTCAACCAACATTTTCGTAATTTTCCCATATAATAATGCCATTAGTACAAATGATTTAAAGTAGGGTGAGGGTATTGATACATCTCAACTTTTTATGTGCACATCCCCTCAAAGGCAGCGTATAGGGCTGTAAGGGGCGTATACAGTGTGAAAGGATTAAATGTGTCAGAAAAGGTATTAATACGCCTCTCACTACCCTATGAGCGGCGTATAAGATTGTGGTAGTTGAAGCATTAAACTCTATACGCCTCTCATTGCACTATGAGCGGCTTACAGGCACGACTTTTGATGAATTTAAGGTATAATTACTGACATCCAGGGAGTTCAGTCTGAAAAGCGTGAAAAGGTAACCCCATACGCGCTTATTGATCTATACGCCTCTTATCGACCGAGAAAATGTTATTTACCCAAGCATACGGGAACTATTTCATTCAAATGTTCAAAACTCACAAAATAACGATGAAAATGATGAAAATTCTCAAATAAAAACGTTGGTTGAAACCGTGAAGGATAAAGATGTCGTTTTGGGACATTAGTAATGTTTTTGGCGAAGATTCGAACCAGTCATACGTCTCCGAAAGCGTTTGGTTACCTGACGTTGATCGAGGTGAGGAGAAGGTTGCGTCTGTGCCTCTTTGTGATGACAGGGGTGTGCGTCCCGTGTTACCTGATTTGAACCAGGTGTTTGTAGATGAGGCAGAACCATCTTACATTGCCCAAAGTTATCCGCGACACGAATATGCGACTTACCATTCGTATACGGAAAACCAACACAAGTTAGAGTATGAGGAAGGTGCTAAGGACTTTGAGGAAAATGATAACGAAGTCGAAGAAGGTGCTAATGACTTTGAGGAAAATGTTAACGAAGTCGAGGAATATGCTAAGGACTTTGAGAAAAATGATAACGAAATCGAGGAAGGTGTAATGCACTTTGAGGAAGGTGTTGACGATGACGAACGTGCTAACGAGGAAGGTGCTAATGACGAGAAAAAAACAAAAAAGGTATGACATAACCGTCAATTACGTGTTATTCGTGTTATATAATGTTTATATAATTTTAGAGTGAAAAAAATGATTTTGTATACGTGTTATTCGTTATATATAATTTTTATTAGGTATGAGAAATCTAGAAAATGTTTGACCCGACCCGACCTTATCCCGAACCCGACCCGAAATTTCAAACAAACCCGAAAATTGTGTCATACATATTAACCCGATTTCGTTATCATTTTGGTGAAATATCTTATATATTCTGGTGAAATATTTTGTTAAAAATAGATTAGTTAGGATTGTAAATGAACGGAACGAACACGAACGAGGCATGTATACCGATTAAAACTAGAAAATGTATGACCCGAAATTTCATACAAACCCGAAAATGTGTCATACATATTAACCCGAACCCGATGTTCAACCCGAATTTTTTTATTGTTTTGTCGACAAATTAATATATTAATTTCATTTATGTGGATTTCTAATGTACCATTTTTTGAGGTATTTGGGTCACTTGAAGAGTTGAAGAATTGTGTTTACAAAAGAGAAGTTGCGAAAGGTTACGTCATTGTGACCCAACGAACAATAACAAAAGGTGAAGGTTCGTCAACAAGGACATTGAAGATATGGTTGCAATGCGATCGTGGCGGCGAACCCAAAAGTAAAGCAGCAGTTCGGCGTTCCAGTAGCAAAAAGGTTGGTTGTCCTTTTAGTCTGATAGGGAAACTAGACGCAAGTAGTGGTAATTGGAGCCTTGTGTGGAGAAGAAAAACATTCATAATCGGAGGCTGCAGAATTTCTCGAGGGCCACACGTTTGCTAGAAGGCTGACCCCGGACGAAGAATCACTGGTGGAGAGACTTTATCTGCAAAACATGGAGCCTACGAATATACATTTAACCATAAGAAAACAAAACCCACACAGCGTGTGCATTCTACAAGACATACAAAACATGATAGAAAAGATTAAACTCAAATTGTACGGCGATCGAACTCCAATGTAGATATTGGAGAACATGTTACAAGAAGAAATGTACGTTTATTTCACCCGGGTGAATCTCTCCACAAACGCGGACGAGGAGGGTTTTTTCGTTCATCCAGACTCATACAACATGTGGCGTGCATTCCCACATGTGTTGATGATTGATGCTACCTACAAAACGAATGAGTATAAGCTTCCGTTTATTCAAGTTGTGGGTGTGACATCGACACACAAGTCTTTTTGTGTGGCTCATGCGTTTGTCTCTAAAGAAAAACAAGATAACTTCTTATGGGTCCTGGAGAAGCTCAAAGAATTGTTGGTAGATTGTATGGAGCCACGTGTAATTGTAACAGATAGGGATCAAGCTTTGATGAATGCTTGCGATAAAGTATTCCCAAAAGCTTCCAAATTGCTATGTAGGTGGCACATCTCACATAATATTCTACAACATTGTCGGGCAAAATTTACGGATGAAGACTGGAAAATATTCAAGCTTTCTTGGTCTCGACTGTGTAGTTCTCCCACTTCGACGCTATCCAATTATAACTTTGAGCGGCTTATCACGTGACTGGCTAACGACGAACGATCAGGTACATATTATATTAGTTTACATACATTCATCCATACATATATACATAGAGACATTACAAATCATTGTATTCTATTTTTTTCAGATGTTCTGGAGTATTTGTATATTGTGTGGCTGAAAGATTATAAAGAAAAGTTCGTTCTAGCTTGGACTAACACAGTCCCCAATTTTGGTCAAGATACAACTAACAGAGTTGAAAGCCAGCATTCTAAGTTTAAGAGGTACATTAAAGGGCCAAACAACTCGCTCCATAGACTTGTGTGGCTTGTTGGCAAACTTGTAGAGTCACAACACATACAAGTAAAACTTAGTTTTCAGGAGAGCAAGTCCGTGCAAATGGGGGACCCCAGAATACCGTTTTTTTGATAACCTATGTGGTAATGTTTCCCAAAAAGCTTTAGAGTTGTTGCTTGTCGAGAGGAAAAAGCTACATGCGTTGAGGGTAGCAGGGGGGACTTGTGGCCACCACCTTTCTACGGGTTGTGGGTTGCCATGTGCTTGTCAGATAGAGTGGTGGGAAAGTACAGGTAATATAAACTATAACAAATACTTCGATCCATATAATATATAATCATCATTATACTTCATGTTTTAACTATGATTCTTGAAAAACAGGTTGCAAAATTCCACTTGTCACGATAGACAAATTCTGGACAAAACTTGATTTTTCGACATAAAAATTTAATCAAGACGATTGTAATATTCAGGCGAAAATGGATAGACTCACACAACAACTACAGGCGCAACCACCTATAGTGTTAAAAAGTATGTTGTCGAAGATGAAAGCGGTGGTGAATCCAAGTATGACTGACCATCAATCACCTGAGGTACAACAAGATACCCGGGGCCGCCCAACTATGAAAGCAAAACAACAAAAGAATGAAGAGCTTGCGAGACGTAAAGATAAACAACCCAAATCACAGAGGAAGGACTACACTCAAAAGCCAGTTGTGCGACGTAGTCGTTCAAAGAAAAGTAAAGAAAAAATACAATTCCGATTATAGACAAATACTTTCCACTGTTGGCCGGGCACAGATATATACGTACATACATACATATTTTTAGAATTCCTTTTCAATTTTTTATATTTTTATATTTTTGAGTTTTTTTATTTTTTTTGCCAGTTATAGGTACAAAAACATGATCGAGCGTTTTAAGGATTGGCTTCCATCTATGTATTGGAGATACATAACACATATCGAATATGCCCAGCCGGACGGTAACTGTGGGTTTCGATCCATAGCTATGGGTTTGGAGCAGAAACAGTGGAAGTGGGTCCGCCAACAGCTACTCGACGAGATGTTTATTAACAAAAAGCGTTAGGGGCATATACTCGACTCTTTGGAAAAGGGATGTTACAACAATGTGTATCGATCAATAAATTGGTTAGATGTGGAACCTGCACCAAAGGCATGCTGGCTGTTGTTTCCCTACACAGGGTTGTTGGTGGCTCAAAAGTTTGATGTGATTGTTCAACATTTAAGCAACGGTGTTTGTCAAACTTACTTCCCGATGTTCGATGGACCGCAGGTTTACCCGAACCTTTCCATTTTAATGATCGCTTATGTCGAAGGTGGCCGTTTCATCATGGTTAAGTTAACGGATGATTGGCCGATGCCAATACCAAATGGACTTTGGAATATATACCGAAGTATGGAAGCTATGGAATGGGAGACAATGTACATGTCTCGTATTACACAGGGTAGGGCGTTCCTAGGTAGTAATAGAACTCGACGAAAAGAATTTATTAACTTGTTATAGGTGTAGCATCCGTGAAATATAGTGCACGCAACGAATTTATTAATGTTTCTGTTTTAAGTGTTTAATTATTTTTTATGTTTTAATTGTTTTATTAATTTTTCTCTTTTAATGTTTAATTCATTTTTCTCTTTAATATAATTAAATTAAATTGTAACATCCATCAAATGTAGTGTACGCAACAACGTTTTTATAAGCAAATGTTAATTAAAGTGCTTCATATAAAAGAAAGGAGTACAAAATAAAATAAACCTATTGTTTTAAAAGGAATTGAAACTGTTGACTCAAAATAAAAATGAAATCTGTTTTTTTCTTTTTTTGTTTTAAGAAAATGAATTAATATTAAGATAAATAAATGAATAAATAAAAAAGCTCAAAAAATGCCAAAAACTGGCCCTATACCGGTTTCTACGTGGATCAAACTCGAGACCTCTCAGTTACGTGCACCCGTCCCTTCCACTAGGACAAATGTCTCACCCATTCATAATCATGATTCTTAATTCTCTTATACAGAAGTAATATGTTTCATAAATAAAAAATCCCCAAAAATGCCAAAAACCCGCCTCAAACCGGTGTGTGCCCGGATCGAACGCAAGACCTCTCAGTAATGTGCACCCGTCCATTCCACTGGGACAAGTGTCCCACCCGTTCATAATCCCGATTCTTAATTCTCTTATACATAAATGATAAGTTTCATAGATTAAAAAAGAAAAAAAAAAACAACTCCCTGTACGGTGCTCATTGATCCATACGCGTCTCCTGGTCCCCAAACACCTTTTCCAGCTTCAATAAAGGGGTAAATAGATCTAAAAGTTCAAACACACACACTAAAACACAAAACACACACACACACAAACGCTCTGGACCACACGATTTTCACAGGACGAACTCTAGACCACACGATGAGGATCCGCTCTCGTATCGTTTTCGCTCTTGTATCTCTCAATACGGTCGGAATATTCAAGGTTAGTTTGTATTCCATATATTATTGATAAATCTTCAATCTTTTTTTTTATTTTTTGGTTTTATTTTCGCCGTTTGTGGTGGTGTTGGGGTTGTGGTTGTTGTTATCGTTGGTGGGGTTTGACGGTGGTGTGGATTGACAGTGATTAGGGATTGACGGTAGTTAGGGTTTGACAGTGGGGGGTGGTTGTGGGTCGGCTGTGGTGGTGGTGGTGGTTAGGCGGCTGTGGTGGTGGTGGTGGTGGTTGTGGTTGTGGGTCGGCTGTGGTGGTGGTGGTGGTTAGGCGGCTGTAGTGATGGTGGTGGTGGTGGTGAGGCGGCTGTGGTGGTGGTTGTGGTGGTGGGTCGGCTGTGGTGGTGGGTCGGCTGTGGTGATGGTGGTTGTGGTGGTGGTGGTTAGGCGGCTGTGGAGGTGGATGAGGTGGTTAAGGGTGGTGGTGGGCTATGGTGGTGCCGTGGTGGGTGGTGATTGTGGTGGTGCTTGGATTTGATTTTTTTATTTTTAACAATATATTTTCGGATGCCGAGTCTAATGCTATAATTGTATGTTTTATTAACAGGATATCGAAAGTCGGTGTTTTGATGGTGGTCGTAGCGTAATCCTTATGGAGAAGTACATTGCGTTCATATTTCAGATTCAACCGCTTAACTGCGTTCGTATTCCAGATTCATGCACTGGAACGTCCACCAACGACAATGCTTCTGCACCCACAATCTCGATGGAGAACTCCTTCTGAATGGATTGGTTCTTCATGTTGTGGAAGCGGATACCAGTGACTGTTAGGGTGGATTTGTTCTTTGATGCTGGATATGGGGTACCGGTACGCAATTCAAATACAATCGGCCTACGTTCGTATTTCAGATTCATGCACCAACGAGAATGCTTCTGCACCAACCATCCCGAGGTAGCGCAAGTTCGGGTCGGAGGTTCTTCATGTGGTAGATGGGGAAGCGGAAAGCACGTTGGATGAATTGGTTCTTCATGCTGGAGATGGGGTACTGGTACACAATTTAAAGACAGTCGGCCTGTCTTGGTATTTGGGTGTTACACCTATCGTTTTCCTTTGCAAGAATTTAAGAATATGTAACAATTAGCGATTTAGGGTTTAGGGCTTAGTCGTTACATTTTGTATCAAAGTAACATGTTTTGTGTATTAATATAAAACGATGTTTTGTGTATTTATTGCGTTATGGTTAATAAATGACAAGTGAAAAACAATTAAAGACATAATAATAATTGATAAATAAAAAATTTGACAATTTATAATACACACAATTCATTTCATAAAATATGAAGTTTTAAATAATAATAATAATACTTAATAAAAAAACATATGCATATTTAAAAAAAAACGATGATATAACTAGACCCGGCAAACGGGCCAGGTCGGGTAGGGTCACGGTTCAAAACAGGTTCGGATCAAAACGGGCCAATTAAAAAAAGGGTTGTTTTGGTTCGGGTCAAAACGGATTTGGGTTGGAACGGGTAGGCCAGATCTGCTCTACCCTTTGAAAAATGAATTAAACATTAAAAGAGAAAAATTAATAAAACAATTAAAACAGTAAAATTAATTAAACAATTGAAACAGAAAAATTAATTAAACATTAAAAGAGTTATTATTAAAAACTTCATATTTTTTGGTGAGAGTAAGGGGTAGGCCAGATCTGCTCTACCCTTTCTAAAACATTTGCCAAAGAGCCTCGGTGAGAGTAAGGGTAGGCCAGATCTGCGCTACCCTTTGAAGAAAGCCCTAAATGTTGGAAATTGAAGAAAGCCCTAAAACCCCATTAAACTGAAATACCCCTTGTATTTTGACGTATTTTAGCTTATTTTAACGTATTTTTAGAGTATTTTAACGTATTTCGGCGTATTTTAACATATTTGGGCATATCTTGACGTATTTTAGATTATTTTATTGTTTACAATTTAATGATATTAAAGAGAAAAATGAATTAAACATTAAAAGAGAAAAAATAATAAAAGAATTAAAACATAAAAATTATTTAAAAAAAAAACGATGATATTTTCTTATAATAAAAATATGACGTTTTATAATATTAACACATTTTTAATAATAACATTTTAACACTTAAGCAATGGTGTTTGTCAAACTTACTTCCCGATGTTTGAAGGTCCGGAGGTTTACCCGAACCATTCCATTTTATCGATTGCTTATGTCGAAGGTGTCCATTTCATCATGGCTAAGTTAACGGATGATTGCCAGATGCCAGTACGAAATGGACTTTGAAATATACACCGAAGTATAGAAGCTATGGAATGGGAGACAATGTACATGTCTCGTATTACACAGGGTAGGGCGTTACTAGGTAGTAATAGAACTCCACGAAAAGAATTTGTTAACTTGGCAAAGGTGTTACATCCGTGAAATATAGTGTACGCAACATTTTTTATAAAAAAAATATTAATTAGAGTGTTTTATAATATAAAAATCCTTAATTACCTCACAAGATTTTTTTTTTAAATTAAAACCATATGAATCGTATAGGGCAAGGAGACGCCTATACAACTCCAATACGGTGCTCATTGCCCGATACAACTCCCCTGGTGGACAATCTATACGATCCTCACTGACCCATACGCCTCCCCTGGTTGAACTATTCCCTCTTTAATGAAATTATTCACTCTTTAAAATGCCAAAAACCGGCCCTAGAACCGGTATCTACGCGGATAGAACTCGAGACCTCTAAGTAACGTGCACTTGTCCCTTCCACTAAGACAAGTATCTCACCCATTCATGATCCTGATTCTTAATTCTCTTATACAGAAGTTATATGTTTCATAAATAAAAAATCCCCAAAAAATGCCAAAAACCTGCCTCAAACCAGTGTCTGCCCGGATCAAACTCAAGACCTCTCAGTAATGTGCAGCCGTCCCTTCCACTGGGACAAGTGTCTCACCTGTTCATAATCCCGATTCTTAATTCTCTTATACATAAATGATAAGTTTCATAGATTAAAAAAGAAAAAAAAAACAACTCCCTATACAGTGCTCATTGATCCATACGTGTCTCTTGGTCCCCAAACACCTTTTCCAGTTTGACTAAAGGGGGAAATAGATCTAAAAATTCAAACACACACACTAAACACCAAAAACACACGCACAAACGCTCTTTCTCGTATACTCGGTCTCTCTCGTATCAAGCTATACGCTCCGGATTTTCATAAGAGGTTAGTGACTCATTTCATCTTTCCCGTGTCTCTTTTTGATTTTTTTTTAATTTTGGCCGGTGCTGGTGTTTGATGGTGATTATGTGTTTGATGGTGACGGTGGTGGTGTTTGACGGTGGGTATGTGTTTCACGGTGGTTAGGTGTTTCACGGTGGTGGTCTTTGACGGGGGTGGTGTTTGACGGTGGTTAGGGTTTGAGGGTGGTGGTGTTTCATGGTGGTTAGGTGTTTCACGGTGGTGGTCTTTAATGGTGGTGGTGTTTGACGGTGGTTAGAGTTTGACGGTGGGTAGGTGTTTGACGGTGGTGGTTAGGGTTTGACGGTGGCGAGGTGTTTGACGGCGGTTATGGTTTCACGATGGTTAGGTTAGGTGTTTCACGGTGGTGGGGTGTTTGACGGTGGTGGCGGGTCGGCTGTAGTGGTGGTGGCGATCGGCTGTGGTGTTGGTGGTAGGTCGGCTGTGGTGGTGGTGGTTGGGGGTCGGCTGTGGTGGTGGTGGGGGTCAAGTTTATAATTTGACACGTAACTGAAACGAAAAAATTTATAATTCTATAAAATTGGTTAATAAAATTGTTGTAATTTTATAATTTGACACGTAACGGAAGCGAAAAAATTTATCTATAAAATTGATTATTAAAATATGTTATGATTTTATTAATATTTGACACGTATTATTTTAGAATTCTATAAAATTTGTTAATAAAATTTATTATACGTTTATAATTTGACACGTAACTAAAACGAAATATTTTATGATTCTATATAATGGATTATGAACATATGTTATAATTTTATTAATATTTGACACGTATTATATACTAATTCTTGCAGATATGTCGTCAGACGAGGAGGAGTTTGGTGCGGGACCAACTCCTGGATTCGATTCGATGGCCGGGGGTAATTGTTCGGGTATTCCCTATATGGACTACCCAAATGGGTCTAGGGAGTATAAACGTTTTACCAGATTGCGACATATGAGGGTGGGGCGGCAGAGGGCGTTGTCATGGGATGCTTTACAGGAAGTCGGGGAGGAGGAGAGGGCCCGGGGTTTAATCAAGGAGAAATCCCCATGGGATCGCATGTTTTCGGTGGCGGCTGGGTCTCTTATAGGACCATGATGGTGGAGTTTCTGTCCACGTTCGTCTTTCGTCCACGGTCGGCTGACCGGCCGAATTCGGATATGGACATCCGAACGTGGAACCACCGCCTCCCGAGTTATCTTTCTGTTTTTTCGGGCAGCGACAAAATATGTCGCTGTCAGTTTGCTGTTGCCACCGGGTTTTATACCGACGATGAATTGGTTCAGGACATCTATACCACCGTGATCACGGCTATGTCTGATGATCAGTTGTTTGCTTGGTGACCCACCCTATGTCCTGGACCCTTCTGTAAGAAGGCCAGAGTATCGTTGATTCCTGACCCACTCGTTTGTTACATATACCGCTGCATTGCCACTTCGATCTCTGTGCGTGGCAAAAGCAATAGTGGGTCACGAAGGTGGAGCTGTTCTTTCTGCACTGCTTATATACGGGCACACCGTGCGGCCTCCATCGCTGTCTGGCGGAGTATTTCGCCTCATGGGCGTAGCCGTTTGATTGGAGGGGCGTTTATCACAAGTATTGCCCAGCATTGCGGCCGGTATTTCCCATTCCTCGATGATATGCTGCCGCCCGCACCTTTCGAGCCCTTAGATCTTAGGACGATGAGAGGGATGAAGATAGCGGTGAACTTTCCGGATATCGGGCATCAGTTTGTTGACAATGACCAACATATTTTTGTACCCGAGCCGATAGTCCACCAGGCACAGCTCAACGCTGGGGAGGTGGAGATGCCGCATGTTGCTGACGTGCCTGTTATGGATGGAGACGTGGAGCCTGAGGTTGACCAAGGGCCGCATCCGCATGAGCCGCCACAGATTCGTCGACGCGTTTATCATGCAGTGAGGTTGCCTCAGTCCACCCAGTGTCTCCTTGAGAGGCTGGTGACGGTTCAAGACGATATGATGGCAAGTTAGACACAACAGTTTCAGCGGATGGACAGGCGGATGCACCAAATGGAGGATTTGATGGAGTGGGTGATGGCTAGTGAGGCCGAGAGACGTACCCAGGCGGGGTTGGCAGTTCGACCCCCGCCACATCCACGAGTGTATCCGGGTACCGACACGGAGGCAGACCCGTCCGGGATGCAGGCAGGCACGTCCGCTACGCAGATCCATATGATAGGTGGTGGTGGTGATTCTGATGGCACCGATGAGGACATGGAGGAGTAGTATTTCTATTTGTTTGGTGAACTTTATTTGTTGAACATTTGTGGGCATGTATGAACAAATATTTATTTCTTTTTGTTTATTTTGGTTGTGTTGGGCATCTATGGACAATTATTTATTTCATTTTGGTATGTTTAAACATTTGTAACTTGATGAGTGTTTGTTCCTTTTATTATTTATGCTTAGTCGACTTATTAAAAAAAAACAAACATTTTTTAAAAAACTTAATATTTATAATAATATTAAAAAACGACATTTATAATTAATATTCGATTACATGTCCTGTATAAACTTAAATACTAATGATATGTGGTTGAAAACCGGTGTTCGTAATCGTGTAACTTGATGTGTTTTACATGAGTTTTAATTCCGAATAGCCTACTCTTAATTAAAATGTGTTGCAGGTTTGATGGAGTTTAAGGAACTTTTTGGGAGCTTTATGAGTCACCGGGACGAAAACCGGACAATCGGGACGCGTTACGGATCAACCGGGAGTGCAAAGTGAAGAAATTGAAGAAGTGGAGCTGGAGAGGCCGTCGCCGACGGGATCCAGGCCGTCCGGGATGGGATCTAGAAACACCCGTATGCCATTTTGCCCGTAACCAGCGTGTTAGGCCGTCGGACGGAGATGATCATTTTGGAGGCCGTCGCCGACGGGCGCCCATGCGTCGGCGACGGGCTGTGTTTTTGTCAAACGCGATGTTTTGGTTTTTTGTTGCTACAAACGATTTCCATTGGTCCTTGGGGCATGAAAGACGGGAGTTACATGAGTTTTTGGTTTTGAATATCATCTTGGAGCCTAATTCACCTACTACATCATCTCCAATTCATCTCTAACATCATCATCACCCGAATCATCAATAATCATCATCATCATTCACAATCATCACTCCACAAACCCTAATCATCCATAAAACATTCTTTCCACCATCATTTTTCACCAAAACCCTAATCATCAACCAATCCTCCATTATTCAAGCTTCAAGATGATCCGGTTCCAATCATCCGGTGATCAAGTTCCTTCAACCATGAGCGGCTAATCACCTTTGTTTCACCCCGGTGTAGGTAGTTGTATTACTTAGTGTTTTGAATTGTGTTTAGTTTTGACTTGTGTAACAAATTGTGTTTTGATTTTGAACACCTTTGATAATTGCCGTGTATTTGAATTGAATTTACAAATTGTCGAACGATGATAAAGTTATGACTTTGTGAAATGAGTTTGTGCACTTATGCGTTATCTTGGTTAGGATTTACTTGTGTTGATTACGAAGTGCATTCTTGTCCATTCTTATGAATGCTGATAGTTATTGGCACCTAAGTCACGATACACTAAATCTGTTAATCATTTATCCAATTAGGTCAATTCTAAAACTTGTAGAAACCTAGGTTTGCAATTACCGAAACCGGGTGTGAAACCTTTTTCTCATTATTGTTTATCAATCAATTACTTTCTTGCAAATTGTTAATCATTAGTAATTTAATCAACTCCATTAGTTTAATTCACATCTTTTTAATCAAGCAAAAATACAAAAATATTCTAGCAAGCTTCATAAATTGTGACATTCATTTTAATTCAATCGAATCCATTCGCAAACCACATACTCTTTGTGGTTCGACCCCTTGCTACCACTAACTATTGGTTAAGGGTAATTAGGGCTTATAAATATTATCTTTGACCGGAGCGCGACACTCCGATCAAAATTTGGCAGGCGTCGGCGACGGGCTGTGTTTTTGTCAAATTCGATGTTTTGGTTTTTTGTTGCTACAAACGATTTCCATTGGTCCTTGGGGCATGAAAGACGGGAGTTACAGGAGTTTTGGGTTTTGAATATCATCTTGGAGCCTAATTCACCTACTACATCATCTCCAATTCATCTCTAACATCATCATCACCCGAATCATCAAGAATCATCATCATCATTCACAATCATCACTCCACAAACCCTAATCATCCATACAACATTCTTTCCACCATCATTTTTCACCAAAACCCTAATCATCAACCATTCCTCCATTATTCAAGCTTCAAGATGATCCGAAACAAGTTCCAATCATCCGGTGATCAAGTTCCTTCAACCATGAGCGGCTAATCATCTTTGTTTCACCCCGGTGTAGGTAGTTGTATTACTTAGTGTTTCGAATTGTGTTTAGTTTTGACATGTGTGACAAATTGTGTTTTGATTTTGAACACCTTTGATAATTGCCGTGTATTTGAATTGAATTTACAAATTATCGAACGATGATAAAGTTATGACTTTGTGAAATGAGTTTGTGCACTTATGCGTTATCTTGGTTAGGATTTACTTGTGTTGATTACGAAGTGCATTCTTGTCCATTCTTATGAATGTTGATATTTATTGGCACCTAAGTCATGGTACACTAATTCCGTTAATCATTTATCCAATTAGGTCAATTCTAAAACTTGTAGAAACCTAGGTTTGCAATTACCGAAACCGGGTGTGAACCCTTTTTCTCATTATGGTTTATCAATCAATTACTTTCTTGAAAATTGTTAATCATTAGTAATTTAATCAACTCCATTAGTTTAATTCACATCTTTTTAATCAAGCAAAAATACAAAAATATTCTAGCAAGCTTCATAAATTGTGAGATTCATTTTAATTCAGTCGAATCCATTCGCAAACCACATACTCTTCGTGGTTCGACCCCTTGCTACCACTAACTATTGGTTAAGGTTAATTAGGGCTTATAAATATTATCTTTGACCGGAGTGCGACACTTCGATCAAATTTTGGCGCCGTTGCCGGGGAGTGCGTGCGCTTTGTGTTTGGATTATTGTTTGAATCTACGTAATTATCTGTTTAATTTGCATAGTTTCTTTTCTTGTACTTTGTTTTTTTTCCTTGTTACACGGGGTGTGTTACTTGTGCAGGTTACAGGTAGTGCATGCATACGCGGAATTCCGGGAGGACTTCACCGTTAGTCTACGAACCGGAAATCGAAAGAGTTGCAAGAAGGAATTTAGCAAGCCGGTTGGAAGCAACACTTGTTTCTAACCAAACCACCTAAACATCACAACTTACACCATCCATTGAAACCGGGTTCAATGGCAAACTAGAACTCTAACCAAAATCTCAATTACCCAAACCTCAATCAAAACCAGTTCCAAACTTGAGGAAACTTTAACCCAGCCCAAAACGTCCAACCTATACCTCAAGAGCAACCGGGTGGTAATAACAACTCTAGACCACCCACACCACCTTTCCGGAACCAAAATCCCAACAACACCCAAAGAACACCCCAACAACAAAACCTTCACCGACATAATTCCTTACCCAATGACTTCAATGACCGGAATGTTAATTCCGATCGTAGAGGCAACCGAGATCGTGGAAATCCCACGAATGAAGACCTGTTCTTTAATATAGATGAATTGAGAAACGCTATCCCGGATGATGAGCCGTTTAGTGTTCCCGGTTTCCAATCGTCGGAGCATGTGAGTGTTCACACGGAATATTCGGATGATGGGGGTAACTATGATGATCGGGTCGATGATGAAGATTGGGGGTATGTGAATCGTGGCAATGTCGACAATGCTAAAGGGTTTAAAGATGAGGAATTTGGCTACCAAAATGCCAATATTGTGGGGAACGACAATTATGGGTATGGGAATGTGAGAAATGACGGTTACGAAAACAACCGTCAACCAAACCGGAATGATGGGTTTTACAACAACAATGTTAACCCTAACCGGATTCCTTGTTTCGTGGGAGGAGGTAATCAAAGAGGTAATCAAGGTGGAAACCAAAGAGGTAACAGAGGAGGTGATCGAAGGGATAATCGAAGGCCAGTTGATCAAGAAGTTAACGGTCCACATCGTCGTCAACAACCTCCACGGGGAGTAAATGACCGTTTTAGGCCGGTGGTCACCGACAATGACTCTCCAATAGACTGTGAAAGAAGGATGTTCGATTGCAAGCCCCACTACATCAACATACTTCCCCACTTTAATGGGAGGTCTAATGATGAACCATACACTCATTTGGCGGAGTTTTCGTCCATATGTAGCACTATCGGGGGGCATAATTTTGCATTGGAAGAGGTCAAGCTTTGGTTATTTCAGTTTTCACTAAAAGATAAGCGAAGCAATGGTTTCTTACACTTCCAGAAAATAGTATTCGGACATGGGGCGAGATGCAACAACTTTTTCTTGATGAGTACTACTTGATGGCGAAGACCGATGATGCTCGTGATGAAATTAGGTCTTTCAGCCAACTCTCAAGTGAACCATTGCATGAAGCTTTCACAAGGTACAAGGAATTGATTCGAAAGTGCCCACATCATCAAATTGAAAAGTGGGAGTTGGTTAAATGCTTTGTGAGAGGATTGGATGACGAGACATAGAATCGCCTTGAGTTAACGAGCAATGGAACGTTATTAAGTAACCATGAAGATGATGATTGGAAATTTCTCGAGAGGATGAGCAAGCGGTCAAAGGCAAAAGAGTCGGCCGATAGAGCTAAAAAACATCCCGTATCCCGGTCACTTCCCGATATTGACTCTACGGATCGGATTTCTACTTTAGAACGGGAGATAGCTCGCATGAAGAAGAAGGAGGTGAATGCGGTACAGTTTGCGGTGTGTGAAGATTGTGGGGAGATTGGTTATCGGACCGATCAATGTCAAACAGGACCAGGTGACTACACTGAAGAGGTAAACCAAGTGTTTGGTGATAGAAAGAATAATGATATGAATTCGAACACTTATCATCCCGGATTGAGAAATCATCCCAACATCCGATATGGGAATGCCGCAAATCAAATGAACCCAATTTTCAACCGGGTAACCAAAGCGGGTTATCATATCAAAATCGCCAGGGTGGTAATCAAGTGGGTTACCAACGTAATTACAATCAAGGGTACCAAGGACGGGATAATAATTACCAAGGTGGGTACCAAAGGAATTACAATAATCAAGGTGGTAATGGAAGCGGGTCGAATAATCAAACCGGTGGTGATGATTTGAGTGCCAAAATGGACGCTTTGTTGAATGTGGTTAAGGAATCTAACAGTGATATTAAGGAGATAAATAAGACAAATGAGATTCGGGACAAAGCACATGAGGCATTAGCAAAGTAAGTGGGCCAACTTGCGGAGGAAATGGCTCAAATGAGGGGAAGCATGGGAAAGCTTCCAAGTGACACCACGGTGAACCCTAAGCATCAAGGGTCAAGCTCGAAGAACACACGTGAGGTACCAATTAATAAAATAACTTTACGTAGTGGTCGAGTCATGGGTAACGGTGTCAAAACACCATCACCCCAGTTTGTTGAAGGGGTGGTGGAAGATGCTAGTGATGATGAACGTGAGGATGGTCAAATGGGTCAAAACAAAAACAATTTAAAAAGCAATAATACCACACCTGTTATAACCATCCCCGTCCCTAAGGCTAAGGAAACGGGTGTGGAGGTTAATACCACCCCGTATCCCGAAGCATTGAAGGGACCCGTGAAGAAGGTTGTAAACAAAAGAGGTCCACAACAAGAAGAGTTGTTGGAAATTTTCAAACAGGTAAAAATTAATTTACCTCTTTTAGATGCAATCAAGCAAGTACCATCGTATACTAAGTACTTGAAAGATTTGTGTACCCAGAAACGAACTCATAAATTTCCTAAAAAATTAGATTTAACTGAAAATGTAAGTTCGATTCTTTCAGGTACACTTCCACCTAAGCTCCAAGATCCGGGTGTGCCTATCATTTCAATTCAAGTAGGTGATTTAAAAATCAACCGGGCACTTCTAGATCTTGGTGCTAGCGTGAGCATTCTACCGGGTAGTTTATATGACCAATACGAGTTTGGTCCACTTCAATCGTCAAACACCACCGTGGTGTTAGCTGATTTGACACCCAAACTATCCCGTGGAATTGTCTCGGATGTGATAGTAAAAATCGAGGATTTTTACTATCCGGTGGACTTTTTGGTACTTGATTATGTGGCCAAGGACCCAACCAAGCAACCTACGGTGATTTTGGGTCGACCGTTCTTAGCAACCGCAAATTCTCAAATTGATTGCAAAACAGGAACGGTTGACATGACATTTGGAAACCGAAGGTTAAGGTTGCATGTTTTTTCCGGACTGATGAACCCTTCAGTTGATGATGAATGCTATATGGCGGACATTGTTGACACGTGTATACCTCTTTGCGACACAGTCGTGGATGGGGAAAACACAATGGAGGATTGTTATGTGTTTGACAGGTCATAGGTGGACATGAACAAGAGCATAGACGAGGAGGTGAAGAGTTTGGAGGTGCTCGCGGTTAAAGTGGGAAAACCGACATGGACGCACCAAGTTGAGAGTTTACCGGAGAGCATTGACACCAAATTGAAGCCGTCATTGGTAGGGCCTCCGGAGGTCGAATTGAAGGCGTTGCCGAAGCATCTTAAGTATGCTTACGTTGGTGAAGGCAACACACTCCCGGTTATCATTGCACCAAACTTAACCGAGGAGCAAGAGGAAAAGTTGATGGGTGTTTTGGTCACCAATCGGGCGGCGATTGGATGGACCATTGCTGATTTGAAGGGAATTAGTCCCTCAGTGGTGATGCATAAAATCATCACGGAAGAAAGTGTGACTCCCGTTCGAGATGCACAACGGAGATTGAATCCGAATATGCGAGAGGTGGTGAAGAAAGAAGTGTTGAAATGGCTTGATGCGGGTACTATTTATCCGATCTCGGATAGCTAATGGGTGAGCCAACGCAGACGGTTCTAAAGAAAGCGGGTATACAAATCGTCAAAAATGACGCAGGTGAAGAGGTAGCCACTCGGCCGGTAACCGGGTGGCGGATTTGTATTGATTATAGGAAGTTGAATACCGCAACTTCCAAAGATCATTTTCCTTTACCGTTTATTGATCAAATTGTTGAGAAATTATCCGGGAAAAATTTTTATTGCTTTTTAGATAGCTATTCTGGTTATAATCAAATCGCCATCCATCCGGAAGATCAAGCAAAGAGAACGTTTACTTGTCCCTACAGCACATTCGCATTTAGGCGAATGCCGTTTGGACTATGTAACGCCCCCGCCACCTTCCAAAGGCGCATGATGAGTATCTTCTTAGATATGGTGGGGAAGTCTTTGGAAATCTTCATGGATGATTTCTCAATTTTCGGGTCGTCGTTTGAGACTTGTTTGGACCAATTAGAAAAAGTATTAAAAAGATGTGTAGAAACTAGTTTGGTCTTAAGTTGGGAAAAGAGCCATTTTATGGTTCAAGAGGGAAGCGTGTTGGGACACGTGGTGTCGAGTCATGGGATAGAGGTCGATCGTGCAAAGGTACAAGTTATATCCACTTTTCCGTATCCCACGAGTGTTAAAGGTGTTAGGTCATTTTTAGGTCATGCGGGGTTTTATCGACGGTTTATTAAGGGTTTTAGTGACATAACCAAGCCTTTATGTAACTTGTTGTTAAAAGATCAACCGTTTGATTTCAATGAAAATTGTCAAAACGCGTTTAACAATTTAAAGAAAAAATTAGTTGAGGCCCCAATCTTGCAATCACCGGATTGGTCATTACCATTTGAAATTATGTGCGATGCAAGTGATTATGCGGTGGGGGCCGTGTTGGGACAACGGGTTGACAAGAAACCCGTTGCCATATACTACGCGAGTAAGACTCTTTCGGATGCACAATTGAATTACACCACCACTGAAAAAGAGCTACTCGCGGTGGTATATGCATTGGATAAGTTTCGGTCATATATATGGGGGAGTAAAGTGATTATTTATTCTGATCACATTGCTGTTAGGTACCTCATGGAGAAAAAGGATGCCAAACCGAGATTGATCCGATGGGTGTTATTGCTCCAAGAGTTTGATTTGGAGATCCGGGACAAAAAGGGTACCGAGAATGTGGTAGCGGACCATTTGTCCCGGTTGATAGTTGAGGAAGATCCTAAATCCTTAAAGATCAATGAGTCGTTTCCCGATGAACACATTATGAAATTAGATAAGTTATCGTGGTATGCTAACATTGTGAATTATCTTGTTACATGTGACTTACCGCAACATTGGGATAGACGGAGGAGACAACACTTTATGTCTCAGATTAAGTATTACCGGTTAGAGGAACCGCACTTGTGGAAAGAGTGTGCGGACCAAGTGATTCGAAGATGCATTGACGATGAGGAAATTCCAAGTGTGCTGAAGCACCTACATTCTTTTGCATGTGGTGGCCATTTTAGTGGTCACAAAACGGGTCACAAAGTGTTGAATAGTGGTCTTTATTGGCCAACTATTTTTAAAGACGCATTTGAGTTTTCTAAGAATTGTGTAGAATGCCAAAAGTTAGGGGGTATTTCAAAAAGGGATGAGATGCCTATGCAACCAATCCTCGTCGTTGACATTTTCGATGTGTGGGGTATTGATTTCATGGGCCCATTCCCCAATTCTTATGGTAATTTATATATCTTGGTGGTCGTTGATTACGTATCAAAGTGGGTCGAAGCAATAGCCACCAAGACAAACGACCATTCCGTAGTTTGTAATTTTGTTCAAACCAATATTTTTTCAAGGTTTGGGATTCCTCATGTCATCATAAGTAACGGAGGATCTCATTTTAAAAAATTTCGGTTTGGGAAACTCTTAAAACGGTATGGTGTTGACCATAGAATTGCTACCCCCTATCACCTGCAAACAAGTGGGCAAGTAGAGGTGTCAAACCGGCAAATTAAAGAGATTTAGCAAAAGACCGTACGGGCGGACCGTAAGGATTGGTCAATTAAGTTGAACGATGCTTTATGGGCCTACCGTACGGCACATAAGACACCCATTGGTACTACACCTTACCGGTTGGTTTACGGTAAAAATTGTCATTTACCGGTTGAACTTGTGCATAAATCATTATGGGCTATTAAAGAGGTCAATGTTAAATCTGATGATGCAGGTTAGGAAATGAAGCTTAATCTATGCGAGTTGGAGAAGCTAAGGGAAATGGCATATGAATGCGCATCCAAGTACAAGGATGGGATGAAGAGGGCGCATGACGCCAAGTTGAGGGAGAAAGAGTTCGAGATTGGGCAAAAGGTGTGGCTCTACAACTCGAAGCTCAAGTTTTCCCCGGAAAGCTCCGAAGCAAATGGATGGGACCCTATGTGATCACCCGGGTAGGACAATTGGGTGATGTTACCATCGAGGACCCGAACGATGGGTCACGGCAAACGGTCAATGGTCATCGGCTAAAACCGTTTCTCGATGGTAACGAAAAGGTGGATGAAAACAAGGAATCGGTGAGCTTCGTGGTAAGCATCCCGGTTTATGAGGTCGACTAAAAAGGACCGGTAACACTTTGTGTAGAGTTATGTATAATTTTTTTTAATTGTTTGAGTAATTTGGATATAATCGTTTTCGTTTCATGCTAACCCCCTTGATTGTGTGATGTCCGGATATTCCGAATGGGTCATGAAGACGCAAGGTATGCTTTTAGACTTTGTTATGTGCATTGAGGACAATACACAACTTTTCGGGGGGTGGTAGGACCGTTAAACGGTTTGGTGTTTTCAAATTTTAACTTATAAAAATTTACAAAAAGATTTTTAATAATTTTTAGGAATTTTAAATATATATAGTTCTTTTATAAAAAGCCCTTATTTTTCTCCCTATTTTTTCATAAAAAAAAACATAAAAATGGAAAAACCCCTACCCGTCGGCGACGGGGTATAGACCCTTCCGGGACGGGCTCCCAAAACGCCCGTCGGCTAAATGAACCCGTATCCAGTCAAATAAGGCGTCGCCACTAGGACCATTTTTCTGTACCCGTCGGCGACGGGTGGGAGTCGTCGGCAACGGGCTCCTGTTTGTTCTCCGGCGCTGAAACGATCTTACACTATAAAGTTGACCCAAATCACCTTGATACCCATAAAAACTTGACCCAAAGTGTCTCTTAACCACACAACTGACCCGAGATTGATCCAACACCATTCTAAACCTGATAATCTCGTGAATCACTTTCCCTATCTCTCTTATTCACTTCATCTTCTTCCCCTTTCACTCTAAGAACCCTAAAACCTTCAAGCTTCCATAACTCCTTCAAATCCTAACCAAATCATCTGATTTTTTAGTCCATCTTGTGTAATTTTTCGAGAGGAACAAAACCCCTATCACGGTTTTCATCAATTCTTGTAGTTTGCAAGATTTCTAGGCGTGCAATTTTGGGTTTTTGAAGGGTGTTCATCAAGTTCCTTGCTTTACATCTTTTCTTAGTTTTTCTTGTTCATCCACATCAAAGGTATGGATTTCACTTAAATTTACGCATGATTATCATATGTTTAGTTGTTTTTCTTCCGAAAATTTTAAACTTTTTAGTTTAAGAGTAGGTTGTTTAAACAATGTATGTTATTCTAGCATGAGTTTAAGTATGATTGGTTGTTTTGGATAGGATTTGAACATGTGATAACCATAGTGAAGTGATTGCACTCGTTATTTACATGATTGAACTTGAGCATGATGTTGAAACTTTGTTGAACTCATAAGAAATTGTGAATAAACAAGTAAACATTGATATATAGATGACAAAATAGGCGACTTTGGAAGTTTAAAAAGGCGATTTTGCATTTGCTTGTTAATTGAAAAGTTCAACATCATACATTATGTTCAAAATTTGAGAGTTTATTGAAGGTTGGGTTTATATTGATGATTTGTTTGTTTTGTGATTGTAGTTATGGCTGGAGGTAGGAAAAAGGCGAAAACTATGGGGCAAGGCTCATCATCCGGAGTGGGATCTTCTTCCGGATTAATACCGAAGAAGTGGGAGCAATTAAGCTCGATAGAAGAGGGTGATGCTAGGCTATACAGGCAGGATTGGGCATGGACAAAATACAAAGATAGTCAAAGTGCTAGAGTCTGGGATGAAGACAAAAATAAAGCTCTTTCGGCATTTCAAGATAAGAAGTTGGAAGCTAAACTGTGGAAGTGGAAGATGGTCAATGGTGTGACCACTGCGGTGCCGGATAGGGTAGTGTGTGAAAGGGTGGTCAATGTGGAGGAGTTTAGACAAATTGGGATTGTTCAAATGTTTGAGCGTCAAGGCTAGGAGAGAGTTCTTGATTGGTGCGAAGAAAACACTTCCCGGGTTTATTTAGCGGAGGTGTGCGAGTGGTTGGCGACGTTGAAGTTTAGAAACAGGAATGATACCCCGGATCAATGGAGATTGGTTGGTACTACGAGCCGAGGGGAGATGACAATGTCATTTGAAACCATTAACTGCATTGCATGATTTGATTCATTGGGGGTGCAAGCGTATGATTATCCAACCATTGAACATTTCTTGGATAATCATGAAAACAGTTTTGATCCGGATGGTATGACGGCGGCTATATTACCATATAACAACGGGGGAGCGGCCGCAAGGAGCCAAATGACGGTGGAAGGGAAGATTCTTCAAGGAATTTCCCTAGAAAATGTTTTGGTGAGATTTGGTGATAGGGGAGGAGTGAGAGCAAGTGATTGTAGAGTTGTTCATTCCTTGTTGTACGGGACTCTGACTTTGTCATGGAGGCATATTATCATGATGAACACACGGTTCACCCAGGAGTCGTTTCACAGGCGTATGATCCCATATGTGCGCCTCCTTAGTGCCATGATCCTCCAGCAGAACTCTCTTCCCCCAGAATCTCTTTGGGTATCTAAGCCTTTGGAAGAATTCAGTTTAGCAACGATAAGGAAAAATTGGAAGATACATGTGAGACTTTCGGGAAGCAAGTATGTGGTGACCGATGCATTGGGTCATAAGTATGAGTTTGTTAACCCAGATGCACAACAAGGGGATAAGGAAGATGTGGATATGGTTGATGAAGAAGACGAAACTGAGCCTACTGGTCCTCGGGGACCAAAGCAGAGGTATATGAGGCCACATCGGGAGTTGAATACAGAGGTGGCGAGTCTTGTGAACTTCAGGCGGGTGCCCTCATACAAGAATTTCAACCGGGGCCAATAGGAGGTGTTTGATAACGTCTCTGTGGGTATAGGCGAGGGCAGAGAGTATGATAGGAGGAGACAGAACTCGGAGGAAACACATGGATCCCAGATGCAAGAACAGTGGGCCCTCCAAGCGGCCTATCGTGAGAGGATGGAAAAACACATGGAAGAGCAGCCAATGCAACAAGCGCTCCAAAGATCCCAAATGGAGTGTTTGATACAAATGCAAGAGGATGAGACAGCCCAAAGACGGGCATGGGAGGCAGATGAGGAGAGGCGTCAAAACGAGCAAAATGAATTGGAACAACGCCGATGGAGTGCTCTATATGTTTTCACTGAAACGGCTATTAACAACGCCAATGTAACACCTCGAAAAATCACGTCCAATGAAGTATTGACACGTGTAATAAACCCTAATGAAGTCAAACGTTGAATTTAAGGGACTAATTTTTCCAAAAATCGAAAACTTTGATTATGAAAGAACTGGAAGTATTATCATACCTAAAATAAGTTTCTAAATAACCTTTTATGGTTTTATATTCACAAATGAGCCACTTGTTAATCAAGTGTAGCCGTTTATGTAATTAATTGAAAGTTTGCGCAGAAAAAGGGTTAAAAGCGTCAACATGTTAATTCCTACCTCTGAGTGACCTTTTAACAAACCAGGAGCTTCATAATATTTAATTATAACTCTCGGAAATGGCAATTAATGGTCGTCTAAGGTTTTTATGCCTATAAGTAAAGTTACGCGCAACTTTGCAAGTTAGAGGGACTAAAAGTGTCAATATGTTTAATTATACCTCTGAATGACCTTTTAGAGAACCTGAAGCATCGTAATATTTAATAATACTTTCAAGGATGCCTAATATGGATTAGATGAGGCTTCAATGCTAATAAATGATGAAATGCGCAAGTTTGCGCAATAGAGGGGCCTAAAGCGTCAACTTTTGAATCTACGCCATTCGGTGACCATTTAAGCAAACAAGAGCATAGTAATATTTAAATATATGCTTGGGAATGATTATTATGGGCCATGGAAGGCTTAGATATCATTAAATGGCATTTCGCGCTACTTTGCGCAATTAATGGACTAATTGCGTCAAACTGCAAAAGGAGGTCGAATCGTATGGTAACGGACCTTCCGGAATATGTCCATAAGTTAAACATACCCTATTTATCCTTTATATAGCTTAGATATAGGTTTAAAGGTGTTTGGTACGCAAAAATAAACTTTTATGTCATGCAGGGACTAAAAGTGTCAAAAAGTGCACAAGTTTGCACTTTGCGCATATCTCGCATTCTGAATATCCCCGGACACCCAAAAATTTATGTAAGCACTAAAATATTTTATTTTAGTGTGTGGCATGATAAAATTTCACTCGTCGCGTAATTTGGACCGTTTTTAGCGTTCGTCCGTGTTTCATCGTAATTCGACGCACTACGTGACCGTACGGCCAAAGGAACCGACATCCGACATATTTTTGAACATATTTCATGTTCCCTATGTTTAAACATCATAGTGGGGCCTTAAAATGAGGTTAACGGGCCTTGAACGTGCCTAAAGTGACCATAAAAGCTCACAGGGGCCATTTCTGTCATATATGAAAGTGCTGTTTGCTGCTAAACAGCTGTAAACAGCCTGTTCCAGCAGTTTCTATCAATTGTAAATGGGTTTTTTGGAAACTAGGGGCTTCCCATTGTTTATAAAACCATGGGTAATATGTGTAGGGTTCAGATTCAATCACGGTTTACGAGGAACGATCCTAACGGTCCTCAAAAACCTATAAATACCCTTCCCCACTTCCTTCATAACCCACACTTGATCTTGAATTCTCTAAGTTGGGGACTTTGCTCCTCATACATGAGAAATTAGGATCAACCCTCCTTGCTTGGACCCTTTGTAAGTCCCCTTTCGTGTTTAGTTTAATTATTTAGCGGTTAAAGCCGAAAAGTCAAGCGTTTCGATAAACGCTTTGACTTTTAAACGGCTAAGCCATGGTTCACAATGAACATGGCTACGTGACCGTAATTAGGTAGGTAATTAACCCTCAAAAGGGCGCCTCCTAATTACCACGTGTACTTAGTTTAATTGTCGGGTCAAATGAAAGTCAAACGGGTTAATTTTAAATAAAATGCATAACTATTAATTAAAAGTCATAAAATCAGTTTTGCCACATTAATAACTTGGTAAATATTAGTTGAACATGTCTAAGCATGTTCAACCCGACAACTCTAAGTATAGACTCGGTTCGGAACCGAAAGTCGCAGAAGTTGACTTTTGTGCCTCGTGCATTCAAATCAATTTTCAAACTCTTTTTCCAAAATGAGTCAGTTAATTGTATTTACCAGTGTAAACTGACGTATTTTCCAAAAAGGTTAAGTGACAGGTACTGAACGTAATTGGCTGGAAGCTCAGGGCGTTAATAAGGAATCTTGCAAGTTCTAGGCGTCTAAAGTCTGTTGAACGATGTTTATGTTTTAAGATCCTCCTGTGGATCCTTTACTTTCCGTTGTAATACTTTGGCATTACTTTATATTCGGAATGTAATATATTTATCTTTTGCTTCCGCTGTGCATTTATATATTGTGTTGTTTGACTATGATGATATCAACTACGTCACGATACTCCCCACCGGGCCCACCGGTAATACGTGGAAATATCGGGGTGTGATAGCCAAGGTCCTCCACGATCAGGAGCGACATCGGAGGGACTATGAAGCAGGTCTTCCCTATGTAGAACACGCGGGGTGGACCGATTATTCCAACCTCCGTGTTCCACGAGGCCCATCTGATCCATCACCTCACTGGCCCGAAGCAGTTGGGTCCAGTTTCATTTTGATACCATACCAGCCGCCACCCCAAGGAGAGCCGGGTCCCCTCGATAATTACAGGGAGATGTTCGAGGCACTCACTGGTTACCCATACCAGCCAAACCCGCCAGTTGACCCGAATGAGAGATATCAGCGGTGAGGGCGAGGTATGTTTTTGTTGTTGTTGTATATTTTGGTTTTCCTTATTTTTATTTCGTTAGTATTTATTTTGCCTAGATAAATGAACGTTGTGGGTGTGTTCCCTATATAACCCTCACGAGACCTACTCGTCCTCCCAAGCTATTGGGGGTTTAAAAGGGCTTGTTGCATAAGCTAAATGCAAGCGTGATTCCTACGAAAGTGAGTTAGGACTGTTATTGTTGTAAAGTATTTTTCCAAAAAAATCAAGGTAAATTAACGCATGATTTGGTAACACTTTCATAAAAATGGTAGAACTAAGTACCTAACAAATTTCAATGGTTGTGAGAAGCATGCTTCTACACAAGGGTTTAGATTTGTAGGTACACCATGTTCGCGGGACGACCGTTTTTGTGAAGAGAAGAAGAAGACATGAGCATCTAGCGACAAAAATCAGGTGCATGCGTTTCCTTTTTACCTTGATTCTTAGATTAGTAATAAGTGGATTGTAATTGTATGTTATTTTCCGGGGTGGAATTTTTGGGAAGTTAGCCGTGTCACATCCCTTGTGCGTTTTAAAACTCTAGTTCTTACACATTGAGGACAATGTTTACCTCAAGTGTGGGGATGGGGGAGTAGTAAAAGTTTTTGATTTTGACCCGTTCATTTAAACACTACACATTGAGGACAATGTTTACCTCAAGTGTGGGGATGGGGGGAAATTTCAAAAAAATTTCAAAAATGTCTTGTTTCGAAAACGATCTTAAAGCACAAGTACTAAGTCAACGAGGGATGTTACAACCCATTTGGTCTTTTGTTATGGTCAAGTTCGAATTAATAGCATGACGGGTATTTAGCGGGTGGTTATTTGGGAATAATTCGCCTAAGAAACTAGCAAATTATGCATGTCACATATCATACCCTTTACATATGTGAGGTTTTGAGCCACTTTTACATTATATAGCACATGCTTATGTTTCTTTGTTTGAGTGGACCATTAGTCATGTATTGTAGAACTTGCAACTTTTGATACGTTTGAGACCATAGACCGAATACAAGCATGAGAATGATTAAGGCATTAGGTAAACCTTTTCCATTTTACACCATTTTTATATCCTTACCCAAAAATTTATCCCTTAGTAGCCAATGTTGAGCCTAATCCTTTCGTTTGATCACCCTTTAGCCCACAACCTTAAACCTTTTTCTTTTGAACCCGTGTGATGGAAATTCAATTATAGGAGTCAAGTTTGTATAGTTGTGAATTATTTGTTTGCATATATAGAAAAAAAATTAGAAAATGTTACGAAAAAGAATAGAAAATTGTTGAGAAAAGAACAAAAATATATGTTCTTAGTTTGAGAAATAAAAGGCGAACATCATTGCCTCTAAGTTGGCGTTTAGTTTAGTTTTGTTTAGAATAGTTGTTTGATAATAAAAATCGAATTTTCATCATCTTAGCCATTTTAAAATATCCTATTACCTACCCTTAGCCTAGCCCCGTTACAACCCTTACAAAGACTTTATGACTTGTGCTTAGTATTCGTGATCGGTGGTGGGGAATGATTGAGTTGCAAGCCTATGCGGGTACGTGTTCTAATCGGTTTTGAGCGATCATTCTTTGAAGTGCTAATACATTATGAAAATTAGCCAATTTATAACCCGAGTGGAGAGAACATTGTGAGGGACGTGCATGAATTATTGGATTCACGGGGGGTTAATCTTGGATAACCATTTTATATGTGAATGCACTTTACCGTTAAATATGTTGAAAATTGTAAAGAGTTTGAACTTTAGTAAGACAATTGACCTTAATCTTCGTCTCGGGAATGGAGAGTGTATTCTTTGTTCGACCCACGTGAAAGTGAAAAACAGATTTGCTTGAGGGCAAGCAAAAGGCAAGTGTGGGGATGTGATACGTGGTTGAAAACCGGTGTTCGTAATCGTGTAACTTGATGTTTTTACATGAGTTTTAATTCCGAATAGCCTACTCTTAATTAAAAATGTGTTTTACAGGTTTGATGGAGTTTAAGGAGCTTTTTGGGAGCTTTACGAGTCACCAGGACGAAAACCGGACAATCGGGACGCGTTACGGATCAACCGGGAGTGCAAAGTGAAGAAATTGAAGAAGTGGAGCTGGAGAGGCCGTCGCCGACCAATGGGCTCTAGAAACACCCGTATGCCATTTTGCCCATAACCAGCGTGTTAGGCCGTCGGACAGAGATGATCATTTGGGAGGCCGTCATCGACGGGCCCCCAGGCGTCGGCGACGGGCTGTGTTTTTGTCAAACGTGATTTCCTGGTTTTTTGTTGCTACAAACGATATCCATTGGTCCTTGGGGCATGAAACACGGGAGTTACAGGAGTTTTTGGTTTTGAATATCATCTTGGAGCCTAATTCACCTACTACATCATCTCCAATTCATCTCTAACATCATCATCACCCGAATCATCAAGAATCGTCATCATCATTCACAATCATCACTCCACAAACCCTAATCATCCATACAACATTCTTTCCGCCATCATTTTTCACCAAAACCCTAATCATCAACCATTCCTCCATTATTCAAGCTTCAAGATGATCCGAATCAAGTTCCAATCATCCGGTGATCAAGTTCCTTCAACCAAGAGCGGCTAATCACCTTTGTTTCACCCCGGTGTAGGTAGTTGTATTACTTAGTGTTTCGAATTGTGTTTAGTTTTGACTTGTGTGACAAATTGTGTTTTGATTTTGAACACCTTTGATAATTTCCGTGTATTTGAATTGAATTTACAAATTGTCGAACGATGATAAAGTTATGACTTTGTGAAATGAGTTTGTGCACTTATGCGTTATCTTGGTTAAGATTTACTTGTGTTGATTACGAAGTGCATTCTTGTCCATTCTTATGAATGTTGATAGTTATTGGCACCTAAGTCACGGTACACTAAATCCGTTAATCATGTATCCAATTAGGTCAATTCTAAAACTTGTAGAAACCTAGGTTTGCAATTACCGAAACCGGGTGTGAACCCTTTTTCTCATTATTGTTTATTAATCAATTACTTTCTTGCAAATTGTTAATCATTAGTAATTTAATCAACTCCATTAGTTTAATTCACATCTTTTTAATCAAGCAAATACACAAAAATATTCTAGCAAGCTTCATAAATTGTGGCATTCACTTTAATTAAATCGAATCCATTCGCAAACCTTCGACCCCTTGCTACCACTAACTATTGGTTAAGAGTAATTAGGGCTTATAAATATTATCTTTGACCGGAGCACGACACTCCCATCAACTAACAATGTAAAATAACAAGACAAACAACACAAAAAATCCATCTGATTATCAAAAAACTTTCCCTCTTACGAACAACCCTTGAATGATTATCTTCCAATTCCGCGACTAGCAATTTATACATTCGAACATTCTCTCTCAAATACTTGACTTCGTCTTCAAGCACAACCTTCGAATCCATCAGTCCTTTGATGACCACACATGCCCGATGACACATGGGAGGATCGTGCCACGCAAAGAAGTTGCACTTAGAATGCTGAAACGGAAGAGGAATTAGTGTTTCAAAGTAGGGATGGAAAAAATACCCGACTATATACCCGATCATATATCCGATTTTTTTTTATTTATATTTTTATTTTCCATGAATCTATTGGTGATTTATTTTAGTATGTTCATAAAGTAAAAAAAATAATTTTTCTTTTAGTATATGCATTCGATAATAGTATTTACATTTTGTAAAAAAATAGTTTTTCTTTTAGACCCGACGGGTATTGGGTCGGTTATGGGACATAATTTTATAACCGGGTATGGGTATGGGATTACCAATACCCGACCCAAACCCAACCCAACCCATTGCCATCCCTATTTCAAAGTGTTAAAAAACATGGCTTAAAAAACTTACCATACTGTGGCAAGTGTAAACTTGACGTCTGAGATTAGCTTCAGCCCAAGATGTTCTTAGTGCAGCCATCCTACCACATTTGCAAACAACCATTGTCAATTTGTGATTGTGAAGATGGTTATGGCTTATTTGCAACTTCTGATACGTATCACAAGCTTTAAAAAAAAACAACTTGATAAGCCGCTCATAGGGCAATACGCGTGTATGACTGTACGGATTCTGACACCTTTTCAGGTTATACGCTTCGTATAGCCTGATGAGCCCCGTATACACTTACTTTTTTCTGAAAAGTTGGGAGAAACTTTACTTCTATACGCGTCTCATTGAGCTATGAGAGGCTTACTGAAGTTCTGTTTCTTTTTATAGTTAAAACGAAGATCCCTGGTGACAAGTACACATGTAAAGAGAATTTTTGGACTGAGCTCTGGACCACACGATGACGATCCGGAAGGGGACACACACGCACGAATTCTTTGTCTCTCGTATAGTTTTCGATATCATATCTCTCTATACGGTCGGAATATTCAAGGTTTGTATTTTTGTTGTTTTATTTTGGCCGTTTGTGGTGGTGTTGGGGTTGTGGTTGTGGTTGTTGTTTTCGGTGTTGGGGTTTGACGGTGGTGGGGATTGAGGGGCTAAGGGTTTAATGGTGGTTAGGTGTTTGACGGTGGGTGGTGGTGGTGGTGGGTCGGCTGTGGTGGTGGTGGTGGGTCGGATGGGTTGGTGGTGGTGGTGGGTCGGCTGGGGTGGTGGTAGTGGTGGTGGGTCGGCTGTGGAGGTAGATGAGGTGGTTAAGGGTGGTGGTGGGCTATGGTAGTGCCGTGGTGGGTGGTGGTTGTGGTGGGGCTTGAATTTGTTTTTTTTTATTTTTAAAATATATTTTTGAATGCCGAGTCTAATGCTATAATTTTCTTTTTTATTAACAGGATATCGAAAGTCGGTGTTTTGACGGTGGTGGTAGCGTAATCCTTATGGAGAAACTGCATTCGTATATCAGATTCATGCACTAGAACGCGGATCTAGGATTACGTGTTATCGGAGTAGCCTGTGACGTCATCAGCTCCCAGTGACGCTTGCGAACACGGTCTGCCCCGTAGCATGTCCTTCCAAGAGAGACGTTCATTAGTGTTCTCATGAGCCTTCCACCAACGGGAATGCCACTTCACTCACCATCCCGAGGGGACGCGGAAGACTGGACGGTGGTTAATAAAGGAAATCCCGACTCCACTGCTCTAACCTCCTGATCCCTTGTGCCATTGAAATGTGGTAGATGTGAAGCAGAAACCCCGTTGGAAGGTAGGGTTCGGTACACAATTTCAAGACAGTAGGCCTGTCTTGAAATTGTGTATGTTACACCCATCGTTTTCCTTTGCAAGAATTCAAGAATATGTAACAATTAGCGATTTAGAGTTTAGGGTTTAGGGTTTAGTCGTTACATTTTGTATGAAAGTGACATGTTTTGTGTATTAATATAAAACGATGTTTAATTACATTTTGAATTACGTTTCTTGTTGCGTTATGGTTAATAAATGACAATTGAAAAACAATTAAAGACATAAAAATAATTGATAAATAAAAAAATTGACATTTAATAAAACGTTATAATATACCCATTTAATAAAATTTGACATTTAAAAATTTGACAATTAAAGACATAATAATACTCATTTAGTGATATTTATATAATATTAAAGAAAAAGGTCGGGGATATTTTCATATCCAACCTCTCTAACTTTTCATATCCAACTTCTATAACTTTTAAGATGTACACTTTTTGTCCTTTGTTGGTATTTGTCCCTTATTACAAATATTGTCTTTGTTCATGTGGTAGATCCTCGATTTGTAGTAACCACAGTAGATGTTCTCAGTTTTACAAGGGGTGTTTGTGAATGCCATTAAACTAACTCTGAACTTACTTTTACTTTGGATAATCAAATTCATAAAAACTCTAAATAAATAGCCTCTAGATTTACTGACCATTACAACTGTTTTTCGTTGTGAATGTCTCAAATCTTCTTCAAGTAAGCAAGCATGGAGACAACGATATTGAGGTACCCGGTTCGATTCTACTTCTAGCGTGTGGCTCTTTTTTCCCAAGTTTTTTTTTTCCGGCAACGACCATCAACATCTAAGCTTATTCGCCAAAAAAACGTCGTCGCACTCAAATAACCTACATTAGCACTGTTCATTCAAGATAGCTTCCGCATGTTATTGGAAACCGTCACCGGAAGACGATGGATAAAAATGGTTCTGGCTGGGGATGAGATGGGCTCATCGGAACCATCGTCGTTGTCAATTCCAGCATTTTATGTCACGCGACTATCTAACTCTCACACTAGCTTTTTTGTCGATAATCAACCAAGCGACACTGCAATAGACCTTTATTACCATTGCCGGAGCACCGTCCACCAAAATTTAGGCCTACTCTATCGGTTCTCCTTTTGTTTCTGTAGCATCTCTCTCCTTCTCTCTCAAAGTGTGAAAAGGTTTTACTAGTGTGAGAAAGGTTTCAGGGAATGTTTTCACTTTGGTGGTTGTGAATTTGTGATGGGTTTAGGAGTAGTTAAAAAGTTCATTCCAGTTAGTTGCATCTCAATTAAGTGGGGTTGTGTAAATGGTTGTCACTTTATAAATTTTTTTTATTTATTAGTAATTAAGTTATCTTTCTCGATAGTTATTTATTTTTGCATTCGTAATTTCGTATACATTTTTTTTCTTCTAATTTGTTGGGGTACTTTCTTACACCTTAGACGGAAAAGTGCAAAACAATGTACATGTTTTTTTTTTTTTTTGAATGACAAATTTGAATCACTGACCGACTATTGAAGTATCATCGTGCCACCAGCGGAACCACCCGATTATACCCATCTCCACTAGGCATAATGTCTATACACCAATACTGGAGGAAACCCAATAAATAGGGAAAACCTCCTTGTGGGAATCTAACCCAGGATCTATTGGTTTTTCAAAGCCTTATCCCACTCTCAAAATGTCATTAGGCTATAAAGCCATGGACACATCATTTTTATATATCAAACTACTATTATGCATTCCATATATGAAATCAATATTCTCTGTAAAAATTTAGAACGCTTTTTGTTTGTTTTATAAGTTGAAAACATCTTTTTTAATCTATTTAAAATGATTTCTATTTTCTTTCACTCATTACTAAGTTTGATTCGAAGTTGGTGATAACCACTTTCCAATTTCCATGTCTTTCTTGGAGAACATTTTTGTTTCTGACACTTGGTTGAGTAGATATTCAATGCCGGGAATTGGAAACATGTATCTAACGCTAATCATGTTGATGACATGACTGTCTATCACATTATTCAGCTTCCATTTTTTTAGTCATGACGAAAGCAGACACAACACGGAGACTAATGACGAAAGTAACATGTGTAAGAAGGTAAAAAAAACATGTGACATACGTAATGTCACGTGCGCGCCTCACACGTTATTGCCATCATCGCTACACGTGTATCGAAGTCACAAACGTGATGTTGCCGCCGCAACGCGCGACACTGGTCAAAATTCTAGTTTTATATGGTTAATAAATGACAAGTGAAAAACAATTAAAGACATAATAATAAGTGATAAACAAAAAAATTGACATTTAATTAAACGTTATAATATACCCATTTAATAAAATTTGACATTTAAAAATTTGACATTTAAAAATTTGACAATTAAAGACATAATAATACTCATTTAGTAATATTTTATAATAATATTCATTTAATAAAAATTTGACATTTAAAAATTTTGACAATTAAAGATATAATAATAATAATAATAATTCATAAATAAAAAACTTTATTATAATATATACAATTCATTTTATAAAAAAATTGACATTTAATAATACTTATAAAAATTTGACATTTTATAATATACACAATTCATTTAATAAAAATATGAAGTTTTTAATAATAATACTTAATAAAGAAAACATACGCACATTTTTTTTATTAAAAAACGGTGATATTTTCTTCTAATAAAAACATGACGTTTTATAATATTAACACATTTTTTAACAACATTTTAAAAAAAAATCTATTAATTTTTATATATAAATATTTCACAACTTCCCCACACAAAAACCTTTTCAACTAAAATAAAGTTCTATATGTACATCACAATCGTTGGGTAATCATTGGCTGACACCCAATGATTGACATTAATTAGATGGTAGGGACCATTTTCAAACGTATAAAGCTATGAGGGGGTATGAGGGTCATTCTGAGGCGTATTGGGCAATGAGGGGAGTATAAGATTTGAGGGATGTGTAGATACTTATAGGGGATGTGTAGATAACCTATCCGTTAAAAAAAGATAACAATATATAATAATGCAAGTGATATTATGAAATCTAACATTCATCTTTTAAGGTTGGTGGGACTAGGGACGATACACTTGCGATTTTTAAATTAACAAAGATCTCGCGTTAACCAATGAGTTGATCCGTATTTAGACATTAACAAATTGATCGGAGTAGTATACTTTATTACTTTATCATCATAGTGGAGGGTTAAAATGAGAAGAAATTTTTTGTAAGAATAAAAAAGAACAAACTTCAACCAATAATAATGTTTCATTTTACTTCATTTAATTTTTGTATTTAATATGGGTGTAAGGGTATATTGGTAAAATTAGATAGATCATTAATTGTTAGTCTTCCTTTTTAATAGCTAACTAAATTAAATTTGTAACTTATTTTAAAAAAAATATATTTTTTCAAAGAAGATAAAAATTAATTTAAAGTGTATGATAAATTATGAGGTGTGTAGGATGAATTACGAGTTATGTAGGATAAATTTCAGTATGTGTAGGATAAATTTTCAAAAACGTGTAGGATAAATTTTGATGTGTCTGGGCAAAATTTTAAGTGTGTAGAATGATACTCTTTATGACTAATTAATTAGTCAAAATAATAATAAATGAGATAAGAGAAAAACTATTTAATGCTTTACAATTGTACCCTTTATTCTTTTTGTTCTCAATTTAACTTTCTTCTCAAATGAACCTCCCCCTATCATCATAAACACTTATATAAGTTGGAATTATCTTAAATGGGTTATTCTTTAATATATATACTATATAAGGATATGGGAGAAATAAACATGCGAATCTTGATTTGAGTGTCATCGAGTTCGGATAGACACTTTTTAAATTAGATACATGTAACACATTGCGAACACCACTGAGTTCCTCAGGTAAATTCAGTATGTAAGTTACTGTGTTAATTCTTTCCGTGGTCTCGAATGGTCCGACATGACGCGGATTGAGCTTTCCCGTTTATCGAAACGAACAACACCCTTTCAAGGTGAGACTTTTAACAAGACCCTATCACCAACTTGGAATTCCAACGGTTTCCTACGCTTATCAGCGTAGCTTTTCTGACGGTCACGAGCCATCGCCATTCGGTTTCTAATCTGAACGATTTTCTCCGATGTCTCAAGCACGAGTTCAGGGCCAGTGATTTGACTGTCTCCAACTTCAGCCCAACAAGGAGGTGATCGGCATTTATGTCCGTACAACTCTTCGAACGATGCGGCCTGAATACTGGTGTGGTAACTATTGTTATAAGAGAATTCCACCAGCGGTAGGTGTCTTTCCCAACCGTTACCAAAATCGATAACATATGCTTGCAGCATGTATTCGAGAGTTTGAATGGTGTGCTCGGTTTGATTATATGTTTGTGGGTGATAGGTTGTGCTCATGTCTAGACGCGAGCCGAATGATTTATGCATAGCTTAGCATAGATCAGACGCGAAACGAGGAACACGATCCGAGATGATAAAGATCGGCACTTCGTGCCGTGAGACTATAGCCTTCAAGTATATACTGGCAAGTTTGGCATACTTGTCCGTTTCTTTGATTGCTAGAAAGTGAGCTGACTTGGTTAGACGGTCCACGATCACCCAAATGGTGTCGTTCCCGCTCTGAGTCCTGGGTGTCGAATACCCAAATTCCGGCTTACGTCAGATGGATCTTCGTTGACGTCAAGAGTCTTCACCTTAGCTACTACAAAAGAAAAAACCGTTAGCCTCGCCACGGAGGGCCCTGAAGGGGGGATCCGTGACCAAGCTCCGGCGTGAGAGTAAGTAAACTTGCCGGAAGAATTGAGGAGCTTTATCCCGATGAGTATGATCACCGGGATGTTTCCTCTAAGGTGTGAATCTAATAAATGTGACACTTGTAGTAAATATGTGGGAATGATGGTCGGAATTTAATGTGAGAGTAGTAAATGTGAAGGTAGTAAATGAGATACCTGGATTGTCCCCCTGATCATCCCCCTTTGCATCCTTATATAGTCACCAGGTCTTATCATTCACGTGAGATATTTTTACGAGATGATCCAACGGGTTCTAATGGTCTTCGGGGGGCTCAGACACGTGTCTGACCCCCCACGGTGAGATCATGGTCTCATTTAATGTTTCCAGCGAAGAGGTACAGTTCCAGCAAGAGATCCTCTGCTAATCAAGCATTAAATGTTGCCTGTCTTCGCTGGTCCTTTTTCCCGCTCATAACGGTAACCTTAGTGGGCAAGGCAAATCCTTGTTGGGCTCTTCCTGTTGGGCCTGTATGATGATGGCCGGTTTTCTTTTAGTTTCTCCAATCTATCTGCAAAATAAAATTTAAAACTTTCAGGAGATAATTGAGTTTTTCCAATGTTTATTTGTATTTCTTCTTCATCATCACTGCTATCAGTTGACGATTGATCAAAGACTGTTGTCTTTTCTGAGCTTTCTTCTGAAGAGACAGACTCTTCATCTTGACTTTTCTCATCATTAGCAAACACATCCATCCATTCCTTCATCAAATCTGGTTCTTGAATGATTTGTGCAATGAATGCTTTAAACTTGGAATCAGCCGGAATGTATTTGTCCCAGCTAAAACCTTCTGCTACTCTTTCATCATCTTGATTAACTAGCTAAGCTTTCTTCTTTCCATCTTCAATAGAAAGGAATGATGACGGTTGTTGAGTAACTTGTTGATATATGGCTTTCCGATAATAATCATTATTCCCGAACGGATTCTAAGTTCCACCTGCTTCTCGATTGGTACATTCCCTCTTGAAATGTCCTTTTTCCCTGCATCGAAAACAAGGAACTTTAGATTTATCAAAACCTAAAGTAGAAACATTAGCATCACGAAAGTCATATCTTCCTGTAATCAGCTTAAATTTCTCTGCTCTCCTCAACACACTCGCTAAACACCACTTAATATCCATTAGCTCCAATTCCTCAGCATCAATCTGATCGTAGTCCTCTTTTGTTAGCATCGGATTTCCGATCCTTCCCGCAACCAAACCCTCATATAATTCTAACATTGTAGCTAGTAATGCCATATGACCTTTAGCGACTTCTTTAGAGAAATTTTGACCATTCTGAAGATGAAATTCGATGTTGCAGTGTAACACATGACCATTACCATTGTTTGAGCTTTGAGACTGATAACTTGAGGTTGAAACATTCGGATTAACATTCGAGTAAGAAGAAAATCCAATGTTGCTGATTGGACTTTGATTGACTGACCCGGATGAGTTTTCTGCGCTGAAAGCAGTTTGGACTTTTGGACTTGCTTCAACATTCTAAACATTTCCTTTGTAATACATCTTGATATCTTGTTGACCACTTGGATTGTTCATTCTAGCAATCTTTTGTTGTTCAAGATATTGTCCTTCAATTTTTTCAATGAACTGAGAAATTGTCAATTTATCATATTCTCCAATGTTCTTTAAGATCATCAGATATGTACCCCATTCTTTCTGAGGTAAAGCATCAGCTAATTTGTTAACCCATTCTTCTCGATCTTTGTTGATATCCAACAGTGACATTGATCGCACTAAATGACAATATCTCTCAATGAGCTTCTTTGTAGATTCACCCTGCAAGCTAGTAAACAAATCGAATTCTTTCTTTAATAATGATTTCTTACTCCTGATCATATCCGTACTTCCCTCAAATTTAATTCGAAGTGTTTCCCAAATCGAACGTGAAGTACCATCATGTTGAAGTAATATGAAGATGTCTTCTTTCACAGCTTGCTGAAGCAGACTAATCATCATTTTTTCTGCTTTATACATATCTCTCTCTTTATCCGACAATTCAAAAATAATTTTGATAACTCCCACATCTGTACGAGGTTTAACATACTTCTTTTCAATACACTCCCAAGACCTTGAATGATTTGCTTGAACCCAATTTTCGAAACGGTCTTTCCAACAATAGTATTCTTCAATGCCCATCAACTTTGGAGGTTTCTGCAATGTTCCTGTTTCATTTTCCATGTTCACACTCTGAGCAACGGTAACAGGAGTACCCGGGGCAGTAGCAATGGCGTTGTAAAACTCTTCTTCTATGTTTCAGTTTTAAAAAATTCACAAACACAGTCTTTGAAACGAAATGGATCACCTATAGTTCAACTCGTGCGAACTGGATGACCTTGAAACGAACTGGAATCTTTCACACAACCTGGAGACAAAACTCAAACGAACTGAATAAGTTCAAATGACCTGGACAAGGTTCAATTCGCGCGAACTAGGTCACAAATGTTCACTTCGTGCGAACTGAGTTACTAATGTTCAATACGTACGAAGTGGAGGTCTAATTTAAACGAATTGATACTTTGATGCGAAATGGAGTCCACTTCGTGCGAAATGGAAGCAAATTCAAACGATCTGGTATCCAATTCGTGCGAATTGAAGCTGACGTCACACTTTCGGACAGTTTTTCATCAAATTGATCAAGTATTAAGCCGATTTTAGGTCTGATTCTTTCAAGGATTTGTTAAAACAGTGTTTCGCACGTTATATGAGAAAATCAAGCCATTTTATCCGTAAAATTTCAGTTAATTTTAAAAAAAATGTAAAAGAAGGTGTAGAAATCAGAATTTTCGATAAAAACAGCTGAAAACGGTAAGAACCCTTCCTTCTAAGCTCTGATACCACTTGTAGGATCATTTGCATGAACAAAACGAGTCATTCAGAAGAGTTCTAATCAATACGAGAGGCGGAAACAAACATATCGACTTTGAATCAGCTTGATATACACTCTAATTGTCTTGTTTATTGATAAAACAACGTTTTACAGCCTGGAGACACTTCGGCAGTACCTCAGCTCCGGAATCAGAAAGTTACAAATGACAACAACAGACCAGCTATTTATAGATGTGCCACTTCGCACGAACCAGCACTGACCAGGTCGTGCGACCTGGTCACTTCGTGCGAACTGGTTTTTGTCCAGTTCGTGCGAACTGGTATTCTAACTCCAAAACCCTATTTTCTAGAATTCTGATCACTGATCTATCCTATCTGGCAACATGACTCGATACAAGACGTAGTCAACAGACATATGCACCAACAATTAGTGACTCGAAATCACCGTAGATATCGAAACCCTATTTAGAAGTCGAAATCTCACAAGATCTCGACATCATTAAGGGACTCAAAATCTCATTAGGATTTCGAGATTGAAAAGCCACTCGAAATCATAAAGGAACTCATAATGAGTCGAAATCTTACTAGAAACCTTACTCAAGATCTCACTAGAAATCTCAAGTTAAGTCGGGATTTCATAATTGAGTCGAGATCTCACTCGAAATCTCATTACTTTATTAAGCTGTTAATGTGAACTCAAATTTAGCTATTAAATAATTGGTTTTTATAAATACTTAGTTAATTAATTAGAATCAGATAATGTTTTACAAAACCAAAATGGCTTAACTTGGGTGAGCTTCTGATGTATCACTTCTGGCCAAAGCTGATTTGATACATCTATTTATTGTTCAAGTATTATAAAAGCCATGTTGAGTATGCATTACAAACGTGAATGTCTTAATATCTGGCAAAAGCTGATTTAATTCATTCATGTATAGCATACTTAACAAGTGCATAACTAAAGTGATTGTCTTATCTCTGGCCAAAGCAGATTTGTCATGATTACTTTGCACACATGCTTAAATGATTACACTTCTGGCTAAAGCCGATTTGTCTTCATTTAAGTAGAATTTTAACTAAGTCTATTATTTTGATATTAGTAATAGACAATATCACAACTTCTGCTGCAGAATCCTCACTCGACAATGTCGTCATTTGGATCCCACACTCACCGCGCTGCCCGACGAAACCATGCTGACAAGCGTATTGCTTCACTTATGGCCAAGGAATTGGCTAAAGTCATAGCTCAGATTGTCAGTGAAATCAATGAGGTCAGCAGCAAATCTTCTGTTGAGTTAAAGAGCGACGCGCGTAGAACTCCCTTCAGCTTTAAACAATTCAAAGCCTGCGGTCCTGCAAACTTCACTAGCGAAGATGGACCCAACGCAATGTTTCAGTGGTTTGACTCTATCGAAGTCACCTTCAGGCAAAGCGGATGCCCAGAAAATCTCCGCACTGTGAATGCTACCGGAGTCTTCCAGTCCAGGGCGCTGGATTGGTGGACCGCTGAGCGCAACAGGCGTGGGAATGATGCAGCTTATGGCCTCTCTTGGGAAGAGCTCAGGGAGCTTATGATAAAGGAGTTATGTCCTCCTCACGAGGTTCAAAAGCTGGAGAATGAATTCTGGCACATCAAGCAGGAATGAGGTGACAACGCTGGTCTCACCGCTCGTTTCAAGCAGCTGAGTATCATCTATCCTAGTCAGGTGGACACCCCTGATAAGACAATCAAGAAGTACATCAGCACTCTTCTTGACTGTGTAGCTGACTTTGTTCAGGCAGCTAGACCCGCTACCATTGAGGAAACCTACCAACTCGCCGCTGAGATCAACGACAAGCAAGTCTTGGCTGGATTTTTCAAAACCTCGACCAAGAGTCTCAATCAAGCGACCGCAACTCCCAGCACTGATAATGCAACATCTCAAGGTTCAAAGTCTTCACGTCAGAACTGCAAGCGAAAGAACAACAACAACAACAACAAGAATTATGCTACTACCGCCGCTCTACTCAACGCCGTCCCCGTACAGCCCAACAACCAGAACCGTCAAGTTACTGTTACCAACGCACCGCCTGCTAAGCGTGCGTACACTGGCATCCACCCTCTGTGCCCTACTTGCACCTATCATCATCCGGCAGGGGTCAACTGCCGCTTCTGTGCAAACTGCAACATCTATGGGCACTTTACTGCTCACTGCCATTCAGGCCCACGTCAGCAAGCTGGATAAGCTCTTCCAGTACTACCAGCTCAACCTCTTACTATTTAGGGTAACCCAGCAGTTCCAGCGCCAGCTGTCAATGCTCGAACCTGCTACACTTGTGGTGACCCTAACCATTTGCTAATGTATGCCCGCACCGCGTTGTGAAACAAGAGCCCCAGCAGCAGCAACCACTGCAGCAGCAACAACAACAACAACAACAACAAAACAACAACAACAACAACAACAACAACAACAAAAACAGCTTCAGCAGCAGCAGCAGCCACAACAAGCAGCCCGCGGGAGAACCTTCAACGTCAACGTCCGACAGGCTCAGACCGACAACAATGTTGTAAATGGTACGTTCCTTGTTAACGGTATTTATGCTTCTTGCTTATTTGATACTGGAGCCGATAATTGGTTTGTTTCGTTTGAATTCGAAAAGCTCCTAAAACATAAACGCGCTAACCCCCCAACGACCTTCGATGTAGAAATTGCCACCGGAAGAACCGTCACCGTCAGTTCCGTTCTCCGTGATTGTACTCTCGCACTCAACAATCACGTCTTTTCGATCGATCTCATACCTATGCAACTGGGTAGTTTCGATGTCATAGTAGGCATGGACTTTCTTCGAGAAAATCGTGCCGAAGTTGTGTGTTTCGAAAAGATGATTCGTTTCTCCCTTTCAAATGATGATCAACTCTGTGTTTATGGCGAAGTATGCTCGAAAGAACTGAAACTTATCTCTTTGTAGTTGCTCGATCGTCTGATCTTTGCTTGATTTTTGAGCTTGCAAAGATGAGATCTGAGCTTTTTTCAGGGCAACATCTTGTTCCAACACAATCACTCTTCGCTGCAACTTCGCTACCTCAACAGCCGTATCATCATCACTATCTCTTTCTTCAATAAATTTCATTTTGTTGGATGCAAAGAGCATGGCTGCTTCATCATGCTCAGAGAAATCGGCACGAATGGAACTTCCTACATTGAACCTGATGCCGCTTGAGCTTTCTGGTTGCGAGTGAGTTGTTTCAGGTAGATCAAAATCGAAATCGAAAGTAAAATCAAAATCAAGATCTTGTGTGCTTGTTTCTTGAGCAGCAGTAGTGACTTGTGGATCAGTGGGCATAGTAGGCTATGGTTTTGAGCTTGGGCCAGTAGAAAGAATATAAGGAGTTGTTTCGATTCTTCGTTTCTTGTTGCATGCTTGTTCAGCATCATCTGTCGAATCATCTTCAGTTTCAGGAATAGATACCGAAGGAGGGTTCCAACACTATCCTTCAAGAATTCAATTAGGGCTTGTAAATTTTCCGCAGTCATTAATCGTTGATTCTTGAACGGGTTCCTCAACTTTCCCAGACACAATCACTTCCCCATCACTGTCGGCGTCAGATTCTTCTTCATCTGAATCCATAACTTATGTTTCTATCTCAGCTTTCTCATCAGCAAGTGTCTGTTGCACGTCATGTTCTTCGGCCGCTATGCATTCAAAGGCTTTGGATTGAAAAGTATAGGAATCTGCAAACCTTGTAATTCGAATAAGTGGTCTGGGAAGAAAATGAGAGGATCTGAAATGCTTAGAAAGAGAAAAGGGCCGAAATATGACTCGAAAGAGAAATGGTTGACAATTTATAGTGTTTCGGATTGGGCCTGAGATCAAACGGCCAAGCCCCAAGTCGGAACAATGGTCCGAATTACATTCGAGAGCAATGGGCCGGATTTGATTTGTTTTATCCGAAATAGTGGGCCCCAATCCGAAACAGTGGGCCAGACTATCACTTTAATGTTTTGCATTTTCAGGACAGAAAACATCTTTCTCAAAATCAACGATCCAACCAACCGAGCAACACTTTTTGAGCATAGAAATAAGAAAGACAATAATAACATAGTAAAATAATAATAGAATAATAGTAGAGGGGAAATATAGGGAGAACTTGCCATGGGATCAAAATCGTTTTCGAACCGATTAAGGAACATTTTTCAGCTCTTCGCTTACTTAGACTGGTCCATGCGAATGTTAATATGCTTGTCCTCTTAAATCTAACACTCAATGTTCAATTTTTAGCTTTGTGATACGCTTTAGGTAGAATTATACTGTGACATATGTGTGTCCCATTCCAAGGCATACCCCTGCGATCAAGGTAAGCACAATGGTTCATCATAGCAGGTGAGTATACTGAGATCATCCTTTTATTCTATTTTTTATTTTTTCAACGCCAGACTTCCTGGTGAACAGGTCAGTACTTCTGTACAGCAGAGAGACCAAGGAAGATCCGACGAGGGCCCTTTTATTCTATTTTTTTTTTCAATGCCAGACTTCCAGGTGAACAGATCAAGACCAAGGAAGATCTGACGAGGGCGAGCCAGGTTTTGGCCCTTTTTGTGGCTCTTTTAGCAAGATATCCTGACTGTGCCCAGGTCTGCATATAATCTGGATGCAACAGAGGGACAGCCCAGATATCCCGGATGATTTATCAGCATAAAGACCCAAAACTTCAGATGTTGGCTATCTATCAACGCAGGATTTAAGACCATGAAATCATACACCGTTGGTCTGTTACCCACGAGATGTCCAGTCCATTATGTTTGTATCACTTTTGCCTCTTTTTCTTTTCAAGTGTTAGACCTATCAACACATCGCAATGGATCCAAATCTGTTCCGCATTGAAACCTTACATGTGTTAATCAAGCTCTTTATCATGAAAATTCATTTCATTTCCCAGCAACCTATTCTCCCCCTCAAACTATGCATATGTACGTATATGTCTTTTTTTTTTTTTTTTTTTGCTTTTCTCCCCCTCAAACTATGCATATGTACATATATGTCCCTCTCCCCCCCTAAATTTGTGCATCACACTTTATGCGCAAATTTACTTATTTATTTACATAAGTATTCAAACGGTTTTTTTTTTTTTTTTGTCGCTCAGTCGGTGAACACGCATCATTTTTAAAAGATCCACAAGCACATTGAATCATGAGATGCTGACAGGTTTTGTAAAAAGATCCACTGAATTAGCATCAGTGTGGATCTATTTTAGTTTAAACAATCCTCTGTCAAAGCAATCTCGAATAAAGTGCACCTTGATATCAATGTGCTTGGTTTCAGAGTAAAAGACAGGGTTTTGTTAATCTGGATAGCGGCATCATTATCAAAATAAGTAGTAGAGTTTAGATAAGTCAAACCGTAATCCTTGAGCTGGTGTTGTATCCAAAGAACCTGAGAGCAGAAGGCAGCAGATGCTGTAACACACTTTGCTTCCGCTGCAAAAGTGAGATGTTGTTTCTTACACTGCCATTAGATGAGACTGTCCCCCAAGAATTGGCATCCAGCTCATGTACACTACATATCCCTGTCCATCTTTGAATCTGACATATCGAATTTGGCAAGAACGTTGTTGAGATTCCTTGACTGTGTTGACAAACTTGCAAGCCCAGAAACATTTTCACTTCTCTCAACGAGCGCATTTTGAACTTCTTTCTCATTATACGAAAATACTAATGGCCTCCAGACGTGCCACCGGTGTGCATATCTCATCATAATCCAGACCTTGACCTTGTTCGAAACCTTGAACTGCCAATCGTGCTTTGTTCCTTATGATCACGCCGGGGTTATCTTGTTTCTTTCTGAATACCCAGCGCGTTCCAAGAGCACGTTTTCCTTTGGTGAAGAGAATCCCCATCCCTTTGTCGCACATCTGAGATACGCTTAAAAAGGCTGCGCTACAGATCAGGGACATAATTGACGTCAGAGAAGGTGAGAACCCCATTTCTGATAGTGCCCTTCATGGTTATTCTTCCAGTTTCCCCTCCCGCGAAGTTGACAAATCCACCATCAAATACCTTTTTTTTTGTTATTCAACTGGGATAAGTCTTATGTCACGTGTCTGGAACAACTACTACCGATAAACCAAGGTCTAACGATCGCCCTCCATAGCCGTTCATGCACACTTAGCGGGATTAATTAGAAACTGGAACCCAGGCCATTGTTGACCTGAGTTGACCATTGCTATTTGTATATGAAACCTCACGAAAAATCATATGATTTTTGATAGAAGTTGAGGTTTGAGGTGAAGATGTAGATGTTGACGGTTGTGAACACTGAGACTGGGATCTAGCAAGAACCGTGGGCTTCCAAACCTTAGAGTCAGTGTTCTTGTTTGAAATATTTTTCTTTACAGATTTGATTTTTGACTCCATATGCTGGCTTTGGAACCCATTTGTGTTTGAAACCCTTTGATGGTTCCTTTTTGCTAGATTCCAGTCTCCATCAAAAGGCTTGGCATGAGAAAATCGATTTCCGCTTGATCGATAATGCATAGCCTTCTGATGATGTGTCTTACCGGAGTAGTAGGGAGGATTGACACAGTTTCTAGCTATGTGCCCCGGAATTCCACAATTAAAACACGTCTGCCTTTTCGAGAAAAAGATATTTAGTTCTGCTTGTGTTATTCTCGAGAACTGATTTGGTTTCTTCTTTCCATTAGGCGCTGATTGCTTGTGTGCATGTTTGATCTTGGAAGAACCCTGCTTACAGTTATCAGCACAAGAGAAAGTATCGACAACCTTACCCTTCAGCTTTGGTTCAGTTTGCTTGAGAGTCGGGTTTTCCTTTTGAGCTTTCTTTTTCTGTGGTCTTCTGTTTTTGCGTGATTGTCTTTTCTTTAAAGGAACAGATTCAGTAGACTTTACTTTATTTGAAATGCTTTCTTCCGAATCTGATCCTTTGGGATCAAGAGTTGAATCATCTGTTGAATTGACTTCCACAGATTCCTTTTCCTCAGAAACTACGTTCTCATAAGTTTCCGCAGAATTGGCTTCCACAGATATCTCTTCTTCAGTTTCATCAGTTGAATCAACTGTTGAATTGATTTCCGTGGATCCCTTTTCTTCAGGCTCCGAGATCTCATAAGTTTCCTCAGAATTGGTTTCTACGAATATCTCTTCTTCATCTTCATCAACCTCTGAGTTTCTAACATAAGCTGATTCTGAGTTTCTGACATAAGTTGAATTGAAACTCTGAGTTTCCTCAGAATTGGTTTCTACGAATATCTCTTCTTCAGCTTCATCAACCTCTGAGTTTCTAACATAAGTTGAATTGAAACTCTTTGACTCTCTTCGGGCGTTGCACTACTTGATTCTGAGTGTTTGTCACATTCAAAATTCTCAGAAGCGCTACAATTATTATCTGATGTACCAGAATCTGCAACTTGAATGTCAGGTTCATTAGATGATCCCTGTTCATCGACTTCTTTAATAACACAATCAAACATATCAATTTTCTCATTTTTCTCTTGTTCATGAGTTTCTGATGTATCGGTTGATGTTTCAGGCATACTAGAATAGTTGTCCGAATCACCAGGACTGATTTCTGAGTCACTTGAAACAGGTGTTTCAAGTTTGTCAGTTAATACATCAGATTTCCCTGTTAAAACATTTTCATCACCACCATAATCTAAGACCACAACACCTGAATCATCAATTTTAATAAGAATACCCCGACTCTCAGCATACCAAGACATAACATAGTTCCAAGCGTAATTATCGCCTTTGCCAACATTCGAATCATCTGGAACATTAGCAACTTCAGCAACGTTTGAATGTGATTTATCATCCAATGCAGACTGCTCTTCAACTGTCACTGGTTCTGCACATGAACTAGAACAGTTAGAATTTTCTACAGAATCAAAATTTGATAAATTTTCTTGGGGCTCATTTGCGGATGTTTTAACTGGTTCTGTTTCCTTCTCTGATTTCTTTTCTGTCTCATTCACTTGTTCAGATTTTCTAGTTGATTCATTTGAACAATTTTCATTTTCATTTTTAACAAAACTCATGGGCTTTTGAAAATCAGTGGGCTTGGCATTCTTTGGTTTGAAAGGCTCCCATGGAACATAATCACTTGGTTTACCATAAATCATTTTATCATAGTTCTTTATTTCTTGCTCAGTAGTGGGCAATCTTGAGTAGTTATGATTATATGGTGGTGGAACTTGTTTGTAGCCCAAACCCTTACCCTTATTTTCTTTATAAGCAAGTTGCACATCGCACAGATTACGAACAGTGTCACTGGAAGTATCAAACTTTTTGATGTTTAACTCGTTTTGTTTATACTTTCCAGTGAGGAGCTCTAGCTCACCCTTCACAGAGTCACATTCAAGAGTTTTAACTGTGAGTCTATTTTTGTAGTCGTGAACCCAACATTGTTGTTGATTCACGTCTCTGTGAAGTTGAGCTATGTCCTTCTTAAGTGCGTCAATCTTTTCATAGAGAATTTTATTGTTCTCTCGAAGACCGATGTACTTTGCCATGACACTGTTGTAATCATCCATCATTTTAGAATTGAGTGCCCTAAGTTGTGCAACCCTATTCCTGCAAGGTTCAGTACACAACAGATAGTTCACAGTGTCAATGAGAGATCTTGGTTTGTCTGGCTGAGTTTGGACTTGGGCTTGGGGTGCTGGTTTGGCCACTTCATCAGGATGAGATACTGTTGATTGTGGGGCCTTCAAATCAGATGATGTAGCAGCCACGGGTGACGGTGAAGCTGAGGGAATCTGTGCGGTGTTGGGATGAGTAACAAATGGTGAAGTGGCAACGGCCTTCTGACAGTTGGCCATAGAAGACGATGTGTTTGCGAGATTCTGACTCCTCTGTTTGTCATCCTGGACATATTTATTGATTAAGGAGATCACATCTTTTGTTTCTGTTGTAGCATAATTGTATGTCCCCATGATAACTGCAACACGATAGTCCCATGTCTTGCTACGTGGCAAACCGTACAGATAAGCCCTGTTAATCCTACCAAGTGTCACCTTTAATCCGCTCTTCTCGATCTAAGAAAGCAGCTGCGTAAACCTTCTGATCACGTCTTCTACAGTTTCACCCTCAGTATATCTGAAACTATCGAGTTGTTTCCAGACCAACTCACGTTGACATACAGTGCTTGGAGAATTCATCGTTGAATCAAGTGATAACCCGTAAACTTGCTAACTCAAGCACTCCGCAAACGTATGAACCCGCTTCCTGTACCGCTCGTCTAAAACCTGTCAAATTTTTATACCCCAAAACAAACACCTTTTTTTTTTAATTTTATAAACCCCCCCCCCCCCCCCCCCTTTTAAAATTAGAATTTTTAGATTTTTCTACAAAAAAAATAATTTTTTTTTAAATATAATAATTAATAATTTTTAATATATTATATAAAACCTTTTAATGATAATTTAATTTTAAAATAAACTAATATTATAATTATATTTTTAATAAAAACTATTATAATATTAATGATTATTTAATGATTACCTAATAATTAAGTTATTATTATTAATATTATATTATAATTTACTTAAAATCCTAAACGACAAAAGAGATGTCGTTTCTCAGGTTTCTGTCTTCTTCGACGTTCAAACAAAATCCCGAAACCCTAAAATAACTTTCAGCCGCCGTCTTCCTCTTCGTGATAATGCCGGAGATTATGGTGAACGTTGGTTATGGAGGTGACGACGGTGTTCGGTGTTCGGAGGAGGCGGTAGGAGTAGGTGAAGGTTTTTCGGTGGTCGTCGGTGGTTGCGGAGGTGGAGGTGGAGGTGGACGATGATGAAGACCGGTGAACGGATTTGGGTGGTCGTCAGCGATTGACGACGGAGATGTTTGAACGGGATGATGTTAATGATGATGATGACAATGAAAGATGAACGACGGAGATGAAGAACGATGATGTTTCATGTGAAGTGGTGATGGTTATTTGTTGATGATGGTGTGTATCCGAGACCGAGAAGGTTGTTGTTGGCTGTTTAGGAAAATAATAAAATAAACTAATATTATAATAATAACCTGACAAGTAACTCCGAATCAGAATGTATCTCGGATGAAGGTTGATGGTGTGTTAGGCTAGTCGGCATGGTTGATGGACCATCCTTGAGGATGATCCTCCACGTATGCGCCACGTCATCATCCTCCCAAGATTGGTCCATCCTCCAAAACTAGAGGGCATGGTTAAGTTGGTCCTAGTCATCATCCTTCACCACTTTTATGTTTTTTTTTTTTTAATCTTTCACTTTTTTTAACATTTAACAAATAAAGTAACAAAATATTTTCATTAATATTAAAAAACATTACATAAACTTAAAAAAAAAAGCAAAAAAAAACATAAACTTAAAAAAAAAGCTTAAAAATATCCTAATATATTAAAAAAAAAGCTTAAAAAAAAACTTAAAGAAATGGAAGACATAGGTGAAGCCATGATAATTTTTGAGCGAGAAATGGGGTGGTAGTGTGTAAAAAACGGTATAAAATATGATGAGTTTTTATAAAAAGGGAAGAGTGGTTTATAAAATGTGAGAGAGATGGGGTGGTAATGGGTGAAAAGTTGTGAAAAAAATGGTTAAAGATGTGAGTATTTATAAAAATGGAAGTGAATTGGGGTATATTTTAAATTATAACCGTTTGAATATTTAATGTTAATTAGAAAATTAATTTTTTTTTTATTTTAAACGGTCACAAACGATCCGGGGCCCACCACTTAGCTTCGTCGCAAACGGCTAGAACCCGACGATCAAGACGGGACGGGGGGGGGGGGGGGGGGCGGCACGGTGTTGGGACCGTCGCCGACCCAGGACGATCCGGGGATGAACCCCATGCCGACTAGCCTTATGAAGATGTGATTTCGGATTGTTACGGACGAAGAAAGATGAAGATGAACTATGTCAGATGATTTCGGATTATCACGGATGAATGACAATGAACTCTGATGAAGGTTGTTGATCGGTGATGATGATTCCGGATTGTCGGCTTGTCGGCTGCTGATGATGATGTTTGAACAGTGATGATGAATGTACGATGATACTATGATACTGATAAGATGATGACAGATGATGTAATGAAAATATGATGACTGAACAGTGATGTAACTTATAATATTTTGAAGATTTGAGAAAATATAACACCTTTTAACCAAATCCAGCAAAGCAAAATATAATATTATTTTCGAAGAACGCGAAGAACACGATGAAGATCCCAAAGAACACGATGAAGATCTTCAACCAAAAATGAAGAATTTCTTGAGTGTTTGATATCTAAATGGCTCTGATACCAATTGTAAGTCCCGAAAATACGGATCAAACAACGATATCAAACAATCACCAAGTATGGGCGGAATCCAAACTTGATGATCTTCAAGAAATAATCAAGAACAATATGAAGATTTGAATATTCAAAGGCTTAAACTTGCATACAATATCAATTGTCTAATACAAGTTTCTAAACCCAATGAACCAACCAACCATGCTCCTAATTTCTAACTTCTATTTATAGTAAGGGGTTTCCCCAAAACCCTAGGCCCATAATTCCCCCAAAGCCCACTCTATTACCCCCCACTTCTAGAACTTGATCCATTAAGCAATTAATCTACTAATCCATAAACCTATAGGGCCTAACAGATTCGGGTGCCGATAAGAGTTTTGTGTCCTTAGCATTTGAGCCTTTGCTTTCGATGACTAGAACGAAACTAAGAAAGCCCTTGACAGTAGAAGTAGCTAGTGGTGAACCTGTTGTACTCGACTCGGTTTTTCGAAATTGCCAGTTGAACCTTAATAACCATCTTTTCCTTATTAACCTCACACCGATGCAACTCGGGAGCTTCGATGTAATAGTAGGAATGGATTGGTTATCCAAGTACCATGCTGAGGTGGTATGTTTTAAAAAGATTGTCCGTATTCCTCTTTCGACTGGTGCTATCTTAGAAGTTCATGGGGAGAAACCCGTTAGTGGTCTTAAACTCATGTCTTGTACCCAAGCCCAAAAATACCTACGAAAGAAATATGTTGCTTTCTTGGCGTATGTCGTAGAGGAGAAAGGCAAGTGTAAGATTATCTAAGACATCCCTGTTGTTCGGGATTATCCTGAGGTATTTCCTGAAGAATTACCTGGTTTACCCCCTGTACGCCAAGTTGAGTTCCATATTGATCTTGTACCTGGTGCAAATCCCATTGCTAAGTCACCTTACCGTCTCGCACCGTCTGAGATGCAAGAGTTGTCTAAGCAGCTTCAGGAGCTATCTGACAACGGATTCATTCGTCCGAGCTTTTCACCTTGGGGTGCTCCTGTCCTATTCGTGAAAAAGAAAGATGGATCTTTTAGGATGTGTATCGATTACCGTGAGCTTAACACGCTTACCATCAAGAATCGATATCCCCTACTTCGCTTTGATGATCTCTTTGATCAGCTACAGGGTGCTACTTGCTTTTCAAAGATTGATCTTCGTTCTGGGTATCATCAACTTCGAGTGATCGAAGAAGATATTCCCAAGATAGCTTTTCGTACGAGATATGGTCATCATGAGTTTACAGTTATGCCTTTCGGTTTAACTAATGCTCCTGCTGTTCTCATGGACTTGATGAATAGGGTTTGTAAGCCTTATTTGAACAAGTTCATCATTGTATTCATTGATGACATTCTGATCTATTCTAAGACTCGAGCTGATCACGAGCAACATCTTCGTCTTACAATGGAGCTCCTAAAGAAAGAGCAACTTTTCGCCAAATTCTCCAAGTGCGAATTCTTGCTTAAGGAAGTTCAATTTTTGGGATACATCGTCAACGAACAAGGTATTCATGTAGATCCCACCAAAATCAGTGCGATTAAGGATTGGGATACACCTACTACTCCTACCAAGGTTCGTTCTTTTCTTGGTCTAGCGGGTTATTACCGCCGTTTCATTGAAAACTTCTCCAAGATTGCGGTTCCTCTCACAGTTTTGACTCAGAAGAATAAACCTTTTGAGTGGGGATCCAAACAGGAAGAAGCTTTCCAGACCTTGAAACAGAAACTCTGTAATGCACCGATCTTAACTTTACCTAAGGGCAATGATGATTTTGTCGTATACTGTGATGCATCCAATTTAGGCCTTGGCTGCGTTCTTATGCAAAGAAACAAAGTCATAGCTTATGCATCAAGACAGCTGAAGGTACGCGAGAAAAACTACACTACTCATGATCTTGAATTAGGTGCAGTAGTTTTTGCTCTCAAAATCTGGAGACACTACCTTTATGGTACAAAGTGTGTAGTGTTTACTGACCATAAAAGTCTCCAGCATATCTTCAATCAGAAAGAACTAAACATGAGGCAACGACGTTGGGTTGAACTCCTAAACGACTACGATTGCGAAATTTGCTACCATCCAGGTAAGGCAAATGTTGTGGCTGACGCATTGAGTCATATGGAACGTGTCAAGCTTCACTATGTTCAGGTTCAATCTGATATTCAAACCCGCATTTCTCAGCCTCAGCATACTTATGTTAACAAGACTTGATGGGTAAAGAATTTCCGTGTCATATTAAACCTGAGCTTGAACTGAAAGACTTTGGGATATTCTATTTCATGGGCCGTTTGTGGGTTCCAAGTATAAACGATCTTCGCACCTTGCTTATGGATGAAGCTCATAAGTCTCGTTATTCTATTCATCCTGGTGCAGACAAAATGTATAAGGATCTTCGAACCCAGTACTGGTGGCCAGGTATGAAGAAGGACATTGCCTTATATGTTTCCAAATGCCTTACTTGTCTTAAGGTTAAGGTAGAACATCAACATCCCTCTGGATTATTGGAGCAACTAGAGATACCGGTTTAGAAATGGGAAAACATTGCTATGGATCTCATTACCAAGCTGCCACGTACAAAAAGAGGTCATGATGCCATTTGGGTTATTGTTGATCGTCTTACAAAGTCAGCACATTTCTGGCAGATCTGTGAGGATCTATCTGCTGACAAGCTTGCTAAATTATATGTAGATAAGATTGTATCTCGACATGGTGTTCCTTTGAACATTATATCTGACAGAGCTGCTAGATTCTCGTCTCGCTTTTGGAGAACCATGCAATCTGCCATGGGAACCCAGCTTAATTTGAGCACAGCATATCATCCGCAGAATGATGGTCAATCTGAGAGAACAATCCAGACACTGGAGGATATGCTAAGAGCTTGTGTGATTGATTTTGGTGGTAGTTGGGATTCGCATCTACCATTGATCGAATTCTCCTACAACAATAGTTATCACTCTAGCATAAATATGGCTCCTTTCGAAGCTTTATATGGTCGAAAATGTCGTTCACCGGTCTGCTGGAATGAGATAGGTGAAGCTCCGCTTACTGGACCTGAACTCATTCTAGAGACTACAGATAAGGTCAAGAAGATTCGTGATAACCTACAGACAGCTAGAAGCCGTCAAAAGAGTTACGCGGATCGACGACGCAAGCCCTTAGAATTCCAAATTGGTGATCACGTCCTACTCAAGGTATCCCCTTGGAAAGGTGTGATTAGATTTGGGAAGAAAGGAAAACTTGCACCACGCTATGTTGGACCATTCAAGATCGTTGAAAGAATCGAAAAAGTAGCCTACAGATTAGAGCTACCTCCTGAACTTGGAAATGTCCATCTAACATTCCACGTGTCCAATGTCACACCCCGACCACGTGGAACAACCAAACGTGGCGGAAACGTCGGGGAGTGTTGTAACAGAATTAATTGTTTCAAATCCATGGCAATTGAAGTTTCGTTTTATTAATCAAACATGAAAGTTTACATTGTTTTAAACAAGAACCAAAGAGTACATAACACAAGTTAACTAGTTCTTGTCTCGTTTTAAGTCACTAAGGCACAGGTCCGCCTAAGTATGTCTTGATAAGTTCTATGCATAATCTCCTGAAAACACATGTGAAAATAGGAACGTCAGCATAAAAATGCCTGTGAGATACATAGGTTTTTTGAAAACAGAATTCATGACTTATGTTTGAGAAAATGTTTAGTCATGAACCTTGTAATTTGCTTTGTCTTGTAAATCATTTGAAAAACGATAAGATCAGATGATATGTATAAATAAGAGAATAATGTATGGTTAAATGAATAACCATGTAAAATGAGTTTGTATAAGATAAGTTGTTTGTAAATCAATGTCTTGTGAAAAGTATGTTATTTGTATAAAATGTTATATGTCTCAAATTGAAATGATTCAAATAATGCTACAGTATGTGATACCATACAAACACTTATATATAGGAAGTACCAGCGGCGTATCCACCGTGCTTGTATCATATTACATACGCCTCGTTACTTAAATCACTTACTCAAACCAAACCATCAAGATGAAATGTTTAACAATTGTAGAAATGTTTATGTATAGTCAAATGTCTATTGTCAAATGTAAATCATGTCAACAGATACAACTGGTTCACACGGTTCAATAGTTACAAACGGTTCATATAATCAAAGGGTTACGACGGTTAACATAGTCAAATGGTTACAACGGTTCAAAATGTAGTATAATGTGTTCATATGCTGGATGAGCATATGCAACATAAATGCAATGTAAAACAATGTACTAAGTATGCACGTAATGGACATACATAGCATAAGTGTAATGTAAAACAATGTACTAAGTATGCACGTAATGGACATACATAGCATAAGTGTAATGTAAAACAATGTACTAAGTATGCACACAATGGGCGTACATAGCATGAAATGTATTGTAAAGTGATGTACTAAGTATGCCCATAATGGGCGTACATAGCATGAAATGTATTGTAAAGTGGTGTACTAAGTATGCACACAATGGGCGTACATAGCATGAAATGTATTGAAATCATGTACTATAAATGTACTAATAAACATAGCAAGTATATGATGTGAAAACAGGAAAGCATGAAAGTAACAAGTAGGCACATGTGTTTCACCCCAAAACAGTTTGGAAAACAGTAAAAGAGGGGTCTATGTACTCACTTGAGATTGCTTAGTAATCCTTGAGTAACAACCAAACAATGCTAGAGATCACGGATATCAAACGGCACCTAATATAGGTAACTATGTTAATATACCGGACCTAAATCGGAGGATCAGATAGAATGAGGGCTCGTAAACCAAATGAGTATGGGAACTCATGTAGTATGGTTTAACAAAGCCTACATACTAAATGAAACCTAGCCTAAGTGCTTACGACCCATTACGACCCGTTTAGGTAGCTTATGCTACTTTAACGCGTCGTTCGCGTGAAACGCGTTCGGACCGCCTAACTAGTCCTATGATAAGTAAAATATGCCTTAACATGTCTAATATTGTTACCAAATCAGTTTAGATACCAAAAGTTATGTTACATATGCTTAAAATGAATTTTGGCGAAAAAAGGGCATTTTGGTAATTTACCTAAGGCATATAAACTACCTATCATGCGACTAATCAAACCTAAGTGACCATAAGGTATAACCTCGGAAGGTTATTCCCTACGCTACTATGTTCACTTAACATGTTTGGTCGGATCCTAATGATCGACCAAACGGGTCGGGTTCGAAAGTATAAGCGATTGATTAGATCGCTTACCTTTACGACCCTAGACAAGCACAAAACTAAAAGTGACGATCTAAGCATGTTAAAACATGCTTAACTAAGTTAGAAAACAAGTTTTGATATCAAAACAAACGGTTTTGATATCCTAGAGTAGTTTGGTTATAAAATACGCGAGAAAACGCATTTTGGCCGAAACTACGACTCGTCACTGAGCCTAGATAACGTGGTAATCAGTAGGTATAGTCACTAGGGACTATAACCATCGTGATTACGCTCACGTTATGAAGTTCAAATGAACTTCGCGTTGACCATAAACTGGTCAAAGCAGAAAGTCAAACGCAGTTTGACTTTAACGACAAAAACGAATGAAAAGAACGAAAGAATACTTACAGAAGGTCCCCGCAAGCTCTTGATCCGATTTACTCTCAGGTATGAAGCATAAACTTCAACTTAGAGAGCCAAAATCAGATTCAAGTGTGCTTTGGGAGGAAGTGAGGGTGGGTATTTATAGGAATTCAAGAACCGTTAAGATCGTTCATCGAAAACTGAGCTTTGATCTGGACCTTACATGTGTGCCCATGGTTTTCTAAAACCATGGGAGCCCCTAATATGGACTATGTTCATTGAATACCAGCCCATAGTTTTGCAAAACCATGGGTTAAAACCACCAACACTTCAAAATGGACTAGGTTCATTGAATCCGCCAGAAATTTCAAAAATGGTCCCTGTACTTGTAAAACTTGATTTTTTTGCACTTTTAAGCCCCGTTAACCCCATTTCAAGGCTCTAAAATAAATTTAAAGTATAGGGAACTTAAAACATGCTCAAAAGTATCTCGGATGTCGGTTCGTTTGGTCGTACGGTTGCGTTATTCGCTTAATTACGACGGAATGCGCATAAGCGCGAAAAACGATCCAAATTGCGCGACGAATGGATTTTTCTCATGCCAAACACTGAAATAAAATATTTTAGTGCTTACATAAGGTTTTGGATGTCCGGATGTATTCAGAATGTAAGTTATGCGAGAAAATGCAAACTTGTGCACTTTTTGACGCCTTTAGTCCCTGAATGACCCAAAAGTTTATTCTAGCACACCGAACCCCTCAAAGCCTATTTCTAAGCTATGTGAAGGATATTTATGGTATGTTTAACTTATGGTCATGTTCCGGAATGTCCGTTCCAGTATGAATCGTCATACTTTCGCAGTTTGACTAAATTAGTCCCTGTAAGCGATTAAACTTGATTTCGCCACACCAAACCCTAAAAAAATTATTTCTAAGTTATGTAAAGGTTATTTAAGGTATGTTAAGCCTATTTCACTATTCCGGAGTGTTCGTTGCATTAAACTGGTTATATTTGCGCATCAGTGCGCGTATAACCTTTCAGAAAGCGATTTAAAGCTTGAAATCGAACAAGAATTGATATGTGCAAAAGATACACATATTTGTACAAATACAAAGTATGAAATACAATATTTCATTGGTTTGGTATTCATTTGATGGTCGCAGAGGCACAAGTGTCACAGTCTCCCCTACTTTAGGAAATTTCGTCCCGAAATTTATTCGTAGGACTCTGTGACTTTGTGTTAAATAACCATCAAAGATAAGCAAGGCATAATCTTGTCATTTTCCTCAATGGATATTCTTCAGAAGTGAAAATGAATGGATGGAGTCATTTTCAACGGTTGCTTCATCAAAGTTGGAAATGAAGGATTTAAACAAACGGATATTCATTTCCTCAACGGATAATCTTCAGAAACGAAAATGAACAGATGGAGTCATTTTCAACGGTTGCTTCATGAGAGTTGGAAATGAATGATTTAAACAAACGGGTATTCATTTCCTCAACGGATAATCTTCAGAAACGAAAATGAACAGACGGAGTCATTTTCAACGGTTGCTTCATCAGAGTTGGAAATGAAGGATTTAAACAAACGGATATTCATTTCCTCAACGGATAATCTTCAGAAACGAAAATGAACAGACGGAGTCATTTTCAACGGTTGCTTCATGAGAGTTGGAAATGAAGGATAATCAAACGGATATTCATTTCCTCAACGGACAATCTTCAGAAACGAAAATGAACAAACGGAGTCATTTTCAACGGGTGCTTCCCCAGAAATGGAAATGAAAAAGGATAGTCAAACGGATATTCATTTCCTCAACGGACAAATCTTCAGAAAATGAACAAACGGAGTCATTTTCAACGGGTGCTTCCTCAGAAATGGAAATGAAAAGGATAATCAAACGGATATTCATTTCCTCAACGGACAATCTTCAGAAACGAAAATGAACAAACGGAGTCATTTTCAACGGGTGCTTCCTCAGAAATGGAAATGAAAAGGATAATCAAATGGATAGTCATTTCCTCAACGGACAATCTTCAGAAACAAAAATGAACAAACGGAGTCATTTTCAACGGGTGCTTCCTCAGAAACGGAAATGAAAATGATAGACAAACGGATATTCATTTCCTCAACGGACAATCTTCAGAAACGAAAAATGAACAAACGGAGTCATTTTCAACGGGTGCTTCCTCGGAAGTGGAAATGAAAAGGATAATCAAACGGATATTCATTTCCTCAACGAAAATCTTCAGAAACGAAAATGAACAAACGGAGTCATTTTCAACGGGTGCTTCCTCAGAAACGGAAATGAATAGAGTTAACTTCTAGGCACATGACAAAGCTCGCTGTGGTTTCTGTGCACTAAATTCCACAATTATGTATGCATCCATAATTACGTAATTCATTGCACAGTCCGCACAGTCTGTCTTGTATTGTTTAGGGAAAAAAATCAAACCTGTGATGAGGGTGACTAGACTACCATAGGGTCCTTTTAATTAGATCGTCAAATGATCTTTTTAATTAGGCCACCAAGGAGTCCTTTCAGCTATATCATCACATGATGTTCCTAACCAGATTTTTGGATCAATCTGTTTAACTAGACCACTCAAGGGGTCTAATTATGGAGTAGTACTTTATAACCCAAGGGACTTAACTACAACGTAGAAGTCCATTAAGGATTTTAGATAACAAAAACTTGGATTACACCAAAAACATAAAAGGGAACACATAAGCACATAATCACATAGTTGCTTAACTCAGTTATTAATTTGTTATTAACTTGTTAGTGATTGAATATGGATATTCAAAGTACACCAGGAAACCAGTCGCTGGACTTCAATGTCCTCTGGGATCTATCTGAAAAGATAGGATGATCTCCCAAAATTCGATTTTGTTTTCAAAGAAACGTAATATTCGAATTAAGGAACACAACAAATTTTAGGATTTACGGAAATATCCTTAAATACCCTTATTAACGATTTATAGTGGTACTTTGGGTATTCGTCTCGTGTTGTAACTTGCACCTTGTACTTCGTTTCCTTAGAATAAACGGGTACTTAGGAATTTCGAGGAAACGCAAGAGATCATAAGATGGAAAAAAAAATTTGGGGGTAGTTTGCTTTTCAAGGAATACGATTCCTTGCTTGTCGGTATTGTAGGGGATCTGTTCTTTATACATACAACCACATAAATACATTGCAACATAAATAAAAGATTTATTTATAAACAACATCAGCAACTGTTTCATGGACCTTGACAACAAAAGAAAATAATACATAAGACGTGATTATTTCTAAATAGCTTTGTCTTCCATTCGGTCAGATGCTCATCCCTGCACCAGATTCACATTAGCAAGCTTTGGGCAGTTTCTTCGGAAATGGCCCACCTCGCCACAGTTGAAACAAGAACCTGGTGGAAAACGACCTTGAACAGGATTGTTGTTAACTTGGTTTGGTGCAGCTGCGGTTGGACAAACCCTTGCTGTATGACCTATAAGTCCACAAGCTTGGCATGTGCGGCATTTCGATTGTTGTTAACTTGGTTTGGTGCAGCTGCGGTTGGACAAACCCTTGCTGTATGACCAATAAGTCCACAAGCTTGGCATGTGCGGCATTTCACACCAGCATGATGATGTAGGCTACATTGGTTGCACAAGGGTGCAGTTCCGTTGTAGGGCTTCCTAGCAGGGGGTTGAGCTGGTTGGTTGGGGACGGCTTGATCATTGTGAGCGACCATGGCGAAGTTCTGAGAAGCCTTTCACTTCTTTGACTTCTTAGGGGATCCAGTCTGTTCATCCATGGTCTTTGATTCCTCGATTGGTTTCTTGTCACCTTTTCGGAAAAGTTTACCTTTCCTGATCTTTGATTCAGTCAAGGTTGCAGATAGCTCAATGGCCTGTCTAACTGTAGTAGGGTTGCTACCAGTCACAATGTCTTGTATTGAGTCAGGGAGGCCATCAATGTACTTTTTGATTGCCTTATCCAAAGGCGTGACCATGTTTGGGCATAACAGACTTAACTCCTCATAACAGTCCGTGTAGGCTCGATGCTCACCGCTATCTTGCGTAAGATTGTCAAATTCCCTTTCCAAGGCCCTGATCTCGTGAAGAGGACAGAATTCCTTCATCATCAGAGCTCGAAGCTCTACCCACATTTGAGCCAGTGCCACATCGGCACCCCTATCTCTCATCACACCATTCCACCATGTCAAAGCTCGTTTCTCAAAGACGCTAGATGCGAATTCTACCTTTCACTCATTTGGGCATTGAACATGCCTGAAGGTGCTCTCTAGACTCTCGAACCATTGCAGAAGTGCAGTCGCTCCTTGAGACCCCGAAAACTTTGATGGCTTAGCTGATTTGAACGTCTTGAAGTTGCAGGGGGCATTATTGTTGTTGTTGTTGGCTTGGTTCCATTGAGTAAAGAGGTTTGGGAATTGAGCAGCCATTTGTTGCGCAATGATTTCTGCCAGTTCGGTAGTCGCTATCGGGTTTTCGCGTCGAGGAGGCATTCTAAAAGAGAAACAAGAAAGAAAACAAATGAAATGGAATTGGGTAAGAATAGGATGTTACAATTACCGACCATAATCATGGTTGATGGTCATATGTTTGAACCACGAATCAAACAAACAACACAAAGGCTGAATCAAAGCAAATAGATCCTCATAGTGTATCGCGAAGACATGCTCGCCTATAAGTGGACACTCACCCCAAGAGTTCCCAGGTAAGAGTGACTGGTCCGATTATGTGGATTTGTACGAACACTCTAGCCTTAGACAGAAAACCCAGGGTACAGGCATTCACTCTTCCAGTTTGCACGTGTTCACACTATTTAGGACCCAAAACTTTGACGAGAGTTTTGAAAATTCAAAGGGGTTCAAAACCTTATAACAGAAGGTTCAAAACCTAGTAATCAATCATCCTAGAACAGATGATTAGTTTTCAAAGCGGTTTTGAAATTTATGTTCTTGTTGGGGTCGTCGCCTAAGGATAGGTGACGGTATTGTTTTATGACTAAACGCAAGTAAACTCGCGTTAGGGTCCTAGAAAGGTTATAGACTAGGTCAAAGTATTACTAATAACCTAATTCCCTATAACCATTGGCTCTGAAACCAACTTTTCTGTCAAACCCCGACCACGTGGAACAACCAAACGTGGCGGAAACGTCGGGGAGTGTTGTAACAGAATTAATTGTTTCAAATCCATGGCAATTGAAGTTTCGTTTTATTAATCAAACATGAAAGTTTACATTGTTTTAAACAAGAACCAAAGAGTACATAACACAAATTAACTAGTTCTTGTCTCGTTTTAAGTCACTAAGGCACAGGTCCGCCTAAGTATGTCTTGATAAGTCCTATGCATCATCTCCTGAAAACACATGTGAAAATAGGTACGTCAGCATAAAAATGCCTGTGAGATACATAGGTTTTGTGAAAACAAAATTCATGACTTATGTTTGAGAAAATGTTTAGTCATGAACCTTGTAATTTGCTTTGTCTTGTAAATCATTTGAAAAACGATAAGATCAGATGATATGTATAAATAAGAGACTAATGTATGGTTAAACGAATAACCATGTAAAATGAGTTTGTATAAGATAAGTTGTTTGTAAATCAATGTCTTGTGAAAAGTATGTTATTTGTATAAAATGTTATATGTCTCAAATTGAAATGATTCAAATAACGCTACAATATGTGATACCATACAAACACTTATATATAGGAAGTACCAGCGGCGTATCCACCGTGCTTGTATCATATTACATACGCCTCGTTACTTAAATCACTTACTCAAACCAAACCATCAAGATGAAATGTTTAACAATTGTAGAAATGTTTATGTATAGTCAAATGTCTATTGTCAAATGTAAATCATGTCAACAGATACAACTGGTTCACACGGTTCAATAGTTACAAACGGTTCATATAATCAAAGGGTTACGACGGTTCACATAGTCAAATGGTTACAACGGTTCAAAATGTAGTATAATGTGTTCATATGCTGGATGAGCATATGCAACAGAAATGCAATGTAAAACAATGTACTAAGTATGCACGTAATGGACATACATAGCATAAGTGTAATGTAAACCAATGTACTAAGTATGCACGTAATGGACATACATAGCATAAGTGTAATGTAAAACAATGTACTAAGTATGCACACAATGGGCGTACGTAGCATGAAATGTATTGTAAAGTGATGTACTAAGTATGCACACAATGGGCGTACATAGCATGAAATGTATTGTAAAGTGATGTACTAAGTATGCACACAATGGGCGTACATAGCATCAAATGTATTGTAAAGTGGTGTACTAAGTATGCACACAATGGGCGTACATAGCATGAAATGTATTGAAATCATGTACTATAAATGTACTAATTAACATAGCAAGTATATGATGTGAAAACAGGAAAGCATGAAAGTAACAAGTAGGCACATGTGTTTCACCCCAAAACAGTTTGGAAAACAGTAAAAGAGGGGTCTATGTACTCACTTGAGATTGCTTAGTAATCCTTGAGTAACAACCAAACAATGCTAGAGATCACGGATATCAAACGGCACCTAATATAGGTAACTATGTTAATATACCGGACCTAAATTGGAGGATCGGATAGAATGAGGGCTCGTAAACCAAATGAGTATGGGAACTTATGTAGTATGGTTTAACAAAGCCTACATACTAAATGAAACCAAGCCTAAGTGCTTACGACCCATTACGACCCGTTTAGGTAGCTTATGCTACTTTAACGCGTCGTTCGCGTGAAACGCGTTCGGACCGCCTAACTAGTCCTATGATAAGTAAAATATGCCTTAACATGTCTAATATTGTTACCAAATCAGTTTAGATACCAAAAGTTATGTTACATATGCTTAAAATGAATTTTGGCGAAAAAAGGGCATTTTGGTAATTTACCTAAGGCATATAAACTACCTATCATGCGACTAATCAAACCTAAGTGACCATAAGGTATAACCTCGGAAGGTTATTCCCTACGCTACTATGTTCACTTAACATGTTTGGTCGGATCCTAATGATCGACCAAACGGGTCGGGTTCGAAAGTATAAGCGATTGATTAGATCGCTTACCTTTACGACCCTAGACAAGCACAAAACTAAAAGTGACGATCTAAGCATGTTAAAACATGCTTAACTAAGTTAGAAAACAAGTTTTGATATCAAAACAAACGGTTTTGATATCCTAGAGTAGTTTGGTTATAAAATACGCGAGAAAACGCATTTTGGCCGAAACTACGACTCGTCACTGAGCCTAGATAACGTGGTAATCAGTAGGTATAGTCACTAGGGACTATAACCATCGTGATTACGCTCACGTTATGAAGTTCAAACGAACTTCACGTTGACCATAAACTGGTCAAAGCAGAAAGTCAAACGCAGTTTGACTTTAACGACAAAAACGAATGAAAAGAACGAAAGAATACTTACAGAAGGTCCCCGCAAGCTCTTGATCTGATTTACTCTCAGGTATGAAGCATAAACTTCAACTTAGAGAGCCAAAATCAGATTCAAGTGTGCTTTGGGAGGAAGTGAGGGTGGGTATTTATAGGAATTCAAGAACCGTTAAGATCGTCCATTGAAAACTGAGCTTTGATCTGGACCTTACATGTGTGCCCATGGTTTTCTAAAACCATGGGAGCCCCTAATATGGACTATGTTCATTGAATACCAGCCCATGGTTTTGCAAAACCATGGGTTAAAACCACCAACACTTCAAAATGGACTAGGTTCATTGAATCTGCCAGAAATTTCAAAAATGGTCCCTGCACTTGTAAAACTTGATTTTTTTGCACTTTTAAGCCCCGTTAACCCCATTTCAAGGCTCTAAAATAAAGTTAAAGTATAGAGAACTTAAAACATGCTCAAAAGTATCTCGGATGTCGGTTCGTTTGGTCGTACGGTTGCGTTATTCGCTTAATTACGACGAAATGTGCATAAGCGCGAAAAACGATCCAAATTGCGCGACGAATGGATTTTTCTCATGCCAAACACTGAAATAAAATATTTTAGTGCTTACATAAATTTTTGGATGTCCGGATGTATTCAGAATGTAAGTTATGCGCGAAAATGCAAACTTGTGCACTTTTTGACGCCTTTAGTCCCTGAATGACCCAAAAGTTTATTCTAGCACACCGAACCCCTCAAAGCCTATTTCTAAACTATGTGAAGGATATTTATGGTATTTTTAACTTATGGTCATGTTCCAGAATGTCCGTTCCAGTACGAATCGTCATACTTTCGTAGTTTGTCGAAATTAGTCCTTGTATGCGATTAAACTTGATTTCGCCACACCAAACCCTACAAAACTTATTTCTAAGTTATGTAAAGGTTATTTAAGGTATGTTAAGCCTATTTCACTATTCCGGAGTGTTCGTTGCATTAAACTGGTTATATTTGCGCATCAGTGCGCGTATAACCTTCCAGAAAGCGATTTAAAGCTTGAAATCGAACAAGAATTGATATGTGCAAAAGATACACATATTTGTACAAATCCAAAGTATGAAATACAATATTTCATTGGTTTGGTATTCGTCTGATGGTCGCAGAGGCACAGGTGTCACATCCAATCTCAAAAAGTGTTTAGCTGATGAGAACCTCCACATACCACTTTATGAAATTCGTGTTGATAACACGATGCACTTCGTCGAGAAACCTGTGGAAATCATGGACCGTGAAGTCAAGAAGCTCAAACACAAGCGCATACCTATTGTCAAAGTTCGCTGGGAATCTAAACGTAAAGATCAGATGAAAGCGAAATATCCGTATCTATTCTCACAAGTTTCCTCTAAATAAATTTCGGGACGAAATTTCCAAAAGTAGGGGAGACTGTGACATCTGTGCTTGTGTAATCATTGTATAAACTCTGAATAATTCAATATTAATAAAATAATGTGTTTTGATCCCAATGTTTGTTATTTATGTTTGATATTATGCACGTTTTGATTTTTGATCGATTTTGGACTCTATATCGCTTTCTGGAAAGTTATACGCAAACTGATGCGTAAACGTAATCAGTTTAACGTGACAAACACTCCGGAACAGCAACATAAGCTTAACATACCTTAAATAACCTTTACATAACTTAGAAATAAGTTTTGAAGGCTTTGGTATGGCAAAATCAAGTTTATTCGCTCAGAGGGACTATTTGCGTCAACTTGCAAAAGTCTGCCGTTTCATAAGGCAACGTACAGTCTGGAACTTTATCATAAGCTAAACATACCATAAATAACCTAAATATGGCTTAGAAATAAGCTTTTATAGGTTCGGTGTGCGAAAACATGCTTATTTGATCTTACAGGGACTAAAAGTGTCAAAAACGACGTAAGTTTGCATTTTCGCGCATATCTTACGTTCTGACCACATCTGGACTTCCAAAATTTTTGTACACACTAAAATATTTTTATTTTAGTGATCAGCATGCAAAAATACCATTCGTCGCTTAATTTGGATCGTTTTCGCGTCCATTCAAGTTTCGTCGTAATTTGACTAATAACGCGACCGTACGACCAAATGAGCCGACATCCGATAGTTTTCCGAGCATATTTTGAGTCCTCTAAACTTTATTGACCTTGTAGAGCCTTGAAAATGGCTTAACGGGTGTCAAAAGTGCCTGAAATGAGCTTATACAGGTGCAGGGGCCTGAACTGTAATTACTGAAAACTGCTGCGGATCTGCTGATTTCACACGGGCCGTGTAAGCCCTGTCTGTTTCTTACGCGGGTCGCCTGAAAACACCCAGTTCCAGAAACTTGATTTTCAGCAACTGTTTGATACTTTAGGGGCTGTTATGCAAATTTCTTGGTGTGTTAACCAAGTTAACACCTCTCCAAGGCTTCTAATCTGCTTGTAACATTTGTATGGCCATGATTTTTTGCTTGGAGGCTACACAAACAAGTGTCATGGTCTTGTTCTTCATGCTCTACTATAAATAGCAAGCCATTTCATTCATTTCCTCACCCTTGATTCTGATTTTCTCTAAGTTGAAGTAATTTGCTTCATACCTGAGATTATTAGATCAAGTTCTCCCTAGCAAGGACCCTTTGTAAGCTTCCTTCGTTCTTTTCTCGCTTTCTTAGCTTGAAAGTCAAACAGTGTTTGACTTTCAGTTTGACCAGTCAATGGTCAATGCAAAGTTCGTTTGAACTTTGCAACGTGATTGTAATCACGAGGGTTATAATCCTTAGCAATTATATCTACTGATTACCACGTTAACTAGGCATAGTGGCGAGTCAAAGTTTCGGTCAAAATGCGCTTTAGCACGCATTTTGCCATGGAACTACTTTTAGGTATCAAAACAACCAAATCAGTTTTCTAAGTAGGTTAAACATGTTTTGACATGTTTAACTCGTTACTATTAGTATAGTGCTTGTTTAGGGTCGTAAGTTAAGCGGTCTAAACAACCGCTTAGACTTTCGAACCCGACCCGTTTGGTTGATCATTAGGATCCGACCAAGCATGTTTAGTGATCATAGTTGCAAAGGGAATAACCTCTGAGGTTATACCTTATGATCACATAGGATTGGTTAGTCATTTGTTAGTTAGCTTATATGCCCGTATGAAATGACCAAAAATGCCCTTTTGAAGCATAAATCCGTATTTTGCCTATGTGGACATATTTTTGACATATAATCTGATTTAGTAACATGTTTAGGGATAATTGGGCATGTAAGACTTGACATAGCACATAGTTAATCATCCGAACATAGTTTTACACAAACGACGCATTATAGTGGCTTATACTACCATAATGTGTCGAAACTGGTCAAAAGCACTTAGATAGACTTTCAAATCAGAATGTTAGCTCTATTAAATCATACCATATGCGTTCAAATACTCACTTGATTTATGGAACATCATTCTATCCTATCTCCCGATTTAGGATCCGATTATTAACATAGTTACCTATATTAGGTGCCGGTTGATTCGTGATCCTTGGAGCCTTATTTGGTCTTAATCTCAAGACTGTTAGGCAATCCCAAGTGAGTACATAGTTCCCCTCTTTTACCGCTTTCAAATATTTTGGGGTGATACACATGTACATACGTGTTACTTTCGTGCATTTCATGCTTTTATGACATAAACATGCTAGTTTCATCTAGTACATATCTAGTACATGCTTTCAACTATGTTTTGCTATGTATGTCAAGCATGCTAGCACATTGATTTATTACACATTTGTTACATATGTTTACTTAGCATATGTACACATTGTTTTACATGACATTTCTGCTATGTATGTTTACTGAACATGCTAGCACATTGTTTTGTACATTTTTCCTATGGGTTTGAGTAGATATTTTTCTGCTTGCTATGCATTACATTTGGTTATACATGATACATTCCTCACATGATTGAACATGGTTTACACTTAAACATTTGGACATTGGTTTTAAACAAGACATTTTGATTGATTATTGATAAGTGACTTATGTAACGGGGCTATGTGTTATATGATAAAAGCATGGTGGATAAGCCGCTGGTACTTCCTATATATAAGTGCTTTTATTGTATTATACATTTTTGCGTTATCTAAACCACTTGGACAAAGACATGAAACATTTTGTACAAGAACACGACATTGTTTTATAAATTACATATTTTACACAAATTCACTTTTACATGGTTATTCATTTAACCATGCATTGTCCTTTTATTATCATTTGATTTTCATAATATTTCATAAAGGAAAACATTTTACAAGGTTCGTGACTACATTTTTATTAAACACTTGTTTTAAATTATAAGTCATGAATCCTGCATAAACAAAACCTATGTATCTCACAGGAATTTTTATGCTGACGTACCTATTTTTACATGTGTTTCAGGTGCTAATGCATGATGATGTTTGTGCTTCACTTAGGCGGACTCGGGCCTTAGTGATTTAAAAGACTGTTAATTATGTTATTTTAGTTTGAACTCAAAGACAATGTAAACTTTAATTAATAATACAAAACTTTAATTACCATGGTTGTTGAAACAATAATTCTATCGCATCACTCCCCGACGTTTCCGCCGCGGTTTGTTGTTTTAATGCGGTCGGGGTGTGACACTAGTATTGAGGAATACAGTGAAGATGTCTGATCTGACAGTTGATTTGCTAATTGAGAGGTTTGAAAGCCACGAACTTGAGATTTTAAGACAAACAAAGTCAACAACACCCCGTACCAACAAAATGTTGACCTGTACTATCGGGGAAGCATGATTCCAGAGACTGTTTCACCAAAAACTGCATTTTCAGCTGAGAACTCGAACACAATCAATGAAGAAAGACCAAACAGCAGTTCAGCACCCAGTAGTGGTTATCACGGTGGTACTTCGTCATCCGCTTCAAGCCAGCAACAACAATCTGTTCCTAAGAACGTGTTTCAGTGTAACATTGCAGTAAATATGAAAAATGCCCAGAACTTTAATGAAGAAACTGCAAAACAACAATTGGTATTCCTGGCTTCAATTCTGGAATCATATGAAAGTTTAGTAGCTGGGAAGATCGGGAACACAAACTTGACCAAAGAAGACTATGATCAAATCGATCCTGAAGAAATGGAACTGATTGACATTAGATGGTGTATGGCGAGCGTTGTTAGAAGGGCTCAGAGGTTCATGGAGATAACCGGAAGACACTCCATTGGTGGACCTTCAACGAAGTTAGGCTTCGACAAGTCGAAAGTTACGTGTTTTAAGTGCAAGCAGAAGGGGCGCTTTAAATGGGAATGCAGGAATGCAACGTCTGATGAAACGGCCAATCCATTCCATGATGATTATTATAAAAAGGCCATTTATCATCGCAACAAAGAAGAGACTCCGAGAATGAAACAAATTGAAGAAACTCCTAAAGAAAAGTCGAGAGCCTTAGCAGTTATTCATGATGCTGAGGGCTTTGACTGGAGTGATCTGTTACCTGAAGAAGATGCTGTGGGTTATGCTTTCATGGCAAAAATTGTGCCATTCAAAGACACACGAACTGAAGAAGAGAAATACAGATATAGAAAGATGATAGCTCAAAACATGAAAGATAAAATTTATCGAACCTGGAAAGAGGCAAAAAGTGCAAACAGATGGGATGCTGATCGAGAATGCTATTTGGATCCAAAAGGAAACATAGTTGTTGAACCATCATCAATCAGTGTTGAAACTCTTATTGAACAAATAGCACAACAGGAAGAAGAAAGACAGAGAGAATGGGCAAGGCAAGAAGAAGAAAAGCAAAAATCAAAGAAAGTCGATGAAGGGATAATCGACACGACAAAAGATATGACTGCAGAGAATCTAAAGAAAATGGCAGATAAAGTGCTCGCAACAAAGGAATTAGAGGTAGATTCTAAGTCCGGATCTGAGTCAAAGAGCAAGGTCAGTTCTAGTGATTCAACAAATGGGTCAGGTAAGACTGATAAGGCTAAAATTGTAAGTGACTGCAAAAATTGCATGAAAGACTGCAAGGTTTGTAGTACACATGCATATCTCAGTGCTAAAAAGACTGAAGAACTGACTGAAAAAGTCAAAGAAGTTGAAAATCAAATCTTAAGTCGTGATAAACTAGTAAAAGCTTCAAATGATCGAATAAAGGAATTAACTGAGAGAATTGAAAAAGATAAAATTGATGTAGACCGAGTTAGGAAAGAAAATGAAAAGTTGATTCATGAAAACCGACAACTTTCTGAAAATCATGAGAAGCTAAAAAGAACGATAAAAGATTCTGATGAGCGAAACAGTAAAACATCCAAAGAAAACCTTCAACTGTCGGGAGTACTTCAGTCGAAAGAAAAGCAAACACACCAACAGTTGGATGAGATTGCAAATCTAAAGCTTCAGTTTCAGGAAGCTAAGTTTAAAACGAACGAATCAATCTGAAACTAACCAGTTATAACTCCGCGAGCTTTGTTCTTCAACACATAGTTCCCAAACCCATTAGGAAGAACAAAGCTGGTGAACATGTATATTCGGACGGAACTGGGGTATGGTATCATCAAGTTCCACCGCCAGTGTTGAATAATTTTTCAAAGAAAAAGTCTGGGTTGGTTAACTGTAACACTCGTTTTTTTTATCAAAGATTTCAAGTTATATTTAATGCGGAAAATAGGTCCCAATTTTTTTTGTATTTAAATCATGATAAGTATGGTTTCTTTATTTGAAAACATCATCATATCCTTTTACAAAGGCTCTTCTCTACAATGGGTTCAAGTTCTAAAACCAATAGTAAATAAAACAACCCCTAACATCTTCATATGTATTGATGTAAACTTTAAAAATTTACTATTTAGTAGTATCAGAGTACTTGATCGATCATCAACCTACTTCCAATATGAGACTTAACAACACACACACATATATGAATAATCTCACATTCATTAGATAGGTACTTCTTTATCTTTTATTAGATTCTTTGTGTATTCATATACCATGTATGCTCTTTGTTCCCTTCACCATACCCATAACCTGGAATATCATAGAATACACCATATTAGTATAAACTAAGCGAGCAGTCACCTTTGAACAACAATGACAACCCCTTTTTTTCAGAACAAAAACATTATAACTATTTTAAAAGCATTAAATAACTAAGTTAACCTTAACACTTTTTCATCATCATTATAGAATACATATTATAGTTCGAGTACTCCCGTTTCATCCTTATACTTCATAATAATAAACATAAGCCAATACAGCTAGTAAAACTAAATGAACGATCAACTAAAACCAGGTAGCAACTTCCTCAAATGCTCAAAAACAGGAGTGTATACACAACCCAATGTGGGCGGGTGTATTCACAACCTTGTACAGGGATATTTCCAGCCCTGAATAGGTGTGTTTCATAGCCTGGTACGCCTATATCTCTCAGTTCCAAAACAACCCATGTACAACAAAATTTCCAGCCACGTACGGACATTTATTCACAGCAATATATGACTGTATTTCTCAATCTTATAATAGTCCTTGTACAATGATAAAAATGCAGCTTCTATTCCAGCAAATTCAAGTTCAAAAATACATTTTAATTGCTAATAATTACAACAAAATATAATAACTTAACAAATTAAAATATTTCAAGAACATTATAACCATCCTACATCAGCTTTAAGCCAATTAAATTAGGATGTATATTCATAAATCTAGGGGTTTCATACTTACCTCCCATTTCTTTACCTTTCGATATACATGTTGTTCCATGGTAGTCACTTGTAATCATCAACTGACAATTCTAATTCACGTTAGTCCATATTAATTCCATTAAAATTTTGCCTCATGTTGCAAAATTTTCATTTTTACTACAATCATGTTCTACATCATTTTTTTTATACTTTCACATTGTTAGTCACACACTAAATCAACAAAAAAAAACATTGTTTACGTACACAATCTAAATATTTAAAGTGTGAATTACTCACAATCGTCCGTAAGCTTTATCGCGTATTGAATCCCTCCCTTGACTCGTTGACTTCCTGAATTCAAAAGTCAAAATATATAAAAGTCGGGTTCATGACATTGCTTCTCATTGTATGAATGCTTTCAGCCCCTTAAACTTTCATCTTATCTTGACCATGATTACACTACTCATAATCTCATTACCAATAACGAATAGAAACATTCAAAGTTTTAACCCTTTATTGTTACTACATTACATAATGACCGATTTTGTGTTGTGTTACACCCACAACTCACTCATTTAGGTTCCATGATACGTATCCGTATAATGTGAAAAACACTATATTTTCCCTTTTTATGGAGTTGAGCATGAGTTCACTTAACACCAAGACGCTCCAACCAAAATTTGTAAAAACCTCTTCATTTAGACATTTCGTCGAACACTTGGTATGCATGTAAAGCTTTGTTCATATAATTACCTATGTACAGTCTCTAATACTCAAATAATCCAACTTCTCTTTAATAACATAATAACTAATTATTCTACTTTCAAGATCTTACTATAAACTGTGTATATACATCATAATTTGTTAGGGATTCAAGTTTTTACTCATAGGACTCAAGACCCCAGTTCATACATGAACTCAAACTCAAATATCAACAATAGTAATTTAGGGATTGTTGACAAAATCCAAACAAGTAGTAAACTTTCATTTACATGCACTCACATTTCAGAAATCATATGTCGATTCCTTATGCATTCTGAAATCATCATAGAAATTTCGAGTTATAGATTTAGAAACACTTACTCAGCCCTCTTCTTAACATTCTGATGAGCAATCACCTTGTATTCAAGGATTTTATCTTCAGTTAATGAAGAAATCAAACCTTTATGATAATGTTTTCTTGCTCCGTCAATTGCACACACTAAACTCAAGTATCAAGATATATAGAAGTGCTACACACATCTGGACCTTTAATATAATGTGTGATTTGGCAAGTTTAGTCCTCCAGATTTCAGAAGTTGCATTTCTCCCACAAATCTTTTAGTTCCTATAACTCATACTACATCCAATATATAACTTTAAAGTTAACTGGTAACTTGTTTACATTAAGTTTTTTTTTTTTTTTTTTTTTTTTTTTTTTTTTTTTTGTATTCTTAAAAGAATCCACTATATCACATACTTAATTCAATGCATATTTATAACCTTCATAAATTTTAAAATATAAATATAATATAAACTGATGCTAATTGGGATGTTACAAATCTCCTCCCCTTATATAGGTTTCGTCCTCGAAACTGAATTACACATAAAGCATATGCATGTATTATAATCTCAACCAAAGAGTGCTGACATGAGCAATTTGTTCATACTAACTTACTTACCTGTGACCTTAGCTAATTACTTAGCTTTAACCTTGAGTTCTGGTTGATCTTGCTTTCCTGATTCTCACACTTTTAATGATTAAATGTTGTCACAACAAGACTTCCTCTTATCTCATAACTGGATTTTTTTTCTAAGGTTATTAACAAAAATTTAAACTTCAAATGCTAACCTTTTGGTTATTTTTCATGCATTAGTGATCAAGGTTATAATCAGAATTCTTTACGAGTCACCTTAAACTTCTGACATCCCATGATACTAATCGTCAATACGAACTCTTACTTGCAAATATATTCCTCTTGAATAAAATTATTGTTAGTTAAACAACAAGCTTATATAATATCTTTAAATTTTATACATAGAACATTATGAAGTCCTTTGATTTCAATGACGTGTAAGTTTTTGTCGATCTGGCTTTGGGAGAACCCTTAATTTCAAACAAGGGACGATTTACCAGAAAACTCCCTCTTTCATATTTTGTTTTAATAAAGATTTCATCTCCTACTTTATTTATTATTATTTCTTTTATAAAACTCCCAGTCCTGATGAATACTTATTTTTCTTCCACAACTGGTTAGGTTCCTAGACATTACTAGGGATTCACAATTAGATAAGATGTTTTCCAGAGACTCGTAATTTCTATTTTATTTTAATTAGAGTAATAATCAAAGACAACAAGTTTTTAGAACTCGTTACCTCATCATGGAAAACACTTCAAGGCGTCCGCAACATCTCGTACTCGACATTGAAGTCACAATTAATTAAAGTTTCATTTCATGCTTAACAAGTAACTCATAAGTATATGCACAAAATAAGATTATGAACATACAAACACCTTTAATAGTTGATGGTTGATATGAACTCTACCTCTAATGCCCCACTTTCGGCCTTGTTCTCTGTATTGGCTCTTAGTTGATCTCCCAAGCCAATCTAACCATAAGTATAACATCCCAAACATCTTTTCATGCATCCCCCTTTAGTTTGTGTTTTGACCTGTTTGAAAACTCACCTTATATGGTTCTTATGATCCATTACATTTCTTAATTCACAAATTATTGTTATTGGAATCATTCATTGAAACATCATTTTGTCACTTTTGAGGTCAGAGTGACAAAACATCCTTTTTTTTTAACTTGTGAAGTAATGCCACTCTTTTTTTTCTCTTTTGTAATCACCAATATTCTATTGAAGTGATAACTTCTTAATTAATTAGACTCATCTTTGTTACAATTTTTTTTTATTTTACGCGTTCACAAAAGTTTTACTTAACCCTTGCCAATATCTCAAATGAGATAATTAACCTTATTCATTTTCAAAACTACCATATTAAGATCTTAGATTTTTAACAAAAAAATTTTTTTTACACCTTTTGTTGACATCATATGATCTCTAATGATTCACCTTTTGAAATCTTATATCTCTAAAACTATCTATGAGATAAAGATCTCTGGAAATACGTTTCACTATTCAATGGTATCAAATACCTCTAAACATCCTTTTTAAACTTTGCAATGAAATCAATGGAAATTCATAATAACATATGAAAGTGACATCTATATGTGTTTCTAGATTGATATAATTGTAATGGGGTGTTTCCCACATACGTGTGATCTTCCTTATCTTCATTTAAATTGTTCACAAATCACTATGATTCTTGTCTTTTCTTGATCATAATTTAATGACTTTTGCAAAACATCTAAACTGAAGCAGGATCACCAACAGCTTGCATTGCAATATACTTGAGTATTATTTCAAATCTTCTAACTAATTCATCATCAATATTTATATATTCGTATGAAGAGCTCATATATTGCCAAAACCCTACATACACGTTCGAGTTAACTTTTAAACATAGCAAGTTATTAATTGCTTAACATCTTTGGTTCAAACCTCCATTTTAACTCATTGGTATTTACTCATGCTTTCAAAATACATTACCTTTCTATGATAAATTATATCCCCATGACCAAAGTTTATATCTCATCGTTCAGATTTAAAACATCATGTGCTTGTTTGGAGCAATCTTCCCAGTCAATTAGCCCATTTGAACATCTACGGGTAATCATTATGTTTAGAGGATCAGTCTATTTAATAACCACGATGGATTAGTATGTTTACACAACCACGAATGATCAGTCCATGTATCCGATGGTCACAACTGAATGACTCTTATAACCGATTAACTACACATCTTGTTACTCTAATACCGAATGGTCACTCACACCTGTGACTCTTACAACGGATAGTCACTCTTACTTTGTTCCCCTTTTTCCGGATTGTCACGCTCCAGTGACTCTTACAGCCGGTTAACTTCTCATCCTGTGACTCTTATACCGAATGGTCACTCACACCTGTGACTCTTACAACGGATGGTCGCATACTTTGATCCTTCTTTTTTTTTTAAATCCGGATGGTCACCCACTAGTGATTCTTACAACCGGTTATTCCACATCTTGTGACTTTTATACCGAATGGTCACTCACATGTGTGACTCTTACAACGGATTTGGTCCCTTTTTTTTTTACCCGGATGGTCACCCACCAGTGACTCTTACAACCGGTTTGGTCCACATCCATAACCTTCATTGTTTCTTCTAATTCCAGTGGAACTGTAAATTTATCACGTTAGTATATAATAACTCTACCATCTTTTCTACCGAGTCCACTTACTCTACGTTATCCTGAACATGGATATGATAAACCCTAGAGCACCTAGTACTTTATCTTTACTACTACATTGGCCAAGTGCAATAGTCCAGACACTATACATAAGTGTTCATGTTATTACCATATCATATCCCACTTAAACGAATTTCAGTTTATTATGTCACATTATCATACAAAATTAGGCAAGCTATCAGTCTATCAACAACTTGTATGTATGCTTCCAATTAATTTGCAACGTGTAGTCATCCCATCTATTTATCAATGATACATAGATGTATATATGGCCAATCTATCAACATCGAAGCATACATCATATATACATCTTTTAGATGTTAGTGCTTACCTTCAAGTGTCTGATCAATCCCCCTTTTAAAATCACAATCTGATTCATTTCCATGACAAATGAAATTAATCAACATTAGCTTCCTACAACGCAATCATAATTTAGTATGCTATTAATAATAATACAAATATACCTTTCTTGTCTTGATCAAGTATGGAACGGAACACGCATCTCCTATCTAGAATACAAGGTTTAAGTTCAAGCATTTCCAACTACTTGAATCTCTTAAACCAGTGCTCTGATACCAACTTGTAACACTCGTTTTTTTTATCAAAGATTTCAAGTTATATTTAATGCGGAAAATAGGTGCCAATTTTTTTTTGTAATTAAATCATGATAAGTATGGTTTCTTTATTTGAAAACATCATCATATCCTTATACAAAGGCTCTTCTCTACAATGGGTTCAAGTTCTAAAACCAATAGTAAATAAAACAACCCCTAACATCTTCATATGTATTGATGTAAACTTTAAAAATTTACTGTTTAGTAGTATCAGAGTACTTGATCGATCATCAACCTACTTCCAATATGAGACTTAACAACACACACACATATATGAATAATCTCACATTCATTAGATAGGTACTTCTTTATCTTTTACTAGATTCTTTGTGTATTCATATACCATGTATGCTCTTTGTTCCCTTCACCATACCCATAACCTGGAATATCATAGAATACACCATATTAGTATAAACTAAGCGAGCAGTCACCTTTGAACAACAATGACAACCCTTTTTTTTCAGAACAAAAACATTATAACTATTTTAAAAGCATTAAATAACTAAGTTAACCTTAACACTTTTTCATCATCATTATAGAATACATATTATAGTTCGAGTACTCCCGTTTCATCCTTATACTTCATAATAATAAACATAAGCCAATACAGCTAGTAAAACTAAATGAACGATCAACTAAAACCAGGTAGCAACTTCCTCAAATGCTCAAAAACAGGAGTGTATACACAACCCAATGTGGGCGGGTGTATTCACAACCTTGTACAGGGATATTTCCAGCCCTGAACAAGTGTGTTTCATAGCC